>QVRM01003834.1:0-150713 GCA_003439945.1 Dermanyssus gallinae | reverse complement strand
TATATATATATATACCTGGCCATCTCTCTCACTGACGGATTCACTCGAGGAACCTGCCGGGGGGGGGGGGTGCGAGGGAGGGTTGCCGATGACCAAGCGATGAACACTCGACGACGACTGACTTGAGCTAGTAGGCCACTTAGCCAGGATGGGGGGGGGGGAACAGAGAAACACCAGTCTCCCGGCTCTTTGCTCGTCACGCGAGCCTCCTTGGCGAGGAAAAAATCGCCAAGTCCGTTGTATTGTACATGCCTTCTCATCGCTTCTTGCTCCCAGAGAGAAAATGACGACGTCTCCCAAGGTAGTGTTGGGACGAGGCCATCCAATAATCGGCGCACATGGTAGTGTTGGCGCGCTGACTCGCTGGCTCTGTATGCGCTACAAAAAAGGCAGGCAAAAGACAATTGCTACCGTTACAGTTTCTCCTGTAGAAAACAAAGCTTTCACTCGGTACACAATCTACTCAACTGCTTGTACCACTGCTACTACTAAGATATAGGATTGATTTGTAGCTGATGCTGCTGTCGTGCTAGATCGTGTTGTGGTTTGTTAGGCGTCTCACACCTGTAATGCTTGTCATAGGTGGTCAGCTTTCAAAATACGGTGCGCCATAGGAAAGAAAGCGTCTTCTTCCTACTGTACAAAGGCAAGGTGCAGCATGCGAGACCCAGCATGGTTGTTTGATGAGAATAGACACTAGCTTGGCTGGATAACTCTGTGAGTGACCCGAGCTTCGCAAAGATTAGTTACGTCGAAGCCGCAGTGCCGCAGTTGTTGTCGTAAGCGGATTTCCGATGCAGATGCGAATAGACCCGGGCCAGGTCGTTCGACCACCGGCCCGCTGAACCATGGAGAACAGGATGACAACATCTTGCCAGAGAAGATGCACTCCTTTGCCTCTCTCTATTCCGCATTGCCCGCGCCAGGCCAGCTGCCCAGGCCCCGGCCCCCGGCTGGCAGACGGGCGTTCCGTCTTCCGTCAAGGGACATTTCGCGTACGCTGTACGAGCGGCTGGGCTGACGTGTCTGGGCGGCCATCGTGACATCGTGTGCTGCGTTAGTGCCCCCTCGTAAGCCTTCTCCGCGCCCCCCAAACAAACACATCGCGCCCTCACGATACTCGTTCACGGTGTACTCTATACGGGCCCCTCGTGCGCCCGGGGACTCGAACGAACATGCTTATCAATTCATCCACATCGCGTAACGTCGTCTCATCGACTAGCGTTCGCGTATCATCAATCCCCTCCCCCCCCTCGTCGTCATAATTTAGCCGTCGGCCGAAGCACAAACTTTAAATTAAATCATCCTTGCGCCAAAATAGGATACGTTTGTTTCGGACGGCAAATACATGGTATGTCCATCGACGTTGTCTTTGCTGCATCGCATCGACTACGCAATCATACGTTTATTTACTGGCAACGATGTTGCATTGTTTGTTGTCTTGTATGTGTATGCCAATACTCATACAAACTGCCGTCAATCTCTAAGCCAAGGCTGTAGTAGGTGTAACAGCGGCGAGTTCAAGATTCAGTAGCGAATTGAAACAAATCAGTTTGAGTTGTCCAGACTTGGTCCTGAAGACGGCGCATATAAAGGTTGGCGTCTACAAATAACCAGTAAACACTAAATCGGCACATCTTCAGACAGACAGCCCAACGGCGCTCTTGGACCTGCAATGCCTACGCAATTAACAAGCTACGGCTATGCCGCTGATAGCTCTGAAATTGCCTTTTGCGGGAATTCGATAACTAGCATCAACTTGCCGACAGTACTAAAAGCAGTGAACTGCAGTTTGCCACTACTAGTATTAGTTGTTTATAGAAATTACCACGGCCTGTGTTGTGTCTAGGCATATTCAGGTAGACACAACTGTCGGCTCGACGCTACACTGTTGTGTCTAGGCATGATTTCACACGGCTGTCGGCTCGGCGCCACGTGCTGGCGGACGGGCAGTGGAAAGAGTAGGCACGAGAAGGTACGAGCGACGAAGTGTCCAGATGATTCAATAGAAACGTCTACTCGGACCGAATCGAATCTACCACATTCGAGAACAATCTGAGAGGCAATAAATGCAGCTGACACACAGAGTCAGCAAGCCACTCTACAGGTGTTAGCAGGCGATCGTGTCTTCATTCCTTACGTACTCGGCTAGTCTAAGTTCAATAGACTAAGTCCTCTGGTCAGTGTGTGTACAGTTCACGTACATATTAGTGGCGACGAAGTGGTTACAAACTGACTGACCTTCCTTTAAGTCTTACTTCTACTTTCAAGGTCGGCAGGGTGCCATAGTTCAAACGGCAACAAGTTCACCTGCTACGTCTAAAAGAAGTGCCTGCTACTACTACAACTTCTACTTCTTTCGGCAACTACATAGCTACATTTTCTACTACTACTGCTTTCGGCAACTACATCGATACAGCTTCTACTACTACTACATCTTTCGGCAACTACAGCGCTCAGAAGAATTCCACGATGGAACGAGACGGAAGCATCAGGGAAAACCGAGCACTGCCACAGTTCGAGAGATTCATGGAAGAAGAGATGCCGTGGTCTACATATCGGTGTCGCTTCCGTGAATTTATCGAGCTTAACGAGTACCCCGAGAGCAAGCGTGCTTTAGGTTTGCTAAACCACCTCTCGTCCACAGTGTACCAGATGCTGCGGGACCAGATATTTCCAAAGAAGACATACGAAGAACTTCTGGCGGCCTTGGACTTTATCTACACAAGAGGTACGTCAAAATGGGTAAAAAGAGTTGAATGCCAAGCCCTAAAACAAGAAGAAGGTGAACAGATTCAAGACTTTGCGCGCAGGTTACGAAGAAACGCAGAAGAATGCGAATGGCCAATGGAATTCCTGACGACAGTACTGCTAGTACAGTTCATCAGCGGTGTCAGGGACGACCATGTAAAGGATCAAGTTTTGCATAAGGCAGATACTTTCAAAACACTGGACGACGCAATCAAAGAAGCAGAGTCAGTGTTCGTGCGTAAAGAACGGTTAACGATCAACAAGATAGTTGCTGGCACACAGCAGCGGGGAGCCAAGCTGCCTTGGAAGAAGCAGCCGACGGGTTCAGGCAGTAAGGACAGTACAGCTCCGGCTCGCTCTAGACAGGGCCTGATGCCAGGCCACTGCTATCGCTGTGGAAAGCCTGACCACAAAGCTGACAAGTGTCCGCATATTAAGTCTACGTGCAATTCCTGCGGGAAAACCGGACATCTTAAGATCGTCTGTCAGCAAAGACAGCCCGGTGGTAGTTCAACCAACAATTTCAAAAATAAGAAGAATGGAGCCTTCGCCGTACAAGTTAAACCAACCTTAAAGAAGACTTCAGGTATGAACTTTGTAAAGCCAGTACATACAATTCGAACAGTGAGACCCGATATCGACCCGTTACTCGTAACAGTCGAGATTGTGGGTACCAATGCTACAATGGAAGTGGACAGCGGCTGTGGAGCCACTGTGATGCCTCTTTCACGTTTCTCGGCTGTTTTGCCGAAATGCATACACCATGAGCCAGACATTACGTTAAAAGTGGCAAATGGTACTGAAGTGAAACCACACTCTTTCGTGAAAGTTCACGTGAAGTACCGCAATATTACAAAATTATTGCGGCTGTACCTGGTCAACGATCCCCAATTTCCAATGTTATTCGGTCGTGATTGGATAAAGGCGCTGGGATGGGGGCAGCTCGAAGTTCACCGTGTTGAAAGCGAAGCTAGTGATTTACTTTCCGCATACCCCAGGCTCACTCCGCCAGGCATTGGCACACTACCGGCAGTACACGCACTTACAGTCCAGTTCAAGGATCAGCCGAAGCCAGTGTACAAGCCCAGGAAAATACCTTACGCACTCGCCGAGAACGGTAAGAAGGAGCTACAGATAATAGAGATGAAATACCTTACGAAAGTTGGATCACCGGAAAAGAAACCCGGAGAATTCAATCCACTTCAGCGTTTCGAGGATCAGCATTCGAAAGCTACAGGAAGTAGCCGTGCATCCATATTCCTCGGCCGACAAATTCGCATATCCCAGCTGAAAGAGAAGCGACAGGCAAGCGACGACAAGAAGCGACAAGCCGGCAGAGACGGTTTCTCGATTCAGCGTGGGGGAGTCTGTGGCAGTTCGAGACTACCGGAAAAGAAACAAGTGGTGTCTATCTCGTGTCGTGAAGATACTCGGAAGAAAACACATGCTAGTGCAGTCAACCGAGCTCGGCACGGTAAAGAGACATTTCGATCAAGTTCAAAAGACGAACGTGGAAAAGGAAACGAGCCATACACTGCACATGCACTTGGATGGTACGGTCGGCCACGGCGGCGAACTGCCAAAGCATTCAGGCGTTGCCGTAGCGAGACCATCCTTTATCGCTACATCTACCACATTCGAGAACAATCTGAGAGGCAATAACTGCAGCTGACACACAGAGTCAGCAAGCCACTCTACAGGTGACAGCAGGCGATCGTGTCTTCATTCCTTACGTACTCGGCTAGTCTAAGTTCAATAGACTAAGTCCTCTGGTCAGTGTGTATACAGTTCACGTACATCTGTTTACTCCAAAAGCTAAGTTCACCAATTTTTTGTATATTAATATGATCATAAGTGAATAGTCACGGCGTAATCGTCAAGAATAGGCCCTTTCATTTTATCCTGCTCAGTAGATCTCCGGTAACATCAACGAACATTTCACCAGGAGGTCTAGGGCTGTGTCGAAAAAGCGGAAAAATTAGATAATCTTGGATTATAAAGTTAATTTTTAATTAATAATTAATTGCAATATGAAGACTACTAAGACTAGTACATTGTTATTTAAGGATAAAGCTCAAAACAGTTTGCCATGTCTAATGTATAAATGTTTTGCACCATTAACGATCATGATTGACTGCCGCGTAGTCTAGAAGGTCCAAATGATTTTAGCCAACCTTTTTGCGTGATTCTACTTCAAACAAAAAGTAGAAGGATGGGGGGGGGATTTAGTAGCATTCTGCAGAGAACCTTTGTTCTGGTGGGAAACCCGAGCTTTTGTTGATCTTCCGTTTTCTCGTCCAAAGTCGTCACTTATCATACTCCAAATGTCACCGATTACAATTGTCGCCCGTGTATAGGCCAATGGCACTAGGATGCCGCGGAGCCTCGTGTTTCCGATTTCATGGGTGACTGCGTCAGCCCAATAGTGTTTGTTAGATTGCGGATTGCGCTCTAAAGTCGTTTAGGGTAGCCAACATGGTTCAAAGAAAATCGCAAGGCTTAACGTCCTTAGTTGCAAACGGCCTAGAAGACGGCTCAAAATACCTTAGAGGGTGCACAAAGCAGAAGCTAAGCGATTAGCGAGCAATATTTTCTGAGGATCGGGGTCACATAACGAGAGAAACTAAGCACACGTGAAAGTAAAACAACATAGAAAAGAAGAGCTTTTAATTCTTGTCAAACTTTTATTTGCCTTAGGGGCGCTTTTTTAGTGAAACGTATGCAACCCCCCCCCCCGCTTTCATATACCACTCATCTATATCTAACTACTTGCACACGCTCCCAGGAGACAATTGTCGCTCCACTTACATTCTTAATAAAAAAACTGACTACTTGCACAAACAAGAGTTCAAAATGTTCATTTTACCTAGATTACCTACACGGCCCAACAAAACATCTAAATTCAGCAATCTATCGCTGTATATATGGCAAACGATACTTTGGGGCCTGTCAGTCTGTTCTAGAATAAAATATGGAAAATAAGCTTCTTAAGGTAGGCCCTCTTATGTATATAATCTTTGCTCAGGACTTGGGAGTACGTCTTCGCAACCTGAACATAACATACAAAATGTATGCAGACGATTAAAAATATATGCCCAACTTAGAGGAAACGAGGATTGTCTGAATATTCAAGCAGCCATTAATAGTATTGCCACCTGGTGTGACCTAAATTATATGGTAATTTCAGTTCCAAAGTGCACAGTCCTGAAGACAGCTCCCGACAACTTCAAGTACCAGCTAAAAGATTTCCCTATACCTGAGGTAACATCCTACAAGGAATTAGGAGTTACCTTCGATAGACATATGAAGTTTCGGGCGCACATTGCCGATTCACCAAAAGCTGCCTCTCGACTAAGTAATCTTATACTAAGAGTATTCTCATCGCAAGATGCCTCCAAATACCTGCATCTTTATGAAGTCCTAGTAGTGCCAAACTGGTCATACTGTGCTCACGAGTGAACGCCTTTTTACGACAAGGATATATGCTTGCTGCAGCGTATTTAGGACAAGTTTTTAAAGAGAGTCTCAAGAAGGTCCAACTTGACGCGTGACAGAGTCGTACTCCCAAGTGTCGCGGAGTCCCAGCGGCGTGTTGACTACCGCGTTTTTAAATATCTTATACGCAATGATCAGATTAATAAGTTCTACCACGTGCGATCAAACAGCCTACGGAGTCGCGGTTCCATTCAACCGCCCGAGATAGCCAATGTGGCAGTCGTTAACCACTCATTTGTTTGGCGAACAGCTCGCCTAGCCCGCGAATGCGAGCAATTCATTTCCCTTGTTCGACCCCTTTTTTAAATAATGGAGACATTGGTATTGTATTGTATTAAGGTACTAATCAATAACTAAGCATCTTAAGGTAATAATACTAGTCCTAGCTAGTCTAGCTTATCAGCCAAACGCGCTATTGAACTTACTCTCTATTATAGCAAATCGTTTGCAAGCAGTGCTCAATTCTAGTCTAACTAAAGACAAACTACCGGAAAGCAAACCTAGTTGCAAGCTACAATGGCAACTATGCAAGATTACCGGCGAATTAGGCACCAATTGGTCGCAAGTTCGAGCCCGGCGCAACAGATACGCATTCCGAATTTGGGGTTTCTAAAACTGACCGTTGTGGGTTGATTTGATGAAAACTTGTTCAGCATTCCGGCAAGAAATCGTATTTTGTTTGTTTGCAATTCCATTGCAACCAGCAATTCTATCTGCAAAGCGGTATCATCTAAATACTGTTCGTTGCCCGTTTTCTCTCTGATAAATTGTCGATCCGCAACTTGTGTAAAAAAGGTTACGAAAGAAAGTCAGCAACAGCGTTTCGTGAACGCCCGTTCATCTTCTAGGCGCACGCTGTCAGTCCAATAGTACTTTCAACGCCAAAGAGGGTTGTTTATGATATCCTCGAGCAGACGCTGAAGCTATCATTAGTGAGGAGAGATCATGCAAATGGGCTTAAATACACAATTCGTTACGTGATATCTATCGATATCTCTTTCACTACAATATTTACATACACATTCGTTAGGTCGAAAAATTTTCACTTAGAGCAGAGATTCTGATGGTACAGGTACTTCCGGTTCTGCATTTTCCTGTGTTGTTTTTATGCTTCGAGCGTACAGGCCATCGAACTAATAATTGCGGTGTTCTAGGCGTTTTCTATTAGCGTGGGTTCGTTGCGCATATGCAGCACCAATGTAGATAGCTCGTCGTTTGACGACCCGATTGCTCTTTTAAAAAATAGTCTTTTTTCTGGTCAATGTTTCTGAGACTATCCAGTTGTGGGAGTATATATATCGTATATCCCAATACCCTGCTTAAGAAAAAAAAATACTTTTCGGGCTGACCCTCAGCCAAGATTTGACGTCCACGGAACTGCTTTTCGCATTGCTTCATAGACGGACCCCCATAAATACAAATGTGCAACGGTGGGGCTCGAGCCTGTGCACCCATGTGTCTTCTCCGGTTACGAGGCGCAGCCGAATGTACCACGCCACCGGCCTCGACACAAATATTACTACGAGTACTAATACTAGTAAAGTAAAGTTTTCGGGCTGACCCTCAGCCAAGATTTAACGTCCACTGAACTGTTTTTCGAATTGCTTCATAGACGGCCTCCCATAAATACAAATGTGGGGCAACGGTGGGGCTCGAACTCGCGCATCTATGTGTCTCCTTCGGTTGCGAGGCGGAGACTTAATCCACCACGCCACCGGGCTCGACACTATCATTACTTCTACTACTATTACTACTTACTACGCACACCCGAGCGGGTAGTGTGGGACTCGATGCCGATGTTGTTGGCATAATACCCACTAAAAAGTTCTCACCTAAATAGCCTCAGGAAGAGGCGAGGAGCTGGAACCATTCTTTAATATTACTTCAACCCCTACTTCTTCCTTAGGGTTGCGTGAACAGAGCGCACATCGCGGTCTGCACCAGATCTTTCTGTTCAATAACCGTCGCGGCAAAATCCTTTATGATGTGCCAGCTTTGGGTGTCTTGCAGGAGGGCCTGACCCATTTGTTCACAAATTACAGGGGGTTCCCGGTCTAAGAGCCGCGCCAGCTCCGCCCTGTTCGCGCTGAAAGCCGTGCATGCTTCGAAAGTGTGTTTGGCATCGTCTTCTTCTCCTGAGTCGCAGAGAATGCATGCTGGCGACGGAACACGTCCTATGCGGTGTAGGTATTTTCTGAAGGTGCCGTGGCCCGTCAAAAATTGGGTTAGAGGGTACGACAGTGATCCCTCTCGCCTTTTGAACCACTCTCGGGCATCCGCGATAATAGAGCGAGTCCAGAGATCCCAAGGGATCTGCCTGGAGAGTACTTGGATGGCCGCGGTAGACGCAGTTTTGTTGGCCCTTGCAATCTTGAGGGCCAGCGGCCTCTGCGTTTTATCCAAAAGCCGTCGGCACGTAACCCGCTTAGCCGTACGCTGCCACAGCGGGGCTGCGTAAAGCATAATGCTATCTATTACCGTCGCCAGGAGACACCTCCGATCATCGGAAGCACCCCGTGTGCGCGGCAGCAATCTTGCGAGTTCTGTAGTAGCTTTGGTGGCTTTTGCAGCCGCGTAGTGCACATGAGGCGACTTCTACTACTACTACTACTACTACTGTAACGAGCGCAAACAAAGGTCTAGATGATTGCAGCGGATCAGAAACAAACAATTGCGCGACTTGTGCCAGCGCAAATGACACGACAGGTAGTCGTGATAACGAAATGGTCGACAAAAAGTGCCGTCGCCAAAATGAAGACCCACAAACACGTCGATGCTCCATCATCGATCCACGCCAGTGCCACGAAAGTGGCAAACGCCGGAACAACGGGGATACGCACAATGAGACTACCACCTTTGATTAATAACTTTACCTCAATAAAAACATAACAAATTACGACCACGAAGAAGACAGTAGTCATGACAAAGACTGCGTGACAAACTAACTGCGCAACCGCAACGACAACGATGATGATAATGCTGATGATTTTTTTTTATGGTGAGAGGGAAAAAATGCGTTTACGCACACCCAGAGCGGGTAGTGTGGGACTCGATGCCGATGTTGTTGGCATAATACCCACTAAAAACCTCTCACCTAAATAGCCTCAGGAAGAGGCGAGGAGCTGGAACCATTCTTTATTATTACTTCAACCCCTACTTCTTCCTTAGGGTAGCGTGAACAGAGCGCACATCGCGGTCTGCACCAGATCCTTCTGTTCAATAATCGTCGCGGCAAAATCCTTTATGATGTGCCAGCTTTGGGTGTCTTGCAGGAGGGCCTGACCCATTTGTTCACAGGTTACAGGGGGTTCCCGGTCTAAGAGCCGCGCCAGCTCCGCCCTGTTCGCGCTGAAAGCCGTGCATGCTTTGAAGGTGTGTTTGGCATCGTCTTCTTCTCCTGAGTCGCAGAGAATGCATGCTGGCGACGGAGCACGTCCTATGCGGTGTAGGTATTTTCTGAAGATGCCGTGGCCCGTCAAAAATCCAGGAGGATCAGGAGCACGAATTTCCTTGTTTTAGGGGTCTTCATAGTCTCCTCACCCGCCCGTTTCAAAACCTTCTTTACAGCCAATAATGCGGATCTGCCTTTCAGGAAACCGTACTAGGCATTTGATAGGGCGTTCTTTTCCTGAATCTCGTCGTTTAGTCTCTTGACTATAACGTTCTCCAGGATCTCACCCATGGCGTCAATGAGGCATATGGGCCGGTAAGCCGAAGGCCCCGTCTTCCTCCCGGATTTAGGGATCAGAACCAGGCTTGCCCTTTTCCGCAGCCTCGGAAATCTCCCCTCTCTCAGAAGCTTGTTGGCAAGGTCCTGGAAGACCTTAGGCCACCTTTTGGCCAGTAGCCTCGCTACCTCTGGGGGAATTCCGTCTAGGCCGGGCGCTTTACCGGTTGCCAACCGATTCCGGGCTTGTTCGACCTTCTCCAGCGTCACCTCCGGAATGTCTTCCGGGGTGACCGAGAACTCCTCGTTTTCTTTCCGCAGCTGTGCCGGAAAAAGACCGGATACAGTCTCCCGCAGCACATCCGGAGGGAGTGTCGGGGGAGGTCTCCGGAGTTTGCTCTCCACCGCGTCTATCAGCTCTTTCTCCGCTCGGGCTTTTTGGCTTTTGGCGATGAGTCCTCGGAGTCTCGATCGAGCAGCCTTGTACTCCGTCAATTGGGATTCAGCTCTTGCGGTCTCTCGCTCCCCGTAAAATCCCACCCGTCGGTTTCTTCGCGTTAACTAGCTGCGTGTTCTCGTGAAAACCCTATTTAGCCTAATGCAAGTCCTGCGGGCAACTGCGATCCCTTTGTTCCACCAGTAGTTGGGAGGGTGGCGGCTCCCGTGGTGTTGTGAGGGCGCAGCTTTCTCGCATGCTGTAGAGAGTATGGTAATTATTTGATATTCATCCCCCACCGTGTCTCCAAGTCGTTTGCAACCCTCGTCTATTACAGCCACTAGAATCTTGGCGTCGAGTTTCCGCATCTGCCATATCTTACTAGGGGGCGGGGCGAGGGCCACCTCGGGGGTACTGATGGTGAAACAGATGAATCTGTGGTCACTCATGGTCTCCTCCGTCTCCCTCACCCTCCACTCTACCACCAGTGGAAAGGCCGCCTCATTGACCATTGTTAGGTCAATGAAGGCCGTCTGGCTCCCTCTGGAAAAGGTGGGGACCCTTCCGTCATTAAGAACCATTAGACTCTTTTCAGCCATCCACTCCTGTAGAGTTTGAGCCCGTCTTGTTGTGGTTCGGCTACCCCATGCTATGCTGGCTGCGTTAAAATCCCCGGTGATCACTACCCTCTTACCTGCATGTTCCCCCGCGCTCTGGGCAAGCTTCTCGAGAAATTCCTCGAATTCCTCCTCCTCCCTGTTGGGAGAGAAGTAGCAGCTATAGAAGACCCCTACCCGGTCAATCTCCAGCCAGGAGAACCCCCTCCCCGACCCCCCCGCCCCTATTCGCGAGGTTTCTCTCGGAACCCGCCCACCAGATTGCGGTCTCCGCCTCTGCGTCAGATACCCAGTCTGCCTTCCGCTTGGTTATCGCTATGTTTGGCTCAAAGAGCAGGCAGAGGCCTATGGACTCTCTGCGTACTATCTCATCGAGCATGTCATGCGCCGCCGTGCAGCGGTTTAGGTTTACCTGAAGTATCTTTAACATTGGTCAGATGAAGGGCCCCTAAGTTCCAATCACCCTTTCCGTCCCCTGCTGGGATAACGGTTGTCTTCTTATTCTTAGCCCCCTTGTCTTTATTCCCCTTTTTATTGCTCTTCTTGGTAATTTGGGCTTTACTTGGGTCTCCTTGCCATCTACCTGTCCTTTGGCGACGCCCCTTCGGGCCTCCCGCCGCTGTTCGACTTGCTCCCTATAGGCCGGGCAAGACATCCTATCCGCTTGGTGCCCCTCTATTCCGCAGACCAGACACTTTGGTGTCGTTGCTTTGCAATTGGCTACCAGGTGGTCAGGTTCACCACATTTGTGGCATACCCGAGGCACCTGGCTCTCTGCTTTGCAGTCTTGGGCCTTATGGCCCGGCCTATGACACTTGTAGCAGTTGGGGAGCCTAATCCACTCCTCAGGTCTGCACCACCTCGAGCCCAGCTTGAGGGTCTTGCGGGAGCATATGGCTCTTGCCGCCGCCGGGGACGCCGTAACCAGTGCGTACCAAACTTCAGCTCTTCCGAGCTTTGGCTCGGTAGCTGTAATCTTGGCACCGGCCGGAAGCTGCAAGGCCTTTTGCAGTTCCCTTTCGACCTGCTCCCTGCCCAAGAGTGGGTCAATCCCCCCACAGGGCGATGGTCTGCCCCTGGTTAAGCTCTCGGCAGTCGGCCCGCATCTTTGCAGATTCCCGAATGGCCGCCGCCATTTTTTCTCCTGCGCCCTTTTCACTCTCTTCTATTCTAATTATAACGCCACCCTCCTTACTTTTAACTACCCCCTAACCGTTATCCCGGCGCCTTCCTGCTGCCTGACTTGTTCTCTGAATTTGCTTTATGGCCCCTATTGTCAAGTAACCTTTGCAAAACACGTGCTGGGCGTCTGATAGCAGGCCGTTCCCCTTCCTAGGGAACGAGCCCGACTAAACCACCCCCGTCGCTGCAGTCGCTACTGTTTCTGGAAACGCCTGTATTAGGGTCGAGACCCCGGAAACCGAGACACCTTCTGGGCCCGGCGCCTTTCCCTGTTTGAGGCGCGTCGCGGCGTCCTGCATCTCATACAAAGTGGGTTCCGAATGATCATCCCCCACCCCTGGTAGGGGGCGCACTGGAAGCGTGGGTGATGGGGAAGAACGCTTCGATTGCATTCCGCGCCTCTTCTGTCGCGGAAAGAGCATCTCTGTACCTCTGGGCGGCCCCAGAGGTCGTCTTTCAGCTTCTTAAGAAAGGTCCACCAGAAACGTTTCTTGCACTGGGTACTCGTTCTTAGGGAAGCGGGCCTTCCCTTTGGTCCTATGAGTGCCCTGAGGGACCTCCGAATCTGTTCAGCTTCCTGGCGTCTGATAGGCGGATGCAGCGTCGGACGATTTACCATTGCGGCAGTAGTCACGTGGAATTCGATGATAAGGTAATCGCTGAGAGGTTCCTCTTCCTGTAGCAGGAAGGTGAACGTACCCGTGTTAAGAATAAGGTCCTCGGTCGTCAACAGGTCGAGGACGGCGAGCCTCTTTCGATAGTTCTGGCAGACGCGCTAACCGCCCCGCTAAAATCACCAACTATGGCTGGAAGTGGAATATCCATTTACTTAAAAGAAGAGGACAAGTCGTCTGAAAACTTGTGCGGGTTGTCAAGCAGAACATTAGGGCTGCAGTAGCAGAAGTAAAAACGCCCAACGTTCGCTACGTCGATCCAGGTGAAACGATAGCCGTAGCCGTGATCGGAGATACGGAGCTCGTTGCGACGTCTAGTACGATGCCCGTTGCCCTGTCGGTGACCACGAGCCGGGCCGGAAGACGGTTTTCCGCCCACCGGATGTTGGGTTCGCTAAGCAGCAGCAGACCGGCTACTGACTTGCTTCTCAGTCAATTCACGTGCACGCGTATTTGTAGCTAAATTTGGGATGAAAAATATAAAATCGTTGACTCCTTAGTGTAACACAGTCGCAGCCAGTACAATAGTTGTGTATGGCTAATTGTTATTCAATTTAGGCATTGCTTTCTTAAAAATTGAGCATAAATTCCTGGTTGCTATTTAGATACTGATTTGTTCCTGCTGAATCAGAGTTGCTTTCCGCAAATTGCGATATGGAATCATACACCAAATTGCAACGAAGGTAAAATGTGTAAGGTTCATCTAAGAATCGGTGACCATCGGTGACCAAGTAGCTCTAGAAAAGAAAATGCTGTTTACTGTGCACTGAGTAGTGGCACTGATGAACGTTTGAGCCCTAAATAGAATCCACTAGCTACGATAACTCTGGCCATACGTATATCGTGTTGCTTTTGTATACGTTTATTGCGCGCCGCTAATAGAATGTTTAAGTATCGCCCAAAGACGTAGGGTACGTCCGGCAAAAAAAACACGTAAGAGAAACCACTCTGACGATGCAGTGCGATACATCTGTCACGCAAGTGAGACATGCGAGTTAAGAGATACGCCATAGGAGCCCACCCGCTATGTGGGCTGTCTGTGTGCTAAAAGTAAAACGCCTCCCAACAACGAGATGGAAAAAGTAGAGACACGCGCAATTGAACACAAACCCCGTTGCCCCGATTTGACACATTGGTTGGAAAACAACACTTACGCGAAGGCTCAGTTTTATGCATTCACTGAAGTAAACGGATAATACGTATATTCATTACACTAAGCGGGTATACGTACACTCAGTTGACTACAACACGGATTTCCCAAATTAGATTAGAAAAAATCGAGTAAAAAATAGGTGACAAACTAATATCTCCAGAAGTCCTAAGATAAACCTAACTACTACTAGTAGGAGTCGCTTCAGAAAGCTATAGTTCTGTAAGATTCCCACAATCATCACAGTTGCAGATTTGCGAAACTCGGGTTTTCACTGCAACCGCTAGATCAAGCTAGATCAGTTATGACTCTATTAACAACTCGTACGCAAAAGACGAGGCCAGGCCTGTCCAGGCTTTCCACAAATACACATAGGGCTGGGTCGTTTATTCTGAGATTGAATCTGGAGGAAACAGTCGGTAATTCCGAACGCTACAAACAGAAACGGTAGGCAGCCAACGGCAGCCCTACTATTCGAGTCTTTTTCGGTCTTGACCGGCGCTAGCCAACCAGCCATTATTCTCCACTGCCGAGCTCCATGGGCTGATGACTGAGATGAAAGCCATCGATTAGTCCGGCTACGGCCGCCGGCACCGCAGCCGCGGGCAACCGAACATGAGTTACCAAAATCATGCGATGCCGCGCGCGCGCCCGGTGAGAGAAACACCACGGAATCTCCGCTAGTGTTGCTTCTGCTGCGGCGGCGGCGTGTTTAGCTGGCTTTTTCGTGTTTGTCTGTCTTTTTTTGCAGCCGACGAAGTGCCGAAGTGCCTCATGAAGTTGCGCATGTATCTTCAAGCTCTCGCTCGAAGTTGCGCATGTATCTTCAAGCTCTCGCTCGAAGTTGCGCATGTATCTTCCCAGCTCTCGAAGTTGCGCATGTATCTTCAGGCTCTCGAAGTTGCGCATGGGGGTCGTCTTGCCCCACTGCCCGACTGCGGGCATGTTTTCACTCTCGGCGTTCGTTAGAGAGCCGGGTTCAACCCCCCCCCCACGTGATGATGTCGTGGTTGTTGACAGCCTGCGCCCCGCTATTGGTGGCCGCGTTTACGCTCCTGGTCGGGTAGGCGACAGAAGCCATACAAACACACACATAGATACACATACAGATCGATATACATTTACATACACCCACATACACACACATATGTACACCATAAACACAACCGCCGTTGTGAGTCCGTGGTCGTTGTCGTCGTCGTCTACGAAGTGCAATCTATCGGCTCCGTCCTCTGCCGGTGCGCTTTTAGTCAGCGGTTCTTTAGCAAATCGTCTTTAGTAATTCGCCTTCGAGCTGCCTTTGCTGACTTGTTGTTGTTGTTGTTAAAGCCATTGTTATTGTTGGTGTTGGTATTGTTGCTCTGATTGTCGTGGTGGAAGATGGTGCTGGGGCCATCTGTTGGTGTTGCTGCTATTGATGTACTTCTCGTCAATATTGCTGCTACTGTTGTTTGTGTTGTTGTTGTTGTGGTTGTGTTTCTTATTCTTGTTCTTCTTTTTCTTCTTGGTTTTCTTCCGTAAATTTCCTTTGTCATTCGTGTCGCTGTTATTGTGTTCCGTTTTGCTGATAGTGTTGTCCATGTTGTTGTTATTGTTGGCGTTGGCGTTCGCGTTGTTGTTGTTAATGTTGGCGTTGTTGTCGTTGTTGTTGGCCTTGTTGTCGTTGCTTCTGTTTGTGTTGTCATTGCTTCTGTTATGCCTACCTTTGTTATAGGTTCTGCTATTTCTGTTGCTCCGCTTATTGGTATTCTAGCTGGTGTTGTTGTTGCAGTCGTTGTTGTTGCTGCTGATGCTGCTGTGATTTCTACGTTTGCTATAGGTTCTGCTGTTTCTGTTATTGATACTGTAGCTGGTGGTCTCGCTGCAGCTATCGCGTTTGCTGTTTGCTTGTTGTGTTTTGTATCGTAGCTGTTATCGTTAGGGCGTGCACTTTTCTGGCCACACAGGCGGCCGTCTCCATCGCAAGGATCCGCGAGCATCTCTATAACTTGCACCGTTTGCGTCGAAGCACGACGGTAGGAATTCGTAGCCGCAATAGGAGCGCGTGTCCGTTCTTTCTTCATCCGCTCTGAATCGTCGATTGCCGAGGCTGTTACGAAAATAATCACACAGGTAATAAGAGAGGACACCGCTGCGAGCCATATCACTTTGCACGTATGTGTAAATCCAGGACGGCGATCAATATCCTGCAGGATGCGCGTTGACTTCCCATTGTCTTGACCAAACACCCATGAATGTTTGCGTTCCGTCAGCAGGCTGGAATCTAGCATGAATTTATCTCTGTTAGCTTGAAGCATTGAAACAATGACCAAATGACCACCCATAGCGCAGCATGCATTTGAATTGAATTGAATTGAATTGAAACATATTGGTAGTAGTAGTAGTAGTAGTAGTAGTAGTATAGTACGTAATGGCGTTAACGTATTATAACAGTATTTGTATATACACAACAAAATTGTGACATTGAGGCCATGCGTGCGAATAAACATTCGTTATGTGTGTAATAGCTATTCTTCAGCGTTAAGGAAAAGCGGCTGCTGCTAACGTACCTGTACATACGAACGCAGAAGATCAAGTGGCGTAGTGGCTAGTGTCAATCCGCACAGCAAGTGCAAGGAGTATGTTTTTTCAGCATATAAACAATATGTACATAGGCACGCGCAATAACAATTTTGCTAAACATGCGGATAGCCTGGTGTTTTGCTGTTTAGGTCTATTCCTTTCGACAACGATCTCTTCGGAGATTCATAAAACGTTAAAGAACGAGTATAAGTTTGTAAGTATGTGCCGTGGTGACAATTTCGTTGCTAGAGATCTAGGGTTTCATTACCTTTGGTAGGGAATAGTCATGCATTTTTTTTTGTGGTCTCTATTTACCTATCGTGTTCCTTTGTTCCAGTACGCTATAACTGTTGATCATTGACTAAAAGGCAAACAAGCCATCATAATGCGTCTTCGAATTCAAACCTCTCGACACCTCGCAAGGACAGGAAACGGAACAAGGACGGCCTTACCCCTGTCACTTAACCTGAGGTGTACCTTCAATGCACCGAGGGCCGGACATTTTAAGATATCTAGCGTTTTTCCAACAGTCCTTGTGGCAGCATGGCCGCTGACTCTCAGCAGCGGTATGGTTTACTATCTTTTCGTAATGAGCATCGCTCAAACAAAATTCGACCAACAACAGGAATCGCCGGGCGATCCTTGTTAGCTGAAGTTATGTGGTCGATTGAATGATCGACTGATCGTTCACTTAGCTAAATGTGATTGTGTAGCATTGATTGACCGACGTCATTGACCCTGATAATAAGGTCATATAGGGCTCCTCCTGCCGAGGAATGCATAGATACGTAGGCAGGTAGAAAGAGAGAAAGACGAAAGAGAAGAAGAAGATGGGAGCGAGAGAGAGAGAAAGGGAATTACAATCAAAACGAACGCTAATTTAACGGAACAAAATAAGTATTGTGCAGCAACGCATGTCGCTGTGTCCGCATACCCACGAAGCTATTAGCTTGACTCTTCAGGTCGGAGGAGATGGTGCTGTCGTTGTAGTCGCACCGTGACAGGAGCTTATCGGGCGTATGTCGCTTGGCGCGACGCCTCTTTGCTGGACTTCGAATGAGAGCCGAGATGTGATGACGCTGACATCGGAATCGGTAGTGGGCGCACGCGGCGGCGGCGGCGTCGGCGATGTCACACGAGACGAACGAGGGGTCCACGAGGCGGTCCACGAGGGACTGACAACCACAAGGCCGGAAAGGCCAGCGTTCGAAGGCCCGCCTGCCTGGCGCGACTGGCGCTCGCTAACGTCGTTCGTTCGACGTGCTTTGCGATACGACCTGCCTTGCCCTGCCCGGCCCAAGCAACCAACCAACCACCTCAGCAGAGTTTACCGTCTACAGTCTCCAGTCGCTACTGGCTGGCGGCTCTCAATGGCTGCGCCTGCTGCGGCGCTGGATTCAAACACGCACTGCCGCCGCTTCGTTGTTGATATGCGACCGTGTGCCGTCGTTGCTAGTGCAGCTGTGAATGCACAGAGCCAATGGAAGTAGCAGAAAGATAATAGATCACTTTGTATGTGTGTGTTCGTGAGTGTGGGCGTGAGTGTGTGCGTGTGCGAGTGTGTGGCCTTATGGCTGTGTAGGCTGACCAAAAACAGCTGGAATCTCCGATCGATGTCCGATTTATCTCGCCCTCGACCCCGCGCCAAAATCGAACGTGACTGCTCCCCCCTGCTTTTAACAACTCTCCCGCCTCGGGGTTGTCCACCCCACTGTCGTAGGGGTAGAGCCGCAGTAATGTTGCCGCTTGCCGGCGATCTCTGTTGCTCTTGTGGTTGATTCGATGTCACGCCGCAGGCTCGTTCTCTGGCATCGCCAGATTTTCCCGTTCCGTTAGTATCAGGCCGAATGTCAACTGCCGAAGACCGGAGATCTCTGCCATGTCCCCTTGCAAGAGCTCCCTACTGAACTTCCTGTTGGTAAGGAATTGGGAATCGGATATAAAGACTTCAAAAACCTTAGTGATTCTAGTATCTTACATCTCTTACACTTGTGTATCGCTGCAGTCACACAGTCGTGGCGGGCCCTGTCGAGCTTTTTGCCAGCGAGTCTTCTACTCCTGTTCAAGTTCCGTTCATTCCTTCCTTCTGCCACTTTTACGGCGCCTACCGCAAACAGCTTATTATCCGTAATAGGCAGACCCGTTTCTGTCTATGTGCACGAGGTTCCCACTGTAAGGGACACTCGAATGTCGCCGATGCCACTTCCTCTGCCGGTCGGCTAAAAATGCTTTGACAGTGTCTGTCAAAGCCCCCTGTTCCTTCTAATCCAACTAAATCGAGATGAAAGTCGGAGGCCTTTGTTGTGTCACGCGGAAACAACATCCGGCTCCTACTTCTCTGTACCGCAAAAACCAGACTTAGCTTTGTTAATTCAATTTCGTCGTGCGTGTGCCCCAAAGCACAATCCCGTTCAGATTTGTCGGTCAGAAATGTATTTTTACTGGTTCCATTGCCAGCTAAAGACTATTGTACAGTGTTTATACCATGTTGCCTTGTGACTCTTATTAGTTTTAGCACTTTAAGCGTGAACTTCGTAACGCCAAGGCTAATTTTTATAAGACGTGCTTTAGGCAACTCCAGGGTGGCACTTTCAATTTTTGGAACTTTATTAATGGTTTGTGTGGCAGAGCCAGAACGTCGATGGAACTTCCCACTACTCTGGAAGCCAGTTCTGGGCTTGCGACTGACCCAACGGATATAGTGACGGAGCTAAATCGCCATTTTGCTACGGTGGGATCCAATACAGTAAAGGCTCTCCAAGTCCCGGAAAACGTTCAGTCAGCTCTGGAGGCCACTTGGTTTAAGAAAGATTTGTCATTCTCTTTTTTGCCAGTAAGTACGCCGGAGGTACAGAAACGTTTAGAATCCACGAAGGCTTCTTGGGGCTGCAGGAATCCCAGACCGATTGCTAAAGCTGTCCTCCGTCACTCTTTCTCATCCACTGGCGCATATTATAAACCGTTCCCTGACTACTGGTGTTTTTCCCGCTAGACTAAAGGTGTCCACTTGAAAAGGTAGTTAAATCCAGATGCAACGGGCACCTTAGTTCGATTGGTTTCTTTTCGAGGAATCAGTTTGGATTTCGTAAGGCACGCCCAACGGAGCTTGCCCTTGCTCATCTATATCAGGAGGTCGAAAATTCTTTCCAGGACAACCAACTTTGCCTTGGCGTCATTTTGGATGTTTCTGCCGCCTTCAACTGTGTAAATCATTCGTTGTTCTTACATATGCTCGAAAAACTTGGTTGTGATAGCACTGCTGTGTCTTCGTTTAGGTCATACCTAGCGGAGAAGCAGCAGGCGGTAAAGGTAGGTTGTTTTGAATCGCCCCTAGAAGAAGTAAACATAGGGACGCCGCAAGGGTCAATCTTAGGACCGTTTATGTTTATCTTTTTGAGCAACTTCATTATTGAAGAGATCGCGTCAGATGGGTTCTGTACGCCCATCGTCTATGCTGATAATACGATCTTACCTTTTCGTATTCAACCATCTGGAATACAGGCTGACGTACAGAAGGCTATGCAAGTAGTAGAGTATGCTATTCTTGTGTTTGAAAAATTCGGTCTGGTGATAAATGCGGAAATACGGAAGTGACACTTTCCTCTATTATCAAATGTCTGGGCTCAACTTTACATGGGACGCTTAGATGGCATGATCACTTAGACGTTATTACGCCTAAATGCTATGCAGTCATTTCATCTATTCGTCGTCTACAAGAACTAGGAGTGCCTGTCGAGGCTCTTCTTATGGTGTATAAAATGTTATTAGTGCCAATTTATTGTTATGGTACTTCAATTTGGGGATTTCATAATAAAGGTGTAACTCATAGGGCCGAAGTCATTCAGAATGGTGCCCTCAGGGTAGTATTTAACCTGCGCCGCAACGATTCGGTTCGCAAGTGTTTTCAAGACTTTAAGCTTTTACCACTTAGGGATATTTACAAAACGGTAAAAATTGCCATGCTTGCATTTAAGGTGTATAGAAGAATTATTCCGGATGATGCTGCTTTTCCTATAAGAGCTGCTGTTAGACGCACAACTCGACGTGCAACGGAATTTGTGAGGCCAGTAGCTCTAAAGCAGCCCACTCGTCATGCTCTCGCATGCACCCTGCCGACTATCTGGACCGAACTTCCCAAAGAAATTCGTGTACTTACTTCAGTCAGATTATTTAAACGTGAGGTGAAAATATAGGTAACGAGTAAAAACTCTAGTCAAAACTAGTTACCCGTCATTAGGTTGAAGAAAGCGTGTCATGTATGTAAACGGGAGAAGTTTTTAGCACCTTCAATTGCTAGTTTCTTATGGAGTGAGACATGTTAAAGTATGAAATTGATAAAGTTAGTGTAAATACATATTTTAAATCGTTTTGTATACGAGAATTTAAGCATTGTGAAAGTGCGGTTCCGTGAATAAACCTCAAAAATTAATTAATAATTAGATTTGTCTCTACACTATGCAGAGTCATAGCCTACACGTGGCCTACAAGTTTATTGAGGACATAAAGCTTATTTGCCTATGAAACCTAAGAATAGATGATAATTTGTATTATATATCATTAAGGACAGAATATATAGTATTATATATAATTACGGACAGAAATCTTATTTAGCTAAAAAACCTAAGAAAGGATGATTATTAGTAATTGTTGTAGATCGTCACAGATCGATTAGACGTCATAGATAAAAGCCCTCCGTCATAAAGCTGGCGTAACAGTTTGTCGAAATTGCCCTTTAGTGAGTCCGTATTATATCATATTTCTGACAATATTATTATGGTCGCCATTGAAATTCGAATTTAGAGCTAGATGAATGCTAACATTTGTTCTATCATAACAAGACGTGCAGCCGCGTGTCCACTCACTGTGTGGATTAGAGGGATCAGAGAGTCCCGCTCGGTTTGCAACTGACGTCTTTTCCAAGGCGCTCTTATTTAGGAGCACGAATATGGTCAAAACCACAATACATACATACATTGACGTAGCACACGTATTGTATAGAATAATTACTGTTATTGGCAAAGACACTCTTCTTCGTGCAGAAGGCTTATAAACTAGTAGACCCCGATCCGACGAGGCGTGAATTTCCTCCTCAGAGCTACGCCATCCTGTTCTGTCGCTTTTGTCGACATTAAATGTCCGTTACCTTGGCATCTTAGGTTTACGTTGGGTAATATAGCTTTAGTGAATGGCGTTTTGACGCTGTATACTTTCACAAAGTGCACATCGTTTAGAAAATTGGACTTCTCAGGTCCAATTTTCTAAACGATGTGCACCATGAAACTGTCGGTTACAGAACTCCCACTGCAAGCACCACTGCGTTTAAATCGTATTACTAAAATATAATATTAAATCAATAATAATAGTTATTAATTCGGCTGCAGCACTGTTAAGTCATCTATGTAGAGTTAAGGACAAAACTAAGCGTAATATTATTTTCTTTTTGGCGAGAAGATGTATTTGCGTAGGACAAATGCCACAGTTGAAGTCATATGTGTGTCTATTTTTTATTCTCTCGAGTCACGTCACTGTACAAAAATTGGAAAACAAAGTGGCAGAGTGAGCAGATATGAGTGTACATACAAGTGGAAACAGAAAACTATATATATGCAAAGCGTGGGATATACCGCAAATTCTTGCAACAGATACGAATAGTAAAATAACAAGTACTTTAAGTTCTAAAATAAAGCTTATAACGTGATTTGTGTCAGGAGAAGAAAACTTAACGACCCTACTTTTCCTGGCAGCTTATAGAAGTATGCGTGAAGAGCCGGATTAGTAAATAGTGAAGTTCAAGGAAGAGAGATGTTTAGTACGTACAGGTATTGACGTTGGCAACTTTGGAAAGTGGCGGCGTGGTTTGGGGTCTAGTGCGCTATATTCCCAGACCACGCGGGGGGGGGGGCGTGGTCATTTACCGGCGTATCACGGGTTTGACCCCTTGTTAATTGATTTTTGGGAACGATGCTCATTAAAAGTGAACGATAAATCAACGCTAAAATTCAACGGGCATACTGCCATAAGGACCACAAGAAAAAAACCCAGATATCACAACATGTCCAGCCCTTGTGCATTGAAAATATGCCTTACTGCGTTATCAAGCCCATAGGGAACGGAGAATAGTCTAAAATTAAAAAAAATACTTCCTTAAACATAATTTTAATTCTAGGTCTCGACGTAGAAAGTGTCGAAGTAATAACACACATTTAATAATAATATAGTAAAAAAATAAAAATAATAAATTTAATCCTTGAACCTAAGAGTATGCACAGAGAATTGACAGCACTCGGACTGTTTGCTTGTGAGTCGCACACTTGTCGCTGCTGATTGCTGCCGGCCCATGTGCATCATATATTCCCAAAGCTTGCCATATTAAAACAGAAAAAAATCAGGTGTTGTCTGTTTTTGGACAGGTATGCACCCGTTGACGACGGTGTGCAACTGCATTTTATCCTTCTTCACCAAAAAAAACGTTCAAAGATACAACTATCTCAATACACCTTTTGTGTTGTACAGGTAAGTTGCCGTTACTTGAGACTTGCTTGAGGAACGCTACCGTTGTCTACTTTTATTGCAACTAGTTTTGCTAAATGCAAAAGGAACCGTGGCACCATACATTTATAAAAGACGAGCAGATAAGTAGGCGTAGAAAAGAAGCATGATATGTTTCTCTTCTGCGCATATTCAGACACCTTTTAACCAAAGAACGATAGTCATTATAATGACATTGTTTGAAATAGTTAATTAATTAGTTCATACTTACGTGTACGTTTATATGACGTAGAATTATACCCAATAAAGTAACTAGAACTGCATTAAAAAAACGGGTGAATTAAAAATAAGTAAAGAAAGAAAGAAATAAGAACATTAGTAACATTAGCCAGTTACATTTGTAGGGCGTGGCTACCTGCGCATGACAGAGAAAAATAGCAGGTACGTGTGTCTTCCGTTCAGTTGACGCAATACGTGTTAGGACATCATGGCGTTTCCATTCCAAATTTTAAGGATTGAGAGGCAGCGAGGTGTTATTACATTTTAAACCCCGGAAGATATTCAGCCGGCCAATATTTATCGCAGGATAAGGCCGAATACGAAGGAGACTGTGTTTGTCACGGCTGAACTCATCGACAAGGTGAACGACCTAATGAGAAGTGATCGGCTTGTCCTAATGCGAGTGTTGACAGTGTGGCGGGGTCCAGTTTTAAAACAGTAGAGACGATTTTGCACAACAACTTGGGTTATCAAAAAGTGTTTACGCAGTGGGTTCTGAAGAAGCTCAGCAAAATGCAAAAGGGTGTATGGGGGGGGGGGCACTGCAACACATGTTCGGGTATATTGAAGACTCCGCTTTTTTGGAGTTGCGGATCGTCATTGGTGACGAGAGTTGGTGCCATTCTTCTGAGCCAAAGACGAAGTGGAACAGCATGCAATTGAAGCATTGTCGTTGTCACCATTTCCTAAAAAAAATCAAAGCTGTGCGTTCCGCCGCCAAAGTGAGCTCTTCGCCGTTTTTTCGACGTCCGAGGCCAATACTAATCAGATTCCTCGGACACTGACAAACCGTTCTACCAAGAGTTTTGGGGAAATGGATTGAGGCGTTTACAAAGCAAGTGATTCGGCTTCACGTAATGCGTGTCCAGGATCACAAAAAAGTACCTGCCAAGTTCAAGTAAGCAAGCAGTTTGAGCATTCACTCTTCAGCGGAGGGACATGTCGGCCGCTTAGTAGAAGGCGCTCCAACTTGGACGATGGACTAAGGGAAACAGTGGAAGGACTGGCACTCTGCATAGCTGCAGAAACTCTAGGAACAGAATATCGATCAGCTCGTGAAACAGTAGGATAGTTGTGCTCAGGCCTCTAGTACTTACTTTTGAAGAAAACCTTAAACTGTACACACAGTGCCGTTTCTAATTTTTTTATTTGAACGCCTTATATATACTGTTCGTATATTACTTATGCGTCAGCATTTCGCCAGCGACTCTACTCACGGCGCTGTGTTGACCTCTTGGATCAAAACTGAAATACTCTGCCGTACCTTCTACTTTCCGTGGTGTTTTTTTTCTCTGTGATAAGGTCTCAAGGCTCTATCTTCTCCAAAGCAAACGACATTTCTTCTTCTCAGCTTTTTCTGTTTATATATATTTATATATACATAATTGTATGGTATCGTTCTATTTTATTTTTAAAAAAATCAGATTTATATTTGGATATACAATTTAAGTTATGTGACCTCAAGTTACCAACGCCGGATGGTACCAAACGGTTAGCGTTACGTCTATTGACAGCATCTAGGGCAAAAAGAATTCATCCTTGGCGTTACCTGTATCGATTGTAAACCTTTCGCAGCATTTATGTTGTTAGCAGACCTACCGACCCAGCGCGTTCACCGCAAAAAATAAAAATTATGAGGCGAACGCTAGTGACTAATGAAAGAACGGTAATGCTATAATTTCTCTTGAGGTGTAGTAGTCAGCGACACAACTCAATCCAGCTTGCGAAAAAAAGTTTTTGAACATCATGGTTACGGTTTTCCCGAATTGGCTTAAATTGCAGGACTGCAGTTACTGCGGTATAGCTACTAAACTATCGTCAACACTAAGCTTTACATGGCATGCAACAAGTGAGTTATTACCGCTCAAATACGACACCCTGAAGATTGTGAGATCCAAAATTATTTTATTAGTAGCTATGTGTTTGCCTGCTCCGGGCTCTCGAGCGGATTGCGTGAAATGAAAAGCAGAGGTGGGCCAAAGGTTGGTTAGAATCGCATTGGGGAGTAAAACTGATAGACAAACAAGCCAAATCTGCAAGAATAAAGGTTTTGCCAGTTATTGTGCCGGCCCGTCGTCCACGCATGATACCAGTCTACTACAGTGGAGCTCCTGGAAGCAACCCGCCGTCCTCCATGACTCTATGCGTGACAATGCCGAGCTCCGTAGGCTCGGAACTCTGGGAGCACACTTAATCATCACACAGTCGGTCGTTGCGTGCTGTTTATATCGTCAGTATAGCAGCTTTCCATTGCCGTCTCTCTCTCTCTTTCTATATATATATATATACCTGGCCATCTCTCTCACTGACGGATTCAGCTCGAGGAACCTGCCGGGGGGGGGGGGGGGGGGGGGTGCGAGGGAGGGTTGCCGATGACCAAGCGATGAACACTCGACGACGACGTGACTTGAGCTAGTAGGCCACTTAGCCAGGATGGGGGGGGGGAACAGAACAGAGAACACCAGTCTCCCGGCTCTTTGCTCGTCACGCGAGCCTCCTTTGGCGAGGAAAAAATCGCCAAGTCCGTTGTATTGTACATGCCTTCTCATCGCTTCTTGCTCCGCAGAGAGAAGAATGACGACGTCTCCCAAGGTAGTGTTGGGACGAGGCCATCCAATAATCAGCGCACATGGTAGTGTTGGCGCGCTGACTCGCTGGCTCTGGTATGCGCTGCAAAAAAGGCAGGCAAAAGACAATTGCTACCGTTACAGGTTTCTCCTGTAGAAAACAAAGCTTTCACTCGGTACATAATCTACTCAACTGCTTGTACCACTGCTACTACTAGATATAGGATTGATTTGTAGCTGATGCTGCTGTCGTGCTAGATCGTGTTGTGGTTTGTTAGGCGTCTCACACATGTCAATGCTTGTCATAGGTGGTCAGCTTTCAAAATACGGTGCGCCATAGGAAAGAAAGCGTCTTCTTCCTACTGTACAAAGGCAAGGTGCAGCATGCGAGACCCAGCATGTTGTTTGATGAGAATAGACACTAGCTTGGCTGGATAACTCTGTGAGTGACCCGAGCTTCGCAAAGATTAGTTACGTCAAAGCCGCAGTGCCGCAGTTGTTGTCGTAAGCGGATTTCCAGATGCAGATGCGAATAGACCCGGCCAGGTCGTTCGACCGGGCCCGGCTGAACCATGGAGAACAGGATGACAACATCTTGCCAGAGAAGATGCACTCCTCTGCCTCTCTCTATTCCGCATTGCCCGCGCCAGGCCAGCTGCCCAGGCCCCGGCCCCCGGCTGGCAGACGGGCCTTCCGTCTGTCCGTCAAGGGACATTTCGCATACGCTGTACGAGCGGCTGGGCTGACGTGTCTGGGCGGCCATCGTGACATCGTGTGCTGCGTTAGTGCCCCCTCGTAAGCCTTCTCCGCGCCCCCCAGAACAAACATCGCCCTCACGATACTCGTTCACAGTGTACTCTACGGGCCGCTCGCGCCCCTCGTGCGCCCGGGGACTCGAACGAACATGCTTATCAAATTCATCCACATCGCGTAACGTCGTCTCATCGACTAGCGTTCGCGTATCATCATCAATCCCCTCCCCCCCCCACATATGTTACCAACCACATCGACAACGCAGCGTATAGACAGTTAGACAGATCCGGTGACATCCCCGGCGACATCCCCGGCGACGCATCTACGACCGTATTATATATAGACCACATTGACAGGCACCCAGCCCTCCTCCGTCTATGCATTCATATTCAGAGGTAAGCACAGGTTCATCGCACGGTATGAAAGCGCTCACCTCACGCGGCTGTATGTATCGCTTTCTACGAACCTTCTTCGATCGGTCGTATTTATTGGATCGCATACGCCCTGCACATCAGAACAGCAAAAAAGATCCGCATTGCCACAACGTGCGCTGACGCAACAACGCACACGACACTTACGTAGAAACCTCATAGAAACAGTTTCAATGAAAATGATAGTGAGTTAGTGAGCTTCCGAAAAGAAAGCCGAAACCGAAAAAAAAAATAAAAACCGATACACGGCACGAGCGATTTAAGTCTCGTCGAGGTGTCTGAGGCAGCTCTACGCTAGTGGCGTTCAAGTCTGGCGATTGACGAAAGTGTCAGAGTGTCTTGTTGAGTAGTTTTGTCATGCAAAATACAATATGCAGGTTACATTGCATATTATACATGACTATTTATGAATTTTAAACGTTTTCTTTATTAAAAAAATCCATAATAAACCAGCATATATTCATCAGCGGGCCATCACTCCAGCAATCCAGAAAGAAGAATGGCGCACTAGCAAATCTCCGTAATAAGAAACATATCAACACAGAACAGGTCTCTTGCACTCTCGTCTATATATATAGTTACGTTGGTAAACAATATATTGCACACTTTAGTGAATTGCAATTAAACAGATATCAAGATAGTATTACACAGTTGCGAGAGAGAAGCTGTATGGCCGACTAATTCGATGAACACATCAAGGAAAGCAGTAATATTGCTACGTAAAAAAAAAAAAAAAAATATATATATATATATATATATATATATATATATATTCTAAAAAACGGATGCAAGCTAGCGAGAGGCGAATTGCCAGGTTAAGCACAGTGATAAAAATCAATTTGTTTTTATGTCTTACGTTGAAGCTTTTACGTGCAGAATCGTACAATTTTGCGATAACCACTAAAAATTTACGCTCAAAAGACTATGCTCAAGCAAAACCAATTTTTTTTTATCGTAATCGGCAAAGTTTTACGGTTCTGCACGTGAATACTCGTATGTAGGACATAAAAACATATCGACTTTTTATGAATGTCCTTAATATATATATATATATATATATATATATATATATATATATTTAGTTCCGTCACACAGGTACTGCGAAGCTATTTAAACCAAATCTAACTGCGCAGGCAATATAGGCATCTCTCCCTGGAGAGATCGGCGACGTTTATGATCAGGGGCGTGGATCATGTTTGGCGTCATTCAGGTTCCGCTGCGGAATACTGCTGAAAAACTTCACAGTTTAGTGAGTAAGTTAAGACTCTATCTCTCTCTCTCGCTCTCTCTCTCTCTCTCTCTCTATATATATATATATATATATATATATACGTCAGTTGCGTTTACATAAATTGTATAGCGCACGGCTGCCATCATTTCGCGTGAGAACACCGAGTTTCATAAAGACTACGCTTGATGAGTTTGTTGATTTTAATTGCGGAGCTGTGCTAATTACGATGCGACGCGCCATCGTCGCTAAAGAGGCGATTTAGTGAAGACTGGCACTCCATTCATATAAGGCCATACCACGGGTCGAGCTGCTGACGGTAGCGAAAAGCGGAAACGAAATTCCCGGAGGAATAATCCTTTTCAAAAGGTCGCTTCGCTAAAAGCTAGTTTAGTGAGAAACATCAACAATGTAAAACTTGACAGATCTTTAATAGAGTATTTTTAACACCTGAAAAGAACTGCTCTTAACGCATCAATCTCAAGAGTTGAGCGGGCGCCGAACAATCTTGTCGTTACTACCGCTCTATTTTGAGATTGCATAATATGGGATGATGTGCACCAAGATAGCTTTATACGTTTATTTATACGATAAGAACGTCAAAATTCCGACCTTACTGAGTGGCCTTAGTGCAGCGATAACTGCATAGCACATTTTCAGGGTTTAGTTGGCAATTCAGTAAGCCAAGACATATGGTATATATATATATGTATATATATATATATATATATATATATACCATATGTCTTAGCTCGATAAAATGTCTACCAAATCTTGGTGATTTAGGGTGTATAACGAATTGACTAAGATTAAGGACTGTTTTTGTGCGACTGTCGGCTGTCAGACGCGTCATCTATCAACCAACGAGAAAAACAGTTAGCAATAAATCTCAATGCACTGCAGACTGTGAGTTGAGTAATGTTCGTACCGTGTACAACTGCATACAGTTTTGTCAAATTTAATCGTTATGAGCTCGAATTACAAATGACAAAGTCGCGCGGGGGGGTCGACTTCAAAAGGCAACTTATATAAAGATGTGCAGAGCCTGCACGACCGTGAATTTAACATAATTGTGTATTAAATAATAGAATCAACTAAATTATGTCTCGGAGTCTTTCTAGACGTTGCCGCGGCCTTTAATTGTCTCAATAACTCATATCTCCTACAAATGCTTCAGGTGTTGGGGTGTTCAGTAAGTGCAGTTGGTTGATTCCGCTCATACCTAACCTCAAGAATGCAGGCGGTGAGAGTTGGGTCGGTCGAAGAGGAGATCCGTAGACATCGGTACCCCCAGGGTTCTGTTCTCAGACCTTTATTGTTCTTAATTCTTATTGATTTCATCCTATTTAATATCCAGAGGGAAAACTTAGGCAAGCCGATCGTTTTTGCTGATGATACGACGTTGATTTTTCGGCTCAAAGCCTCCGAAATGTGTTCGGAGTTGCCTCATCTCCTATCTCAAGTGGAAACAGTAATTTCGATCTTCAATAAGTTTGGTCTTGTCGTTAATGCCAGCAAGACGAACATTTTTGCATTCCGAGATCCTCAGCTAAAAATGCACCTCGACAGGAAATTCTTTCTATCAGGGAGAAAATTGGTCTTCTCAGAGACCACAAAATGTCTCGGCCTAATGCTGCACGAGTGCATGAGCTGACGGGCGCATTTAGAATACATCAAGCCCAAATGCTACGCCATCATTTCAGCCCTCTTTCGCATGCGGCTAATCGGAGTTCTGGTAGATGGCCTTCTCTTGGTCTACAAAACTTTGTTCCTGCCAGTTCTCCTTTATGGCATTCTTATCTGGAGGAGTGGGTTTGAAGTTGTTCTCCGTCGGGCTCTAATGATGCAAAACGATGCTCTAAGAGCCATATTTGGCTCTGTCAGTGATCTTTATGCGGTCCACAACCTCCTACCGGTCGACCTGCTCTACTTGTTGAAGGTTGCCACGCTGGGCTTTAAAATCACTCGGAATATTATGCCCTGTGATGTTTTTTTTCCTTGCTCTCTTGTTTCGTAGGACCTCGAGACGTGCCACAATATATGTAGGGCCATTAGTCACAAGAAAGTCTAGTCAGCAAGCCATTGTTTCTCGCTTGCCTGTTATATGGACTAGTATACCACAGAATATTCGTCGTATCACTTCCCTGCATTGTTTTACACAGATGGCCCAGAAATGGCTACTCACCAACACATTTCGACATAGTTGAGACACATATGCTATTTGTGTTGTGTTTATCATTTGTGATACTTCATGATTGACTAAACTTAATTTATGGCTGTTCATGACTGAGAGTTAACCATTAATATTCTAATTTTTAGTATTATCTATATATTTTTTAATGAGAACTAAAGCATTGTATTATGCAGTTTCTATAATAAACCACGTTTTGAATCTCTCTCTCTCTCTCAGTATATATATATATATATATATATATATATATATATATATATATATATATATATATTGTAGAGTCGCATTTTTAACATACGTATATCTGTATAGAGTGCCTGTTTTAACGAGTTCAGTATTGTGAAAGCCATGCAAGTTTCACGAAGCACAGAAGTACTCTGATAATTTCAAGGTTTATTGCAGTTTGCTCATCAGAGAAGCCTATGAAGACCGACCTGTACGCAGGCTTCGTCTGTTTGACCGACAAAGCCCAGTATACCAATGGTTAATTTAGCTGCCTCCAAGCTGTAACAAGCTTTGCAACAATCATGACACTCCGTTTCATGATATCAGCAACTACTGTACAGCAGAAACGCTACGAGTTCCTGGAACATAGATGGCATGATTGCGAAGTAGGATAGCCACGTCACTCTGGAAAGTGCCTTTTTTGTAGATTTTATCGTATACGAAGACCCGTCATACTAAACTAACTATACAAGTAAAATTGTCAAGATAATAACAAGCGAATATAACACAATATCATGTAAAAGTAGTAAAATGTTACTCTGTTAATATAACACGTAACCATGTTAAACATGCGAGCTTAGTCATTAACCGCACGCAACATTATTACGTTACAACACAACGGTGTATCTGTTTATCGTAAAATTATGTTTACGTAGATTCTACGTAGACAGTACAAACGGCGGCAGCCTACATCGCGGGCATTGCATCGGATGCGTTCGATTGCATTGTCATCGTTTAATAGATAGTCCAGATAGTTCAGCTAAAACAAGCTAATAGTTTTCGAAAAAGGAACCGCACGTCCGCGCAGGATTACCTGTTTTTTGTTGTTGTTATTAGCGCTTGTGTTACTCTTGTACTTGTGGGTTGTTTGTTGGTTGCTGCCATTGTCGTTACGTTTGCTATTGCTGCGACTCTGCTGTCACGGTAATAACTGGGTGGCGTGGGGCGGCTCGTCGCCCCATCGCTCCCTCTTCGCAAGAACGCTGCCTACGGCTGATCGTAGGTGGCCCCAGATAGGCTTCTACTCGACGTGTGATAACAAGGCGTTAAAGAAGGTTCTCAACAATTCGGCTTATATATATATATATATATATATATATATATATATATATATATAGAATATATATAGAATCTTATGGACCTCACCGTTTTAACTTTGCAAGGAACCTTGAGGATATATCGCTCGCACCGGGTCCATAAGAGCGGGGGCTACCATCAAGCAAGGACACGGACAACTGACTCTTAACTTCACGTGACACCTTTTTACCACCATTTTTATTAAGGCGAGCACTGCCGAGTGTGCAAACGTATTGTAAATGATTAATAAATCATCACAATATTTTCTATATATATATATATATATATATATATATATATATATATATGTGCGTGTAGTTGACCGTCTGCTTCTCCGTAGATGCGTAATGGATTGTAGATTTGGAGGTTGCAAAAAGAGAACTGGGCGGGGGATTGATGAACCCAAAAGGTCATGAACGAGAAACAGAGATGCAGAGAAAAAGGCTAACCTGAGGCGGAGAGAAATGACGAATCAAACACATAGTTGTCCGCAACTAGTTGTCTCGCTAAGAAGTACTACGTTTTCCTTAGTCTAAAGTCGAAGGTATCTCGCTGACGTTTTCTTTCTCTATATGATTTTGTTGCTACTGGTGTTATTATTGTTGTTGTGAAAAAAATACACTGTTTTCAAGGCGAACCGCTTGTTACAACTTGTTGTTAGACTTGTGGCATCTAATCAAATGAATCTAATATATATATATATATATTTTTTTTTACTTATAGGTTTGGTAAAAGCGAACACTTGCTAAATAAGACTTATGCGATTACTTCACTTGGCCACTTTATATTGCCATAAAGGATGCTCGACATTGTACGGCGGTTTGTTTTTTGTCATGAGGACAAATGCTGCGAATTTTCCTATGCATGATCTTTAAGGAGCTCCTATCTTCACAGTCTTAGGTTTCAATCTTAGCATTTTAAAGCTAGTCATTTTACTTTTAGGTTTGCACAAATCCGTCTAGAAAGGACTTGAGTGGCTGCTGTGGAAACCGCGCGGCTTGACCGTGCGACGTTGAGAGCCATAGGTTTTAAGTCTTGTTGAGAAGGCGCCGTGTTGTAACCCCAGTGGTTGTGCGCTTTCATAAGGGTGCGGCATATCGCGTCAGTTGCTCCTCGGATCTGAAAAATAAATTTTCGCAGCTCTGGTGAGGCTTGAACAGCTTTTTGCTGCACGTGAGGTGTTCCTGTGATAACCCTATCTAGAATCACGTGAGCTATGAACGTGAGTGTTACTAAGTGTTTTTCCAGGCGTAAGTTTAAATTCTGTGGAAGACGCTTCGGGCCATTTAATAAAATTGCTTCAGCTGAACAAGTATTTATTTATATAACTCTGCTATGTTAGCACTTTGGAGTAGACAATTTTCTCCGCGCAAACGTGTGATCACGGGTTCTCTAACCCAGGGTTAGCCCAGTTCAACAATATGCCCCGGACAGACGCTGCATTTCCTCGTTGAATGTTGAGTGACAGCCTCTGACGCAAGAATTCGGATGCTCTCGAGTCTCCTGTCAAAAGATTTTTTTGCGCTAAATCAGCTTGAGCGTAAGGAGGCCTGCAACTCTCATAGTCTCAAACGCCAACGGACAAAATTCGTGCGGATAATCAACGCTGTAGTATTTGTTGCATTTTATAGCCGCAGCTAACCTGTAAACCTGTTTAGTCCGCACCTGCACCGACCATTGAAGGGGCTAATGAGTCGGTTACAGTTGTGTCCCAAACAAGCATGCGGCCGCGCTCAAAGGGCGTCAAAGTCAGGCCGTCAGGTGTTTTTCCATCATCCCTCAATAGACCCGGGGACTCTAGAACACACGGGAAGTCGGTCGATCTAAGTGCGCGATTAAGGATGTAATTTAAAGCGGAGTGACGTGCCCGCCGGTCTGCACTCAACGCGCATGACAGGCCATGATGGGTCAACGCGTCTACAAAATCACCACAGCGACTTGCTTCTGCTTCCTTGTGACGCCAATTTGAGGCCTACCGTATAGAGTTATTGTTTGGTATCCGTCAGGGTTCCGCTGGCTGTTGCCTTGAGCAGATCCTCGTCGCGAGAGGTAACGACCAGTGTCATATCGTTTGCATAGGCGACGGACTACACTTCGTGGGGATATGGGGGTCTAAGTATCCCATCGTAGCTGACATTCCATAGGGTTGGTTCAAGTACGGACCTTTAGGAGAGCCCGGCTGTGATTGCATAGTCCACGCCTTCGTAGGTAGATGTTTGGTCTTTTAGGTACGAGGATAGGATAATTCTTACGTAAGGGCGCATGCCTTTGTTTTTAAGTGTTTGTTTTATGGCTTTATACTTTATCGTGGGTTGTTGGTGTCTATAAGGATGGCCAGATACTGCGGCCGAGTTGTTATCAGTAAATTTATCTGTGCTTTAGCTATATTTAAAGCTTTGCTGATAGCCGAATGTGTAGAGTGTCCGGCGCAGAAACCATGCTGGTTTTCCGACAGTGTCTTTTTGCCTGCTAGTTCTGTAACTTGTTGTCCATTGGCAATTTGCTTAGCTGCATTAGATAGACAAGAAAGCATGCTTATAGGGCGGTACGCTGAGGGGTCTCCTTGTTGTTTACCGGCTTTCGAGATAAGGGTCAGATGTGCCGTTTTTCAGGGTCTTGGAATATCTCCGCTGGAGAGAATGTTGTCGATCGTGCGTTTGAAAATTTTTATATGGTTCTTTAACGTACGGGTCTTTAGATGGGTAGCCGCATTGTTTGCGGGGAGACCGCATCTAGGCCCGGTGATTTTCTTGGATGTATGCGTTCGGCCACTCGATCTGGCTATGCTACCAGTAGTACGGTGGGCGATTGGATATCTTACGATGTAGGCGTATCAATAGTACAGTGGGAGATTGGATATCTTAGGATGGGTTCTGCAGGAGGGGTCCTGCTGAGGTAATTCTTCGAGAAAGTCCTTGTATTCCCGTAATAAATTTGAATAAATATACATTGAGTAGATTGCGAGATCGGAAACGGAAAATTGTGTTTGCGATTTTCTCGGAGGTTTGTGATCCGTTGTTTGTATGCAGGGCACTGCGTCGTAGTGACGTAGTGTTCAGCTATGTTACATACATAGCATTTAACATTGGCAGTGCAGTCCTTTACGACATGTCCTTGTCCTCCGCATTTGAAGCAGCGTGGTTGGGTTCGCGGAGGTGTGGTAAAATCCCTGGCCGTATAGTTAAAACTCAGACACAGCCAACACTCTGGTACTCAGAGCAATCTCGTCTATGCGGCGCCGTGTTTCACCAGGGCGTATGTGTTTGTCGTGGAAGCCTTTGAGCTTCCTCTTTTATTATTTGTAGGGGTATTTTAGCAACGCATGAGTAGTTGCCCGCTTTTCTTTTACGGAGTCTACAGTGAACGCCATTTCCGATGCTTCGTCTTTAGCGAGCTCATTAAGATGTCCTTTGGCTCAATGAACTCACCTAGGTCCTGAATTATGATCACCTTGGTCTGCGAGACCGATTGGGCCGTTACGTTTTAAGATGCTTACTTCATTATTTGTGGGAGTCATTAGCCAGTGGCATCAGGAGTAGTGCCCGCCCAATCAGGTGGATTTCGCCTGCATCTTTTGTTGGAGCTCTTTTGACGTTCACTTCGGCCGTCGCTGGGTCAATGTTGACCCTAAGAACATGTACGGCGTCAGCATAGGACGCATTACTTTATTTCACGACAACTGCGGAGGTAGTGTCAGGTTTTTTTCCTATTTATGTCGTAGGCCTCTTCCCCTTTCCGGCCTCTGCCTTGCATTGTCAGGGTCATGCCTGGATCTTGCACGAGGGCTTGCTTCGGAGCTTTCGTTATGAGAGTAATCTTTAGCAACGACAGTAGCCGTAACGGCTACTGCCGTCGTCTGAATGCCTAAGGAAGCTGCAAATACTGATCGCTGCCACTTTTAGCATCTGAGTAGAGCTTTCGTTGTCATTGAGTAAAAGGCCTTGTATCTACGTCAGCGACTGCCACCAGGAGAAGCTCTAGGTCCCTCTGGTTAGCAAAGTTAGGCGGAGGAGGTTTCTCTAGCTCAGAACTGGTAGGCGCGTGAGGTCTCTTCTAGGCATCAGTGGTGTAACTAGCTTAGTTTTTCCTAGGAGGGGGCAGATCTATTTCGTTTTGAGCGTTCGTAGCTTCATCTAATAATGCTTCCTCAGGTTGTGCTACCAGTAGGGCCGGTTGTTCTTTAGCCTGCTTTGATTAGAAACTTGCTCGTCGGGTTTACGCGCGAGAGTCACGTATACTAAGTTCTGAAACAGGTCTCCAATCTGCCTCAAGCACGCTAGCTAGTTCCTCCTCACCGGACTCATGGATTGACGGTCGACTCAGAGGGTGAGGACAGGGCTAAGGACTAGGAGGTAGTGTAAAGAGGAGAAGGGAGTCGTATAACAAGCGCAAGACTCGATCCGACCCCCCGGTCAAAAATTTTAGTTAGTTGATGTGCAACATTACGCGCATTTGCTATTCTGTCAATTAAAAGTCGTTTTGCAACGTTTGAATTTTCCGCTCTCGGGTTGTTGTGCGTCGAGTTGCTGGTGTCGAGAAGTAGTGTTTGCTTTTGCCGCAGAGACGGCAGACTTCCACAATCGCCCTTTATTATCGAGCACACACAAAACACGTTCGTACGCTACAGCTCTCGAGTCGAGAATACATATATATATATATATATATATATATAGATATGACGGTGAACATTCTTTGTGCACGACGGTCTTTGTATGTCGACTTGTGCGTAAATCATATTTGCATGGCACGTCTTAGAAACGCGTTGTTCTGCGGAGTGGGCTTTGGTGTGCAAATATTTAAGTTTTCGCTTATTTTGTAACGAGTATATACTTAGTTTAAACGTTATGAACCATTGTCTGTATACTGTCTATCTACCACCTGGCACGACGAGCATTACTAACTGCCAACTTAACACTCTATCTCATCATGCTGGTCACAATGATAAACGCACCAGGTACTTTTTTTGTCTGTGTAGGGAACTGGAAAATGCGGTTTGCGCACACGGAAGAAGCTCGTCTGTAAGCGTAGACCGGTAATGTGGGAGTCCAACCCACTAAAAACCGGTCGTCTCTCCATTCTCCCAATCGACCGGGAACTGCATGTGCAAATACTTCAAACAGTCGGCTGCACCACCCATGCTGAGCACCTCAGAATCAAGTGTTCTGGGGTGTCCTCAGGTCCATCCCCGCAGTGGACGCATGTGGCCCCAGGCCGATTTAACCATTCCTTGATGTTGGGAATAAGCTTACGGAGACTGGCGCCAGGCCATTCCAGTCCTCCTGCCATGGGGCGATACTCCGTTGCCGCTAGTCCTCCTTCTTGAGTGCAGGGTATTTCCACAGTCGGCGGCGCTCTTCCGCTTTCAGATCCCAGGGAACCGTTCCAGCAAGTAGAAGCGCCGTCGCTGGCTGTGCTTACCGTTCGGTACGCCATGATCACCCTGAGAGCGACGACCCGTTAAGCCCGGCGCAGGCAACTTCAGTTTGTTGCGGTTGTAGAGGTGTTGACAGGCCGGGCTGGAGCCCCGTGTAGGGCTGTTGACTCGGCCACGGACAAAATGATGCGTCGCTGATATATATATATATATATATATATATATATATATATATATATATATAAGAAAACGTCTGAGCTACATTTTAGACGATAGAAAACCTCGTTAAAAACCAAGTGCTTTGTGTGGATCACATTAGTCTCCGACAGGGAGACAAGGGCGGAAATCTCTTGGTTGAGAGTGAGAATGAAATTGCTTAGATTTCTGGAATGCCGATGTGATTGGCTAGATATCACTTCACAACATAAGTGATTGCAAGAGAACGAAGAGGGTTGTTGGAGGCCGCTAAATGCCGAATGTACACTTGCCGTTAACGTTCCCGCCTCTGATAGCATGGAACCCCATGGAAGTCCGACATCGGGGGGCGGAGTAAAAACGGCTTATAGTAATCATATATCCAATTGTACCTGCATAGATTTGCTACCAAAATAATCCCCATTAAGTTATCCCAAACGCGTTTATTTTATGGGCGTAGTGGCAAATTTTTCATGAATTGAAAATAAGGCAATGAAAGTGAAACCTTGATCTAGTAAAGCATCACAGGATCTCGATTTTTGCAAAACTTTCCTTAATGCGACTATTTTATTTACCGTAACCGGCATTGGATGTCTTTAAAATACGCCGGTACGTTCGGTTTCCCATTCTACTATTTCATTCTTCTGAAATCTTGCATTTTGTAAACTAATATCCTGGCAGCCTCATCAGTATCACAAAAATCAGTAAGTTTGATCTCACTCCTAAACAAGACTTTATATGGGGAGTTATTTTTGTAAAGACCATGGCGTGCTCATGTTATTTGAGTCTAGAGACTAACATTTTACTCAAAGCAGATATTTCAAACATTCTTCAGATGTACGTCACAGTTGGGTGTCTTACTAACACAGCAACTTTCTAACCTGTATGTTAGAAAATATACAGCAACTTTAGAGACACAGAAAAATGTATGGCAAAATTGGTCGTATGGCGTCGTTTGCCACCTCCAGAGACAACACCTGAAAAAGGTGACTCTTTAAGAAACGCAAGTTTGTTACTACTTCAATCTAAAGAACCAAGCGCATGTATATAGTCTAAAAAAATCCTTTCGGGGCTGACTCTCAGCCAAGATTTAACGTCCATCGTACTGCTTTTCGCATTGCTTCATAGACGAACCCCCATAAATACAAATGTGCAACGGTCGCTCAGGTTTCCCAGCATAGACGAATATGCGTTTCGCATGTATATAGTCTAGGGAACCTATAGAGTACGCAGAGGCTTCAGTGACAAGCCAAATGCAGGCCGTCCAGTGACAAGTATGCATAAGCATTCTATCAAGGTGACTTATAAATATAATACTGTATATACCACGCGACCCTTACTTCAAGTTCGACACAAGCCAAATTGTGGCCTCTATTCTGACGGCCAAACTGGGATTCCGTAAGTTCGCTTCAGTGACTTTGACAAAAACCGTGTATTGCGCTGTAGTCCATTTGCTTGCATGAATACATACCAAAGAATCGCTCTTTTAGAGTAAAGGTACGAAGTGCTATTAGTTTAGTCTTACGACATTGAACAAAATCGCAAAAAGTGCCTGTATACCTGTCACCGGTTTACGTAAGATCCTACGTAAGATTTACGTAAGATAAAGTGACCACACAAATTTTACAACAGGTTTTGAGTTCGCAAAATATTTTGAACTGCGTTGTTTAACTGAACACGTTAATTGGCTAAGGCACAGGTTTCGCCCGCGGGTGGAAGGAGCGCAGACATCTCATTTCGAAAGCGTCGCTTTTAAGCTGGACAGAATTTATCCCTATTATTCTTACCTGATCAACCAACGCATACCTTCTGCGAAGTGTGCGCAAGAGCGCGCTTGGAACCACCTGTACTCGGCTTTTCTTACTAAACTACTCAGTTAAATAATTCATATTATACAGATGCTATTTATTCGGAGGCTGCAGGGGATAGAACAAATCTTGTAGACGAGTCTTTTGATAGACACGTGTACAATCTCTGTATTAGACATTTACCACAAGCAAAGCTAGTTGGTCGAACATATTGCGTGTACAATATAACTGCTTGGAGAACACAGCGGCGATTCTATTGAATAGGAGTGTCAGCTTATGTCAACAACTAAAAGGTTATCATACGCATAAGTAAGGACGATGTCCTGAGTGGTAAGTTATGGATGGTTCTGCGCTCGCGCGATTTATTTTTTTACTTTAGAAAAAAAGTTTGTATACACTGTTGCACTGAAATACATATCTTATGTATGTATGAGCAGTAAACAATATTTTTGTAAGATATAGAGCACACAGTACAGATATCTCTTTATATCATCATCACACTCTAAAACAGCTGGCTCTAGCACTTCTATAACTGGCTTTCCTTAGTCTCAAATTTGGAATTTGACCGACAGCAGGTATCTGACACGACAGTTAAGGTTCTACAAACGCGACGTTCCACGTTTACTAGTAGTATCGTGCAACGGATATATTGACAGACACCATGTGGTTTGCAATACACAACATGACATGAGAGCATACGTTTATCGGAAAACTATGCTAGCACCGGCAAAAGGAAATGGAATCGCTCTAGAACGAGCGACCAACGAAAACATGGAAAAATAAAAGCACTCTGAATGCCTGCAACAACAATAGTTACGTTCCGGGAACAAGACATGTTTGTCTCGCCGATGGTCTAGTAGACTATGTGGAGGTGGATTTGCCTGCATAATCTGACGCCGTTGAACTGCGTAGGACATCGACTCTGTGTAAGATCATTTTTTTGGTTTCTTCTCTCGGTCTCCATTTGTATGGCAAAACCATATGTATATATATATATATATATATGGTTTTGCCATAGATGTTTCATTTTTAAAAATTCTACGCAAGTTTGTGCAAAAGTCTAGTTTTACCCAAATTCCATCTACTAAAACCAGGTTTGGGCTCCTTATATGGTGAACGATATAAATGCCATCGAGAGGATACAGTTCAAATTTATCAGACGAGTGTCAAAACGATGTGATTCTTTTCGTGGAAGCGTGTGCCAATCCAAAGTTTACGAGAGGACCTGTTGCTGTATAAAGTTCTGTTGCCTCGGGACTGACCAGACCGTGTTTAGTTATGTAGATAATGGACCACGTAGTGCAATAAATGCGAGATCACTGGAGGCCGCTCACTGCATGAAGATAAACAACACATTCTCGTGCAGAGTTAAACAAAGCCTGCAAACTCGACAGACCTGATCTATGCTAGACTTATATTCAGATGCTAAATAATCTATTAGAAAAAACATGTGTATAATTATGCACATATGATTTTTGAATAAAGGTGCTTTTGACTTGGCTATATTTGACCTACGCTGTAAGCTCAAATAACACATGGGGGAGACACCAAGCCTGTCCACTCGCTCACGGCTATCTCCATGCACTACCACATATCGGCTTTTTCGAGGTCGAAGCTAAAACGGAGTCCATTGCCAGTGCTGCTGTTGCTGACATTTTTAATACGCAGACGTGTGAACGTCTATATATATATATATATATATATATATATATATATAAAACTAGCGTCACTTTCACTGTCCAGAACAAATAAATATAATAGAACAACGCCTTAAGATCTGCGACAACAACAATGACACTAATGAAAACGGCCTCAGTCAGAACACCCAGAACCTCAGAACTAGCCACAGATACAACAGCAAGAAAACAGTAACCCAAGCAACAATAAACAATAAAAACAACAGCAGCAGCAACAGCAACAACAACACCAACAACAACAACAACAACAACAACAACAACAATGGGCAGACAGATAGCAGAGTAAACAACTCATCGGTGTCGTGGGAGGTGTTGACACACTAGCCCGCGCAGCCACTACGCCACTGAGCGGGAGACAGATACGAAATATCATAATCATCGTCGTGCCATTATAATACACAAACTTCACTAGTTGACCCTCGATATATCTGCTCGTTTCGATTCGCTGCTCACCGATAGCGACGAGGATGCAAGAAGGAATGCCGTAAGGAGAGGAGTGAAGTTGGACGATGGCAGCCCTTTGTCATTTAAAAACAACCTCCTAAAAAATGTTTTAATTTTAGCCCTTTATCATTGCCGTTGCTGTAGTAGGCGTGGTTGTAAGGCCTCAAAGTATTATTGGCGCTCAAAATACTTGCAGTTGTATACGTATAGATGCCGCAATAATCAGTAGATGCCGTCTAGCCCGTGGCAGCCTGAAGATTGCTACCGGCTAGCTGTTGGTGGTCAACCGGACCGACGTGCATATGCTATTAAATTGCAAAGACCTAACTACATTTAGGTACGTTCCTTTTTTTTGACTCACTTTTATTCTAAGCTTAGACGTTGCTTTTCCCTGCCGTTACGATAAATATCTAGTCCTGTACAAGAGTCGTACCAACAGTTCGTCAACTTCGTCATGCGTTTTACCTGCTGGATTGGTCACGTCAAAATGAAAAGAAACACCGCCCGCCGTGGTGACCTTTGGTGGGACGGGCCGGCCAGAATAACATAGAGAGACGCAGGGTGTACATATATGTATACGCAACAGTTAATCCAATAAAAAACGTCTTTCGAAAAGTTCGCGCTTAGGCATTTATTAGGTTTGTTATTTGTCAAGAGTTTTGGACTCCACCATATGCTTTGTATGCATCTCCAAGATAGTCTCATGCAGATGTGTTATGTGTGTGTTCTATGAATTTGTAATATTCGTTCTCTCTCTTATATATATATATATATATATATATATATATATATATATATAACTATGCCAACATTCTCGTAAACAACAAAAAATGTAAAGGTTACGCGTCCGGCCGAGACGCCATAATCGAGACCGACCAGATAAGTAAGGCATTTACAGTATACGAGTATACACATATAAACAAGCACAAGTGTTGTTGAATTACGACAAACTATGAACACCCAATATTTGGGAGAATAAATCGCCACATTTCATTCATTTTAACGTTGCAGCATAACATATCATAACAATTACCACAACAACAAACAACATTTGTGTTGGAATGAAGTTCGCTTGAACACGCTAGCCCTACTGGCGGCAAGTAATGACAGGTGGCACTGTAGCCGCTGTTGTTTGAACAACTACGTCTATTACTGCTAATAATGCTACTCCAAATAGCGATACTGTTGAAGTTGTAGTACATTAACTATTACTGGTAGTAATACGGGTAACCGCGGGGTCGGTACGGGTTTCGGCGGTTTCTCATTCGATATAGGAGTCCATAGTCCAACGAGGTCAGATCGAGGTCGTCGACGTAGTCAGCTGAAGCAGGCCGATAGTAGGCACCGCCTGCCGGAAGACTACCTCCACGGTAGCCTCCAGACATTGGAAGAGCGCCGCCTCTGAAACATGCCAAATCGACCCATACATGTCAAAGCACGCTCAAACACACATCAATCAACGCCATCGTTGTTGTTACTGTATTCCATAATGCAATTTGATTACATATATGTCATCTACCAAAATTGTGCATTCGATTATAGCATTTGTTTATATATATATATATATATATATATATATATACAGGGTGTGACTGAACGAATTTTATAGCGATACATACAATTGTAGAGCTCGTTAAAACGAATATTTTTTCCAATGGAACATGTGCTCTGAGAAGTCTTGTTTCGGAGTTACAGTGAAATTACTACAATTTGTGACACTGGTGTTTTTGCCCGACATAGGAGCACAAAATGTGCTGTTGCGAGACAACCAGTCTTCCTAGACAGAAACTAAGCACACCGTCGTGTTCGTGATAAAATTCTGCTCCATCTGATGAATATGCAAGGCCGGTCAGAAGACGCGACATGGTCGCTTAGAAGAAAATTCGCCAAAAATGAAGTTCTTTATTAGCGTTCACGCCAAATACTTTAGAATCATAACCCTACAACCACTCACAGCGCTCAAAGCGGACATATTCAGCCAATGCGCAATTCATGGCGATCATTTTGGTACCAAACATATGTCAATGCGAGCTGTGGTTGCGGAGTAATTACGAGTTTTCGGCGGGATGTCCAGATTGAGTGCATGTAAAATGACTGTGTGGCGACGTTCACTACCGCCGACGTGTCGCGCGACAGCCGCAGCGCGTCATTTTTCATGCACTTAATCTGGACATCCCGCCGAAAACTCGTAATTACTCCGCAACCACAGCTCGCATTGACATATGTTTGGTACCAAAATGATCGTCATGAATTGCGCATTGGCTGAATATGTCCGCTTTGAGCGCTGTGAGTGGTTGTAGGGTTATGATTATAAAGTATTTGGCGTGAACGCTAATGAAGAACTTCATTTTTGGCGAATTTTCTTCTAAGCGACCATGTCGCGTCTTCTGACCGGCCTTGCATATTCATCAGATGGAGCAGAATTTTATCACGAACACGACGGTGTGCTTAGTTTCTGTCTAGGAAGACTGGTTGTCTCGCAACAGCACATTTTGTGCTCCTATGTCGGGCAAAAACACCAGTGTCACAAATTGTAGTAATTTCACTGTAACTCCGAAACAAGACTTCTCAGAGCACATGTTCCATTGGAAAAAATATTCGTTTTAACGAGCTCTACAATTTTATGTATCGCTATAAAATTCGTTCAGTCACACCCTGTATATATATACAGGTAGTTCAATAAGTTCTTAGAATGAAAACCGAGAATTTTCCAAATCATGTTTTTAAATTTTTCTTATTCGATATACTCCCCGAGAAGCTCAATACACTTTTCCCACCGAGATTTCAGAGCTTTCATACCTCTTGAGTAGAATTCCGCGTCGTTAGACTGAAAATAGGCATTGACAGCAGCCTTAACCTCTTCATTGCTGGAAAAACGCTTTCCACCAAGACTATTCTTCAAATGTCCGAAGAGGAAATAATCAGAGGGGGCCAGGTCTGGAGAATAGGAGGGTTGTTCAATAAGTTCGAACCTCAGTTGGGCCACTTTTGCCGATGCTTACCGGGACTTGTGTGCAGGAGCATTGCCCTGGTGAAACGGGACAACCTTCTTCTGCAAAGCGGGCCGTTTCACGATGAGTTCTTGCTAACGGCAGTCCAACAGTCTTGCATAATATTCTCCTGTGATCGTTTTACAGCTCTCAAGGTAGTCGACCAGCATTATTCTACGTTGGTCTTAAAAAACTGTAGCCATCACCTTTCCGGTCAATGCCGTTGTCCGCACCCTCTTCGGAGGTTCTTCATCAGGTGCACACCATTGGCAAGATGCTTCTTGGGTCTCGGGAGTGTAGTGATGAACCCGGCTTTCATCGACGGTCATGAATCTGCACCAAAAATCCGACAGATTGTTCGACATCTTGGCCAAATTTCGCTGTAAAGCCAAAACAGGCGCGTCTTTTTGGCCTTGGTTGAGCAAATGCGGCAGCCATTTTGCTCTAAGCTCTTTCATCTTCAAGTTTTTGTGTAGGATAAAATGCACACTGCCTAAACTAATTCCTAATGCCTCCGCTATTTCCTTAATGTTCATTCGCTTATCTGTGCCAATAATTTTTCGCACTTTCTCTACGTTTTCCTCATCAGTTGCCGTTTTTTGGCCTCCTGGACGTAGTTCATCCTCGGTGCTCCTGCGACCTTTTTTTAACACATTAATCCAGTTGGAAACAGTGGCAAAACATGGCGCAGAGTCACTGTACGTCTCGTCTAACTCAACCTTTACTTGGGTCGCATTCCAACCTTTGAAATAAAAATGCTTGATAACCACTCGAAACTCTTTTTTCTCCATTTTTAAAAATCACGCCGATACGTTGCACGGGAAAAGCTATCAAACGAAATCGCAACGGCCAATCACCATAATATATTGAGTGCTAGCAGTCGAAAAGTTGCAGTTCCTATTAGCGGTGAAAGCGTGCCAAAATTCGAATTCTAAAAAGCTCATTCTAAGAACTTATTGAACTACCTGTATATATATATATATATATATATATATATAGATGTATATATATATATATATATATATATATATATATATATATATATATATATGACTCCCTAGATTGGCTCTCTTTTCATGCTTCGGGCTGCAGTCCTAAGCTTTACTAGTACACGTGGAATGACTCCTATTGACATTTCCTTTCTCCTAGATCCTAGGTGCCATAAATATGTCGCGTCGTGCCACAATGTTCGAAGCTCCTCTCGTGATCAATAAATATAGTGACGTTTTGCTTACCGACAATCTGGGGGAAGCACTGCTAAAAACATTTGTCGGATTACATCCTCAAGGCTTTTTATTCGAGAAATCAGAAAATAGCTCTCTGGTCATTTCTTCGTTAATTTCTGTTTACAATGTTTACAGCAGACGAATTGCTCTTTCGTCTGCTACAAATATGTCTGACCACACAGCCGCGCACATGACCAATAAACCTATTGCATACTTTCCTCAGTCGAGTCGTGTCATTCTAAGCTGGGCGATCATATGCTAACAATCGGAAGAGAACTTCGGGGAGTCAATCGGAAGAGATCTTTGGGGAGTGTCCGCCACTAGGAAAGGCGGCCGGCGGCCCCGTCTGTGGGTCGTTCTTATTTATGTCTTGTAGAAAACTGGTCGATTCTGACGGCCTATATATACCAGTCAAGTTGCCTAAAAAGAAGCCGGCAGACTCACAAGACACGTGGAGCTCAAACGAATAGTGAGAAGAGCACCAAGAAGATCAGACATACTATCTATACTCGAGTTGCATTATCATACCGCCGTCAAGGCTTCGTCGAGTGTGTATGTGCCGGAGAACACTCAGAAAAGTGAGGAAAAAATCTCTAGCTGTCAAGGAGATAGAGATACTTCGTGTCTGTTGCTTTTAAGACACAGAGTCCCATAAATCGGTGCCGCAAAGTTTTTTTGAAAAACTTTGCAAGAGATTGGAGGATATCACCGGGAACCGACACAAAACGATGTTTCTGAGGCTTGAAATTATGATGCTATTGGCGTCTTGTAGAGAAACGCCAAGATTACGTTAGTGGTCACCGACACTCAAGCAATAATAATAATATAAGCAATATTAAATATGTTATATAATTAACTACCCTTAGGTCACCCAAGTTTCCTGATAATACATTTGTAACCAGCAATATATATATATATATATACATATAATATTGCTGGTTGCAGTATCTGTGTAATTCAACGAATTGTATGAAAGACCGTTACGCACATCATTAAAATCGGTCGACAACAGCATGTACCCCACCAGAACAGCCTGCGTTCTCTCTCGACTTTGGGCTCTCGAACTGCTACCATTCACGAACTGATATACACACACGCAAATACACACTTTCCCGCGCCCCGCAGGGGATCTGAGACTTGCTCAGGCTAAATTCGTATTACTACGTCAGAAGGTGTTCAAGACTGACCTGTATCCACCGGTGACCACCGTTGGTCGGTTGTACCGTTTCGCGTATACGTCGTACGCATCTGTGCCGCCATAGGAATAGCCGTACAAACCTCGAACGGCACCCGGAAAGTAGACGGCATCAGAACCCTGAGCTTGGGCTAGACCAAACTCCAGGACCGCCACGGAGAGCGTTAGACAGACGAGGCACAGCGGCCTCGAAGGTGATAACGTTGATGACGGTTGCATGGTGGTGACGCGTGAACTAGCCAAACCTAGGCTAGTCAAACTGTTGTCAGAACGCGATGGGAATGACGAGAACAGCCAGGGAATTGACTACCGAGATCGGCGGGAGGCTCGATGTCGATGTCGCTGTGTCTGCAAAAATCGTAACGTGCATGATACAAACACAAAGAACACATATTCTCGGTAACTATTTCAAATTGGCGCTGTACCTGCTGTTGATATAGCAGATCTAACTAGGTTTAATCATGTGAAAATGTAATAGCTTATTACGTTCGGGAGTAGAGAAGTGATCTTTCGGTAGGTTGAGACATATATGTGTGATTTACGAGTCAGGCAGTGATGAAGCGTTCCAAATATATTATAGAATATTGAATATGGTATCTTCCGAATATGCTACATAATATTGAATATAGTGTACAAAATACGTTTTTTGGTTATTTTGTTATATGAGCACAATCTTAATTTAACGAACACCACTAGACACAGCAGCATAATCGAAAGATGCATCCATATATCTCGCGTGCTCTGGGTTATGTGAATTTATAATACAAAAAACGTACGCGTTTGTATTTTTATTTAAAAAAAACATTGATTTAAAAATGCAACTTTAGCAACTAACATGTTAAAAAGCATGATGCCTTCATAAACGTTCGTTCATTTTACTCTGACGTACACACAGTCACTTTTAATCATTCTACTGCAAGATGACTGTCTATTGAACACAAGTTTCCCTTCTCTACCGGGTGCCGCTCATGCGACATGCATGATTGCTTGATGTCGAAAGACCGGTTCTATTGCAAAAGGTCGAAAGGCAGTAGATCTACAATTCCGACAGAGACTCCTCTCGACTGGGTGCCCGGCGACGACGACGGTAACAATCGGGAACGGGACCCGCCGACCTGATTGTCCTTCTTCAAGTCGAATTTCGATGCAAGTAGCTATGCCGAGAACGCCGGAACAAGGTCGACGGGCACTATTACATCAAACAAAGCCATCGAAAACGAAAAAGAGATCTGAGAGAGAGAGAGAGAGGTCAAGTTACTATAGAGTCACAAAGAAAGAGAGCAACGGGGGGGGCGGGTTAAAACTAGATCGAAAAGGCTGTTGAAGAACAGATCGAGGAGAAAACGGCGGAGGGTATCATGAGTCGCTCGCCTGGAATGGCCTCGCCTGGATCGACAAGGTGCACAAGGACATACCGTCTCTATCATCATCATCATCATCATCATTGTTCTCATGGCCATCATCATTCTCATGGCCATCATCATCGTCGTCGTCGTCATTGTTGTTGCTGTTGTCATCGTCGCGCTCGTGGCCTAGTAGTAGACATTCCAGTGGTGTCTTGAACACCGAAACCCGGCAACGACACAACGCTCTCCACCGCACTGCCTCCTGTCAATGGTCGGACTTCGGACGCCGGTCAGGTGAACGCTTTCCGCTCTAGCTAGCATGAGGTATGTTTGTACGCGGCGACCACTACCACTACCACTGCTATTACAATTCATCGGCAGCAATAGCAGTTCCTATAGCCGCCAACGATAGCCGCCGGCGCGCTGGCCCGGCGCGACAGATCGGCTTCACAGGACACTTCACAAAAAAGGGCCCACCACTACCATGCTTTCTGAAGGGCTCCTCTTTGGCTCCTTCGGGCAACGGTAGGGAGCCTTCGTTTAAGGGCGGGGGGGGGGAACCCTCCAGCGAGGGAAAACAAGCAAGAAAAATATTGAAGAGGAAAAACAGAAAGTTTTCGCCAATACGCCGGATTCCAGTACGACTGATCTCGTCGATGTTTTAAGACCACGAAGTTAAGATGCTGTTATCGATATCACGGTAGGTCTCGACGAACTTAAAGAACGAATTCTACTCGAAATACATCTGAGACTGGCAATCTACAGAAGTCACACACCAGCATCGTCGTTCAACATCTGTGTTTTGCGTTAATGAAATAACCACGTAAGATACGTGTCCATGTAATATACGTGTTTGTATTAATGAAACGACCACGTGAGATACGTGCAAGGTCTAAAATATCTATGAACAAACAGGCGTATCGATTCAAACGCTTTCTACGGCTGGTCAAACCGATCCGGCACGCTCTCACCTGAATGAGAGGCCTGAGAAATACACATGTTGGTGCATCCAGTTGGTCAAATATAAAGCTGCACTCCGTTTTCGAGTTCGAGAATAAAATATTAGTGGCGGTACCAGTGTTTCGGAAAGAACAAGGGCATATCGTAATTAACCAAGCAAGCAAATCTCAGTAGATGCAGAATAGCGTTTAAATTGGAGGTTGCATACTATATTATATGATATATGAGTCAAATAGGGAATTACATAATTTAATATAATAATGTATGTATAAAATAAGCGAGGAGCAACATCCCCTGGTTTTTCCTGTTTGCATATATATATATATATATATTTATGCACATGTATTTGCATATACAGGAACACGGTCTAGAAGAAGTCATTTTTAGAGTCACCTGCTGTAATTAGCTCTATTTATACTCTTTGCTGTGTAAGGTATCTCATGCTTTGTACCTTTTTGAGTAATTTCCATTCCTTGATTCTGTCCATGAGACCAGTTTTGCGTATCATGAAAATAGGATATACCTCAAAGACCCTCATTTGTCCTCACCCCTTGCATTCGAGGCATTGGAAGGAAGGCCTGGGCTGCTTACGAAAAAAACTGCTCAGCGATATTGGAGAAAATTGGCGCTTACTATAGAAGATAAGAGGACGGGCGAGTATTTACAGCAACTTCCGTCATAAGATGTTCAGAGGGGGAATGCCGCCTCGGTGAGAGAAGCCCCTGGCTAGATGGGCCAGCCCAAGCCTGGGTCTAATGCCTTGAGTCATGCCTCGAGCAGGCCGTGCACATGTTCGTTTATCATAAGTGTGTCGGTTGCTATATATATATATATATATATATATATATATATATATCACTTGGCTGGGTTCTTAAGCCGCGTCGAAGCCGGCGTTGTGCCAGGTAGAAAGTTAGGTCCCTTCCCGGCCTTGCTATTCATGCCTGCATGTTTGTCAGCAGTTTGCTTCTTTCGGGTTCACCAGAGAGAATGGCGTCTTTCTCAGTCTGCCAGCCTTCTATAGTGGCGTCTCTCTTCTTCTTAGACGCTCTCTGTAGGTGTGCCAATATCCCACAGGCGCTGCCTCTCAGACGCCTTGAGGCACCAGGGAATGTCTCCGGCGAGCAGCAGAGATGCGTTTGTGCTGATCGTTCTGTACCATTGTATTACCCTAAGCGCTGCGATCTACTGCGTTCTGCGCAGGATTAGCTTTACTTTCTTAGACTTAAGAGTCGCTTTGGTCCATACGGCAGTCCCGGCAGACGAGCGCCTTGATTGATTTCATATCAGTAATTTTTATGTACGAACCCTCGGACCATGCATATTCTGAAGTAGACCTAGATACGCAACGGTCGAGCTCTCATCCTGCCAGTTAGGACGATGAACTCACTTTTTTCTAGGGCGAGTGCCAGTCACGTGGCCGTCATCAATTCCGCTGTTGAGTGCAAAGCTTTGTTTATGTTTAGCTCAAGCTCGTCCTCCGTTTTAGTCTGTGCCACAACCGCTACGTGGTCAGCGTAAGCTATCATTTCTGTTCCCGGGGGTAGGCCGGATTGCCGCAGAACGTCGTCATATGCCAAGTTCCATGGCAATGGGCCCAGAATTAAGCCTTGTGACACCCCGGCTGTCATCAAGAAGGCCATCTTGCCGTTTGAAACGGACCTCTCCTTAAGGTATCCAGAAATTACTAAACCTAGGTATGGCAGAACGTTTTTACAAACAAACGCGTCCAATGTGGTCTTCCATGGAGGCTGTTTAAGGCGTTCTTCACATCCAAGGGAGGGACCATGACTTGTTGTCTTGTGCAAATGGAAGATCTACGCACCTGTTTAGCTCTACTGAGAACCCTGTAGATTTCCGTTAGTACCGATTTACTGAATCCAAATGGTGCTGGCGACAAGAGTCCGGACGCCTCCGCAAGAGACCTTAATGTTTCTTCGATGATGGCTTCATATCCCTTGGGTAAGGCGCTCAGTAAACAGATTAGCCGACATCTTCCATTTGCTTTGGGCTAAGATACTGGTGGGAACTCCCCTGCTCTCATCGTGGAGGCAAGGGTTTCCACGACTGCGCAGAGCCTGAGGCTTTTCCCGTCTTGAGCTTTTAAACCTCTGGGCAAACCTCGAATAGCTGGATTACCGGGAATTCAAATTCTGCTACTTGGGGTGTATTAGCGTAGGCAGCCCTCTCAGACGCGTCGTGAGTCGGGAAAATGTTAAGATGTCGGTTGCCTTCTCCTTCGTCGAGGACACCCGTAACGGCGGTTTTCATGTTACCGCGTAAAATTCTGTATAGATTTCCCCACGAGTTGCTCGCTTGCGACCTGCTCTAGGAGCTCTTGAGCTAAACCAGCACTTGGTCTTGCCGTCAGCAAAGACGCGCTGGAGGATTACGTGCTTCTTTTATATCTAATCTGTGCTTGCACACGCCCCTCGTTGTCTCGGTGGGTCTGCTTTATTGCTTTCCTGGCTTCGTTGCGTTCTTTGCGCTTATCGGCAATGTCCTGTGTCCACCAGTGCTTCGGCGGTTTTCCTACCCGTCTTAGGTGCGCCTTCACCGTGGCGGTTAGTGCACACCGCCTCTTCGAGAATGGCTTGAAGCTGCTTTAGAGTCTTGGGAAAATCGAATTGCGTCATTTTGTTTGCTAGTTCCTCCTTGAACTTTTATTTCCTGTGTGATGGAAATGTTATACTGCGTTCTCTGATTCTGAGGCGCTGAAGTAGATCGCAGATTTAGTCGAGTCTGCACACAGAGATGATCGCTAAAGTTTTAATTCTTCACAAGTACCGTCGAGTTTGACACCTTCCGCGTTATCTGAGAGTTACTCAATGTTATGTCTATGTATGATTTGTAACTGTGGCGCCGGAAGGTCGCCTCCTTATCATTGTTAAGAATGCATAAGTAGCTTGCGTCTGCCCATTCTATAAGAGGTCTCTCCCACTTGTCTGTTCGCCGGGAGCCCCATATGTTCACTGCCGAGGTTAAATCTCCGGAGATTAACAGACGTGTTCCAGGTTTCAGGTTTAGTGTCGATGTCGTGAGATCATCCAGGAATCGTTCGAACTTCTCGTGTGGACAGTTGGGGTTTATATAACAGGAGATCTTATATAATATATTATCTCTACGCCTTCTATTACGATCCAGCAAAAACTTGATCCGCTACCCTTGTTTTGTATTTTTACGGCATGATTGACTATACGTGCAATGCAGAGTTAGTCACCCAGTTATTAGCTGTTATTGCTAGCTTCTTGTTTGGTTCGCTAAGAGCGACTGCGTCTGTTTCTCTTCATTGCGTTATTTCCCAGCCCGGGTTCTGTTGCAGTTGGTTTAAATTATGCCTACTTTGTTATGCATTATAAAAGTATAGAAGGTTCCCTCTGAGTCAGTCTCTTTGCCGCACCTCTAGATACTTGTGTAGGTGTGCCAATATCCCACAGGCGCTGCCTCTCAGACGCCTTGCGGTCCCAGAGAATGTCCCCGGCGAGCAGCAGAGATGCGTTTGTGCTGATGGTTCTGTACCCTAAAAGCTGCGATCCACAGAGGGGCGTAGTTTTTCAATTATGTCTTGTGAGGAGTAACCTTAAGCATTTTCCGTCTTTATGCAGAAGATATATATATATATATGAAAGAGGTAACAATTGTCTCATTATGAACGTGCACACCGGATAAGATAAATATGGATATATAGTTAAACAGCTCAGTTAAATTACTAGCTAGGCAATTGTGCATACAAAACATGAATATACGCGCCCTCGGAATCGAAAACCAGCCTGCTTAGCATTATCCCTAAAGGAAAAGGGGATCCGTTGGCACCATCGTCTTACCGAGGTATCGCAAAGAAGAGCGCAATCTACAAACTTCTATCGGCTATCCTAGCTCGCCGATTAGAACATTTTCTTGAGGTTAACAGAAAGCTGCCGGAGCAACAACATGGCTTCAGAAGGGGCCGGTCAACAATGACAGCATGTGCTGTACTTCTAAATTCGATACAACGGGCACTTCGAACTAAAGGGGCTTATCTATTTGCTGTATTTGTAGACTTTAAAGCGGCCTTTGATACGGCCGCACGAACGATTATACTTGACAAGCTGGCTTTTTGCGGAATCTATTTTATCTCATTGAATATATTGGAGCTCATTGAAGGCATTTTACAGGAAGGACACGTTATTATAGATGACGGACCTTTCTGAAGAGATACGGAGTCGGCACTCGCAGGTAGACGTCCTTATGTATGCGGACAACTTGGTGCTATATTCTCGCAGTCGATTCCATTTGCAACAGTCCCTTGCGACCTTGCAGCATTACGTTCATCGAAACCAGTTGGAAATAAATGTAAATAAAATAAAGGCAATGAAGTTTAGACGTGGAGGGAAATTGGCTGGAATCGACGAACTACGGTTAGGTTCAAAACCTATAGAATTTGTCTCGAACTTCTCATACCTAGGGATTATGTTCTCGTCTCGAGGTACGAACTTCTCGAGGCACATTGATGAACGAATTCGGAAAATACTACAGTCCTTTCATAGTATCCGAGACCCTCATAAACTATCAATGGACGTTGCCGTTCACCTTTTTAACCTGAAGATTGCGCCCACTGCTTTTTACGGTATACAGGTGATATGGCCGCATCTATCGAAGTTAAACTTTAAGGCGCTTGACCGAATCAAGGCCGCTTTTCTAAAAAAAGACGCTTAGAGTCCACCGCACTAGTCTCAACCGATTAGTTTATTTACTGGCGTCGACTCCGCTATTTGTTGAGCATTTACAAAAATACACGTGTTACCGAAAACGGCAGCTTTCAACGAGTACATATCTGAATGGGAGAATAAAATGGCAGACATTGACCCGCTCTTTTATGAAACCCAGGCAATGACGTGTAGTTCGTGGAAGCGCTGCAACTTTGAGAATAGACACCTAATTGCACGATTTGCTGTACATGGCTTCAACATGAAGATCTGTATTCGAGAGAAGTTCCATGAAATTTCCTCGTTATGCTTGTGCAAACTCTGCGGGAGACAGTGTGACTTATATCACCTTCAACAATGCGATCGAGCAGTTCCGTTGACTCGACTTTTAGAACCATGATGAATATATGTGAATGTGCGCTTTCTCTGTACGCGCACTATTGTATACCAACCATCGGTTAATAAAGCTATTATGTATATGTATGTATATGTATATCTACCGCTTCTAATGAAATATACGCGCTTAAAATATGTAGAATTCTTAATTCGTGAATCTAAGTGTAACCCCATTGCAAATATAATATATACAACATTGCCCTTATTTTAAAAAAGGAGTAGAACTGATTCGCCAATACAAACTAGCAGACATCGCCAACAAATATATGTGGTACTCTCATGGTTTGTGGCTAATACTTGTCACATCGGTTTCTTGCTGAAATGCCGATAAACGAGGAGAGATTTCAGTATCTACAATAATTTTACTTTAGTGCAGTATATATAAATAGTGGTAAAACAAAATTGCCTCAACTGAAAGTCTGAGCAATAAATCAATCTACACGTAATTAGTGCACATTAGTCCAGGTAACGTTTCAGTATATAGTGTACTCCTCTACTAAGCAGTAACTTCTGTGCTACTTAAAGCTGAAGGTAGAAGTTAATGACAAGATCACCCTTTAAAGGCAATAATAGCATACCAACTGTGCGGCACTTCTACATAACAAAAGCTATATATATATATATATATATATATATACAATTCTAAATCTTGTTTACGAACCGTGAAATCATTTGTTTCGCCAATATAGTTACTACGGTTGCATCATAAACCGCGAGCAACGTTCGAGACATTTTTGATTAGATTAAAATACTCGATCTGATAGGAGAATATCCGCTTGGCAGATGGAGTGTGATTCTGCACACTTCGAATAGAAACCATTCAGGTTATAGCTATTGTTCGTTATATCAACCTAGAGCGAAGTTGCATGCAGTTGCACGGTTGAATTCTTTACATCACGTTTATCAAATCGTTTCGTAATAGCCGAGGTAGCTAGTAAGCAGGCTCAGAAAGGAGTCCAATCATTTCTCCGAAGGCGGGTTCCCCGCTGAGTTGGTATGTTTGATAAACATTATAAAACTGCATTAGATAAAAACCATCTAGAATCTAAAACGTGTGATGCATTTGAGTCTTTCCGTAGCCGATTTGTACAGCCAGAGGTAATAGGCTTTAGCAAGAAAAAATAACGTAAATTATTTCAATTTACGTCATTGCAATTATCTGCATGCTTAGTGGTATCATGAAGCGCTTTCTGCTCAGCTTAATACATTCAGATACAAATAAATCCAGAAATATAAGTGTACGGGAGGGCGGATGCGATTTGTGAGGCGAAGCCGTCTGACAAGCCATGTCAACAGAAATTACCAACCCTCATACCAATGCTGTCTTTGACATTGCATCTTATTCTTGGGCAAAAAGCTTTATTTCCTAAAACAGTACTGGGAAATTTGCAATTGTAATGTAAAATATGTATCATTCATTAATTTTCATTTCGTAAATCAATATCGTCATCATGCAATATCAGTAAATTCATTTTGCTACAGAACAGACTCTGCATTTATTCTCATTACATATATATATATATATATATATATATATATATATTGTAAATAAAATGTATTAGTCAGCTAGTCAAAGCTAGTAAGCTTTTCAATCCTGTATCTAGTATATATATATATATATATATTTGTGACATCTGTTTCTTGCTGAAATTCAGATCAATAACATTTATACATTTACAAATATATATGAGCAGAATGGCTACACACATTAGATAAGTGTTTGTATCTATATGTTGTGTCAGCCCTCCTATAAAGAGAACTCCAGTATAGGAGATCTAAAATCATGACTTTAGGGACAGCATACCCTAAGTGTTTTAAAACAAATATAATTACAATATTCTGCTTATTGAAGCTGACGTACGACGCTTATTGCAAGATTACATTTGAACGGCAATAATGAATGACATGTCAACCGTACGACACTACTATACAACAAAAACGTATCTCTATTTCTCTCTCTCTCTTTTATATATATATATATATATTTTTGTTTTTGTTTAGGTTAGGTATATTATATCAGTACAGAGGCTGTATGCTTTCGAGTGTATTCGCAAGTACTCATGAATAAAGCAATGTGTTTCATTCATTCAAAGAGAGTAATTAAGAGTTAACGCTGTCTATCGAAGGCATACAGACCCCGAAGGTGTATCCTATGTCGCCATTCCACTGTTAATTTGCATGTACTCCGTGAAGGTAGCTCTACCTACCCGCTGTAAATAGCACCAGAATAGGTCATGCCCAGTGAGTAGCTTCCCCAGGGTCAGCTGGATCAATAGTCGTATCATATTTATAATTATAAAATTAATTCTTTTAAACACGGTTTTATTGTTATTAATGTTGTGTGTTAATATTTAATATAACTAATATACGAATTATATAATATTTACAATACTGCTTGCATTATTTTCTGATGTCGGTGACCTTAGACCATCATCTTGGCGTTGCCTCTCATGTAGTTCCAATGTCACTGTTCTGTCGGAGGAATACGATCGATCATGGCTCCGCTGTGGTCTCAAAGAACTTTTTCCCAAGCGCTTTTTTGTCAATTTGAGAGCATTCTTGCTCCCGAACGCCAGACGACTCGAGACCGAACCCCATTACAACGTGGCCTTCAAAAAGATGCGCGTATAGGCGCCCGTTGGTGTATGATGTGGCCAACCCTGGCCATCAAACGCATGCAGGCCTCGAAGGTATGAGAGGCCGACCCATCAAGGAGGTGGTCGCCCATATGATGACTTCGGTGGAGGCATGGAGGAAGACGACGAACTTATTCGTCGCCGTTTTGACACTCAAGACAGCCAAGGAAACGGCCAGGCGGGGGAGGTTTGAGCGGGTCTCTCGGGAGAGTGGTCGGGACGAGGAGCCGAGGGAGGGGGGAGGGGGTGGGGAGGAGCCAGGCCCTCATGGTCTCGACGCACCCTCACAGGACGGATTACAAAATGGCATCCCCCTATCCAACCGCAGGTAGACATGCGGGATGATAGTCAGGGATAGAGCTGATTGAAGGAGAACGGCAGAGACGCCTCTCCTACGGCTTCGAAGTAATGCTTAAGTAATACCAAGCCTGGGGGGATGGGGAGGAATCCGGGTTTAGTGGGTTTGCGAGTCTCACACTAGTCACGCAGGCTGCTAGTGGCGCATGTGCATCATGTATTCCCGAAACCTCCCAGAAGAAAAAAAATCTGCGTTGTCATTCTCACCGTTATTCTATTAGTGGATATTTGACTTATTATTATTACTTAATATATCACCACTGTTAAATTAGTGGATAGTTATTTAATTCTCCTCCAAAGGACCCCCAGAAAGACAAGATTCTGCTAGTCTACAATCCCGTGCTTTCGCCAGCTCGAGCAGCGGGCTTAGCTGCTTGACCGTCAGCTCTAAAGGCTCTTAGGTTGCAAAGTATTTGTCTACCCATAACTAGCAGAGCTTGTGGCAGTTGCTACCGTCTAGAGAGCTTAGGAAATGTGCTGAGGAATATGGCTTCTTGGCCGAAATTAATATAGGGTGTTACTTTTCTCCAAGATCCTCACAACAAAACTTTCTCAATCTAGACCCCAACTAACTTTTCTTCAGTCAAGGGACGAAGAGGAATGTACCCTATCCAGCCACCTCGACGTAATTTTCTCCCACGCTTCCACTTTTCTCAGCCTTTTCTTTCTGGCTTTTTGTACGCGGGCGTATGTTAGCAACCCAGGCTAAATTACGCCTGCGTACAAGGAGCGTTAGAAACAGAAATACTTCATCTCCTTGAATACTTCTTAGCAAAAATATCTGCAGAACTCCAGCTCCCTTGCGTATCTTAGTATAGCCAATCGCCTATGCACTACTGGTGGAGTAGCCAAATCGCCAAAAAGCAAAGGATCTGCCACCGCTGGCAACAAGAATCTAATCGTCGCAGAGAAAAGCACCGGCCAATTTTTTTCTATGGGAAGAGTACAGAGAAGCATGAACCATTATAACTCATTGTACTTGAGGTTAAAATAGCCGGACCGACCATAACTGCGCTCTGCCAGCAAAAACCTCGGCCGCAGTCGGTGCTGTTTGAGGAGAATACAATCTTTTCTTTAAGCTAGTCTTTTTGTCTTAAGCTAGGTTTCATGAGTTGCATCATGTGACTTGCGCAATCCAAAAGATTCGAATCGTAGCCGATCGAATACGGCCTAGAAAAGTACCACGAATGCGCTGTCGAAAAATTCGTCGAACCTCGATAGGGGGAAGGGTGGGGGAGCCGCTGGCCTGTCTATTCGGGCTGGCGGGCACTCCCGCAAGAGGTCCGCGCGTAACTACGCGGGCGGCGGGAGGGTAAGTATCTCTCTCTTTTGCTAACCAGCGATCCTCTAGATGTCAAAAAAGCGTTTAACATACTTTCGTGAGATGCCGTAGACAAAGCTCTGGTAGACAAACGTGTCTCCCCCGGTTTAATACGTATCTTAGCGTTATCCTTCACAGATTGAGCATCTGGCACTGATCAAAACATTGTTCGTGACGGAGATCTACGTGTGGGAACAGCCAACGGGGCTCTGGCGTATATCCCACCGCGCCTCTACACGCTAGACCTCAAATTGGCTCAAGCAAAACGGACTCAACATCGCACGGACGAATTGCCTGCGCACAGCAGCCATAGAGATTTTCTCTCGACAGATTCCCATGGACCTAAGAGTAAAAGAGCTTGAAGCTTCAAGATGTCCATGAGAGAAAGAGTTCGAGGTGTCCTCACACTACTGCTGCATGAACAAGATCCCTGCAGATGCCGTCACTAATGAACCGCTGGGCAACTGTTGCCGCAGCTTTAGTGATCTCTCGGTGTAAGAAATAGATGGGGGAGTCGCAGAGTGGGCGTTCGTTGTTGGAACCGAAATGAAACGTTTTTTTTTCTACCATGGAACCTACTGGTCTTACAAAGTTTGTATTAACCACAATGAGAAACTCAACTGTACTATTCGTAATGACGACGAGGCAAATGAAAGAAGCGATAGGTCTTCTGTGACTAGAGTAATAGCAACAATGAACTGAGTAGTCTAAGTTCAGACTGAATAAAGATGAATAAAACTAAATCTTATTCTAACATTTTTTTTGCTAGAAAATTACGGAGTAATAGTTAAATTAGTCAACCCCAGGATGGAGGAACTCCTAGTAAAAAGAGTAGACTTGCTTAACAACTGGAACTACAAAAAAACAATATATATATATATATATATATATATATATATATAGCATTATATATAATATATAGATATATATATACATGTATATATATATATATATATACATGTATATATATATATATATATATATATATATATATACATGTATATATATATATATATATATATATATATACATGTATATATATATATATATATACATACATAGAAGTACGAATAGCTACTTACGTTTCCGATAGCCAAGACGGATCGAGGAGTTAGATAAGCTCGCCGCAGAGTCAAACGCGCAGCCGGTCGGGAAGCTAGCTAACGAGCGCACCAAGTGGCCGATACGAGACGAAGAAGCTCACTGAAAGCTTCACTTCGCCACACGATGAGAAACTCTTCCACACACACACACACACCAAGACAACAAACAGTTCGGCCTTCACCAGGCGAAACGAACTCCTATGGACTTCACGCACCTCGGCTCTCGTGACGGTCTCACACAAACGTCTGTTCTGATCCGACGGTGATCGACTTCTGGCGACGATTCTCTCTATGTAGCCGGTCACAGCCGATATCGTCGCCGTCGTCGGTACAAGCTTTTCCTCTCGACGAGCGGATCTGGTGGCGGGGGTTGATATTGCCGGTTGTCATCACGCATATTACGCGTCATCTTGCCTCCGATTCCTTTCCGGTTGTCGTTGTTGTTGTCGTTGTTGTTGTTGTTGTTGTTGTTTTTTTATTGTTGCTATTATTGTTGTTGCAATCACAAGTCTTACAGTTAGTGTTATTGTTTTTGCTCTTTCATACTTGATTGCTAATATTGTTGCTGTTTTATTGCTGCTTGCGTATCCATCTATTTTTCTATCTATCTATCTATCTATCGAACTTTCACCGGCGCGTTGGGAATTCCCTCCATCCATGTGAGGGTCGCTTTTCACGGCCACCTCTTCGCAGCAGCGCCGAGCAGAAATGCAAGGTTATGCTGGGTGAAACTGGCAGACGTATAAGGCATAAGACGTTTGATGTTCCTTACTTAACGCGTATGGTATATACATATATATATATATATATATATATATATATATATCCGCGGTAGTTCTTTCCGCTATGTTAGCAAAATGTTTAACGTTATAATTACGGTCACGTTCGTTATTAGGACTTTTACAAAGATTGTTGTACTTGCGCTATCGTGTGCATTGTTGTTAACAAGCCCCATCACGTAATTGTGCTGTTTATGTCGACAGGCTGCTCGCTCATTTCCAATTTTTCCTCTCGCCAATAGCGAACTCGTCAATTCATCTAAATAGAGAAAGTAACAGAATAATGGCTAGCGCTGAGACGATATGCCCCTATGTTATATATATTCTGGGCAACGTCAACTACCGGCAAGGCATATTTCTATAAAGGCCAGTGTTCATATAGCTTCAGTCTCGTTGGAACTTTGTTTGCTACGTCGGCGTTGACAGTATGTCAGTTAAGTGCGTATTTTAAATCGATTGCTTGGTGGTTGTTTATTGAATTATAATGGCAAAAAAACATCGAAAGGGTGGATTGGATAGACAGTCAGCTCGACCAATGCTCGACCAGCAAAGCAAATTTCTCCAATGAGCAACCGTCTTTTTGTTCTATTTTGTTCTCTCTCTATGTTGACGCAGTTTCTCTTGTCATTCTCGCATTGCCTAGGCATTGCATGGAAGCGTCCAGCTTGCAAGGACGCGTGCTATGGAGATACTGACGACGGTAGCAACAGCAATAACAAAAATAACAGCAACAACAGCAGCAGCAGCGAAATTAAAATCAAAATCAACAATACCAACCGCGCATTAGCATTAAAGCGCCAGTGAGTGTCGATTGCAATCATAACAAGTCCAACCACGACGAGATTTGCACGAGATGATGCAATGGCGCGCCGTGATTCGACTCAGGCAGCCGTGAATGAGGAAACGGATCTATGAGGGGTGTAGTGTCTAGAATCAAGAAGCTATCTATATTGCTCTATGGAGAGACAGTATCTATATTGCAGGGCACTGCGGTCAGTCTGCAGTCCATTGTCTCTTCGCCAACGTGACGGAATGCGTCGTTTTGTTGTTCGTGTTTGATCTCGTAAGAAAGAGCGTAAACGAGGGGGGAGCGTAAGCAGAGAAGTTAATCATCGTTCATCGACCGTTCGCGTGTACATTTCGATGCTCGTCACTCACTACCGCCCTCGCTTGTCAATGTCTGTCTGTCTGTCGGCTGGCCGGTCGCTGCTGCTGCTGCCGCTGCCAGGACTAGCTCTCCCGGGGCCACAGAATGAATGAATGCTCGCAAGCAGAAGAACTGATTGATGCGCGTTAGCTCTTCGCGCAAGCTACAGTACCAACAGCAACAGCAGCAGCAATGGCAGTGGTACTAAACAAACGTCCATAGGCAAAGGTCGGCATCGACGGACGTTCACGGAAAAGTCGCAAATGCACAGCCAACAACAACAACAACAATAACAACAGCAGCAGCGGCAGCAACAACAACAACAACAACAACAGCGGCAGCAGCAGCAACAACAACAACAACAACAACAACACGACGGCACCAATAACAGCTACAGTTCCGACAACGCCTCATTAATCTCGCAAATCGACAAGGGTGGCTAAGAGGATTTCTTGTCATTAGAAGCGGGAAATACCACGATCGCAGCCAGTGCGGTAGCGGTGAAAGGCGGGGGAGCATAGTAGCAGATATGCCAAGCATGGGCAAGCATGGATCCGAGCAGCGCATGTAGAATATAGTGCTTTGGCTACAGAAAAAAGGCTTTACAATTATGTTTGAAATTGCTGAAATGGCTTTCGTCACAAATTTATATTTAACTCTGGTTTGAAAAAAGCAGTACGACAGAAACTATAAGGGCTATAACAAACTGATAAGTACACTACGCACACAGTACACACGTGTTGTACTTTGTAACGCATAAGCTATAGCAGCTTTCGATGATCTCCTTAGAAACATTTTCAAGTTCGTTTTTTTGTATTGCGTTATTGTTAAACGTCTGGTCATCAGATACGTATATAGTTCTTGTGTATCTCGATTATCTCGACCGCAAAGAGCTTGTCAGCACTTTTTTGATACATTTTGCAATATCTGCGCAATCATTACGTTAGCACACGCATATTCTTGGATTTGGCTATATATATATATATATATGATTCCTAAAACAAATTCGACGAGAAACGACGTAGGAATTGTAGGACTCATTGAAACAAATATTTTTCTAATAGAACTTGCTCTTGCAAAGGTCTTGCTTCGGAGCAAGAGCGAAATGACTAAAATTCCTAACACCGGTGTTATTGGCTGACCTAAAGGGAACAACATGTGTCACTGCAATACAACCAGAGAAGCTAAGCACACCGTCGTGTTCGTAAAAATGCTGCTTCCGGAAAATACAAGCCTGAAGATGAGACATGGTCGTTTAGAAAATAATTTGCTTAATATAGTTACTTAAAATTAAAAGAAGATAATTAATATAATAATAGATTAATTTAGAAGATAATGGAAGTTTTAGCTTCAGCTTCCACTTTCAATACCTCAAAATCATGCCCCGACCTTTTACAGCTTTCTCCAGCAAAGGTTTCTCGAAGGACATGTCGAAATTGAGTACATGCATAGATTACCTTCTCCATCTCAGGATCCAACAAAGCTTAAACTTGCCGCCGTCGGAATACTCATGTAATCGCTCGGCCCTTAGTACCCCGTGGTACTGCGACCCGTACCATAGTTTCGGGTCATTCCCTCGTGCTTGCTGAAGGACGATCGGCTACTGCCATAAGGATGCCCTCTTCCATAGCTGTTGTTCTTGCTATCCTCAATCTTCCAGTGACGTACTGACGGTCATTGTACGGTCCAGTTTCACGTACGTGACGACGTCAGTACAAGGTAAGCTTCTATTTAGAAAATGCGTCTGGTATAGCCGTCGTGCCTCGTATGCGTTACACTGTGCCTTAACATAAATGTGAGAGATGTCAACTTTCTTAGCCTCTGTGTACCGGCACGTCACGATACAGCACCAATAACTATTTCAATAGAGAAGACAACACACAGAGCTCCGTCTTGCACGTAGCACAGCCGCAAAGAAGATGGTACTGAACCCATCCTTTCTAAGTCTATCTCAGGCACTAAAAATATGTCAAACGACGCTCTCAGTATTGGTCGAAGTTGCATCGGTTTTGTGCTAGTTTTGTAGTATTGGAACACTGGTTAATCGACAGATTTAGTTGTCTCAAACGTTCCACCAACTCTACTTTGCTGATTTGTCGATCCGGGCACGCATCGTAGGATAGGTTGTGTCCAATGTTTATGACTGTTGTGGGATGCGTTGGAGGCCTGGCAGATGTTGTGGTTAGAGCGCGATATAGAGGTGATGGCAAAGATACATCGATGTAGTTAACATGTGGCGCCACTGCACTCCATCGCTGCGTGGAGTGCACTTCAACGTGACCGTCGAGAGTCGGTGAATTGGCCGGGCCCGATCGCTTGGTCACCGCATCCGTAGAATTTAACAAGTATCAATATTTTCTTTGGGGTCACCTAAAGGCTTTCATTTCCGGGTCCTATGAAGCGCTGGTTAGGGGTCACCTAAAGGCTCTCATTTCCGGGTCCTAGGAAGCGCCAGGTCCTTCGTTGCTGAGGTCGTTCGTTTTTTCAAATTTTAATCTCTCAATCTCGACGTGCCCTCCGAGGAACTTTAATTACTCCGCACGCATGGTTCGGATTGCCATTTGTTTAGTATAAAAATAAGTACCATGAAATGCGCATTAGAATTTATTTTTGGACGCTGTAAAGGGTCGTGGGATTATGATTTTTAGGTATTGAATGTAAAAGCTAAAAATACAAATTCACTTTATGCGCATTCTCTTCTTAACAACCATGTCGCATTTTCTAGCCGGCATCATATGAGAGAGGAAGCAGAATTTCCCAGGAACAGACAGTTATCTCGCAATGGCTCCTATGTCGAGCAACAATCGAGTGTGTGGTCCATTAGAAACAAATATTTGCTCTAATGGACTCTACAATTCCTTATATCGCTCTTCAAGTCACTTTGGGAAACCCTATACATGTGATGCCCTGTACAATACCAAGTTATATATTATATGACCGTATATGACCCATCACTTCCTATGAATGTTTGGCTATCCAAATTGTGCAAGCGTAAGAATTTCAAAGTAACGACAAGTAGCCAACGAATACACGAACACATTTCGGTTGAAATATGCTTTCCTGGGCGTTGGCTGCGACGTCTTGGCGCCTGTCGTGATGCTTGTTCAGCGTCATCGTGATTCGCGGCTGTCAAGGTCATTGCCGTTATGGTGGTGGAAGTAACAGCTTAAGTGATCAACGCCGCCGTTGCTTCTGTTAAGTGTCAGATTAACAGCGGGGGCGTTCTGTTACTTCCGCACTACCATTGCTATTGTTATACACGACAGTGTTGTTGTTCCCTTCGTCACATTTAAACAAGTTTTATACATATTTGTAACACTTTGGATATGACCTTTGTCGTATGACGTTATTGCTTTATATTATTATATTATCATTCGTCACCGTTGTAAGAAGATAGGATATATATATATATATATATATATATATATATATATATATGTATATATATATAATATACATATATATATATATATATATATATATATATATATATATATTTGTTCTCTGTAACGCGGTGAATACCAACTTGAGTTAGGGGAGATAGACGCAAGAAAAGGCATTTTCAATATTCTTCTCTATCAATGGTTACGAATGATGTACCTCTTTTGTCGCAAGCAACTGCTTCTGGATCGCACAGTCTAGGAGTTAATCTATTAACCCGGCTAGATCGGAATTAGTTTTAGCGCAGCACTAAAGCCTTTTTGGCTGTAATAGCTCTTGTAAGTCAATTTTTTTAAGCTTTTATTTTGCAATGTAATTGATTTGTCTACGTCCAAACAGCACGATACTTCTCTATCTATTTTAGATATACTTTACGCCGAATTGAGAAAAATATGACTATTATTATTATTATTATTATTATTATAATTTTGAAATGTAGTTTTATTGAAATAATAGCAGCAATATATGAGGGGCGTTCCTAAGGCATTAACCGAATCTATACTGTTTTTTTTCTAGAATCACCGTTTGACAAAGTTTTTCGCAATTCTGCCAAGGCTTTGGCAGTTTTTTTGCTGCATAGCGCATATGAGGTGTTCTTGTCCCTATCCAGAATAGAGAGTCCTATCCAGAATTACGCCCAGGCACTTAACCATCGGCGTGGGTGTGACTGGGTGTTTTTTGTCCTAAGTTAATATTATGTACAGGAAGCTTCAGGCCGTTTAAAAAATTGCTTTCGTTATTTGTGAAGCCAATTCGAGTTCTGGCGTATGAACGTATTTCCGGATATCCGCGACAGCTTAATTGGCTGTTTCTTTGAACAAATACTCGTCGCGGGCGATAATGATCAGTGTCAAATTATCTGCATAGGCGACGGAATAACCTTCCGGGGAATTAGGATGTCTAAGGAGCCCATCGGACCTACATTCGATATTTACAGTTGGTCTTGATGTTAATACTTAAGCATATTTTACTTCAGTAACAACATTTTATTGAGCTGATAAATTTTTCAACTGTTTTGGATATACAGGAGAGCATAATTATAGGGCGGTATGCTGAGGGGTCTCTTTGCGGTTTCCGTATGAGGGTCAAACGCACCGTTTTCCTAGGCTTAGGATAGTCTCTGCAGGTAAGCACTTTATCCATCACACGTTTGAATATATTTGCAAAGATCTGAAGTCTCCTCAAAGAACAGGCTGCGGCGGGGGTCTTTACGGGAAGAGCACAGTTATAGCCAGCCGGAATATTTTTACTGGTAGTGGCTGCTTTGCGTGGCGCTGTATTGCTATTCGTAACTGGTCTAGGTAGGGCTCTCCGTGCTTCTCTGTACTCTTCTTATAGATACGAGAGTTCTGGCTGGTGCTTTGCTCTGCAGCGCATGCATACTCCTCACAGGCGGTGGCAGGTTTGCTTCGCTTTTTGGTAAGCTAGCCGCTCCACCAGTATCACGGGGGCGATTGGTCGGTCATCTTAGGATATGGAGGGAGTTTGATCCTTGGCTGCAGAGATTTCCACTGGCAAGCTTTTAATGACATAAGGTACTTGTCATTTTAACGCTTTCTGCAGGCGGGTGATATTTATCCTCCCTCTAGCAATCGCCTTTTGGTGATCGCAGTTGCTTACCTGTATTCCTATAATGTGGAGCACGGAGAAATATACGCTGAGTAGATCGCGACGTCGGATTTGGAAAAAGTAGATGTGTGTGTGCCTTGCCCGACTGAGGTGTAGATGACCATGTGCCTTAGTGAGAGAACTTGTTACTAGCATGGGGTCCATAGTGAAACACCTGTGAATTGGGGGCCTCGCAGAACATTAAAACCAAACCCAACATAGGAGCATAAAATGTGCTGTTGCGAGACAATTTTCAATTTCAATTTGAGGTTTATTCACGGAACCGCAATTTCACAATGCTTAAGTTCTCGTATATAAAATATTTAAAATGCGTATTAACACCAACATTATCTATTTCATACTTTAACATGTCTCACTCCATAAGAAACTATCAATTGAAATCGCTAAACACTTCTCCCGTTCACATACATGACACGCTTTTTTCAACCTATTGACGAGAAACTAGTTTTGACTGGAGTTTTTACTCGTTACCCATTTTTTCACCTCACGTTTAAATAATCTGACTGAGGTAAGTCACGAATTTGTTTGGGAAAATCGGTCCAGATAGTCGGCAGGGTGTATGCGAGAGCATGACGAGTGGACTGCTTTAGAGCTACTGGCCTCACAAATTCCGTTGCACGTCGAGTTGTGCGTCTAACAGCAGCTCTTATAGGAAAAGCAGCATCATCCGGAATAACTCTTCTATACATCTTAAATGCAAGCGTGGCAATTTTTACCCGGTAATTATCCCTAAGTGGTAAAAGTTTAAAGTCTTGAAAACACTTGCAAACCGAAACGCTGCGGCGCAAGTTAAATACTGCACTGAGGGCCTCATTCTGAACGACTTCGGCCCTATGAGTTATACCTTTTTGCTGAAATCCCCAAATTGAAATACCATAACAATGAATTGGCACTAATAGCATTTTATACACCATAAGAAGACCCTCGACAGGCACTCCTAGTTCTCGTAGACGACGAATACATGAAATCACCGCATAGCATTTAGGCGTAATAACGTCTAAGTGATCATGCCATCTAAGCGTCTCATGTAAAGTTAAGCCCAGACAACACTCACTCCATGGCGATCATTTTGGTGCCAAATCTATGTCAACGCGTGCTGTGGTTGCGGAGTAATTAAGATTTTTTTCGGCGCGATGTCCAGATTAAGTGCATGTGCTAGTTTTGAGCGCCGTGAGTGATCGTAGGGTAATGATTTGTGAGGTATTTGGCGTGAAAGTAATAAAAAACTTCATTTTTGGCGAATTCTCTTCTAAGCGACTATGGCGCATCTTCTGACCGGCCTTATATGTTTTTTGGAAGAAGCAGAATTTTATGTATAGGAGAAGTGGTTATCTCGCAATTGCACATTTTATGCTCCTATGTCGGGCAAAAACACCAGTGTCATAAATTGTAGTAATTTAATTCTCATTCCGAAACAAGACTTCTCAGAGACAATGTTCCATTGGAAAAAAATATTTGCTTTAACGAGCTCTACAATTCCTTACTACGATGATAAAAACTTTTGTATGCACTCTATATATATATATATATATATATATATATATATATATATATATATATATATATATATATATATATATAATGTTTTTTTAGTTGTTCCGTAAGACAAACGCCCGTGTACGATTTTTTCGTGTCATGGCTGAGTTTTAATCCACTCCGGCATTTACCTTGTCGAAATTGGGAACCATGAAAACCAATTTAAAAGTGGCCGGACTGGGCTTCGAACCCAGGCCCCCCGAAATGCAAGGCAAAGGTTTTGCCACTAAGCCATATTGCTCGGTTGTATATAAGTATATGCGCAGCGATAATTAACTCCTGTGTGATGCAAAAGCTGCACAGTAAGATTCTCTGCAATGATACCTACTTTCGTTTCCTCAGCCCCCGGCAGTTCCCGCCATTCTATCCTATAAGATCTGATATTCCATGTCCCTCGCAGTTCACTAGCACTATGCTAAGTTCTGTTTTCCCCTCTCCTTTCGTACCTGTTCCGATAAACGTTTTGGAATGCTATAGTAGTTACCTACTGTTAGCTAGCTAGCGTGGGTCAACGTGACAATTAGGCTTGCCTCATGTTTGAGATCTTGCCTCCAGCAGTTCCACCGAGACTCATACTAAAAAAAATCTGTAAATAAGACCTAGCCCGAAACAAAAACGTCTCCCCACATATTGTCTGACTCAGCATATTCCCGTTCTTTAATCACGTTCATCATAGTTTTCCTTTGGGAAAACCGACATTCTTAACACTGCTAAACATATTTGACGCTGATGCCGTAACTTGTTTTTTAAAACGTTTATATTTCATTTATTTAACGCTTAACGAATTTAAAGTTTTCTCCTGCCTACAAGGTGTAACACTATTTGGCATTGTTTTTATCACAAAATATTACAGATAATCGGGGAAATTGTTCGTTTTTTTGCCGTGGTACTGCGATGTTTATTCTTCAGTTTGCCATATAGGATACATGCTGTTAACGTTGCACCGAAACCAAGAGGCCGACACATCTAAAATCAACACTCCCTCTCGCTCATTGGATGCTCATATACTAAAGCAAGCACTACAAATATCCAACACTACAGATGAAGCAAACCATATTAAAGAAACAATTATGTGGTCTATTCACTTGGCGGCGAAAGCAAGCAAGTTGAGACTGCAGAGGCACAAACCGTGATTCAACTACGAGTTTAGACAAATAAAGCGCGCCATCTGTTTGTATAAAACCAGAACGCCAATTATATCTACAGCTGGCTAAACTAACAAGAATGAACGAATTTCGATCTCAAAGATGCTCCTCGCTCAGGCGCTTGAAAACGATCGGGGTTGAATCCATGATTAAAGAAAACCCGTCGCTTAGTAGTGTCATGCTTAGGGACTTCAAAACACAAAAATGTGTAAACCAAATGTTGGTTAATAAATACATCATATATAGAGACTTAGGAATGCTTTTCAAATTTCCCATTGCTAAAGAAGACTTTGGGCTTGGATGCAAAGTCCCTCTATAAGATCGAGAACTAGTACCTCCCTTACGAAAACAGTCTGCTCGATGGGTACCTCTTTATTTTTCACAGGACGACAAAGAGATACAGGTTTTTCTGGCTCTAATAATTAATTGTTATTCATTGCTAATCTAATTTGACGAGGACCGGCCTTTTTTGTCCTCGAAACTCGCGCGGATAACGCAACTTGGGTACATTTTTATAAGCCTCTACTCAAGTCTCAGAGCCCGCAGTGGTCAGGCGTTGGAACGCCTTCACCCACAAAAGTAAAACGGCAACGCTGCGGCTGGCAAGGTAATGGCTGTAATCGGCTTCTTCAGGTGGTGCAGGTGCGAGCGTGTACTGCAGGATTCCTATCATAAATGTTTAGGCTTTCTGGCGCTCACCACCTCAAAAGCTTTTCCTAGGCGATGATTTCTTTGAACATGGATCCATCGCCTCAATAAATGCATAGGAATTAGCGGAAATAATGGCTACTTCTAAATGCAATTTTACCATGTTGTCAAAATTATAATAGTTGAAAAAATAAAAGATTGATTGATAAAAGATTGAAAGAAAATATAATAGCTGAAAAATTAATAAAGATATAAATAGCCTTAACAGCGTTAACTAAAATCAAACGATAGCGCATATGCATAACGAACAAATGCCAATCGGCTGTGGCTTGGCGCCCCAAATCCCATAATAATGGTTGGTGGCAGAAAACGAGACCGGAGAGCATTGACATTTTATTTGACAAGGCCCCGTGAGGCACTCCAGGGCAGGACGCTAAGGACGTTACTATTCATCCCCCCCCCTTAATTGTTTGAAGTATTGCTTGCGCAGTTCCCAGTTGAGTGTGGGGATGGGGACGTGACTGGTTTTTAGTGGGCTGGAGCCCCACACTACCGGTCCACATTTGCAGCTGAGCTTTCCTGCCGTGGTGTGCAAACCGCATTTTCCAGTTAGTCCCTCAAAAAAAAAAGACCGGAGAGCATGCTCAAAACTAAATATTTGTGAGTTTCAGTTCCTAACACACTATTGATAGAAAGTTGCATGTGACTTCGTACACACCATATTGACACACCATCGACGACGGTATATGTATATATATATATATATATATATATATATATATACATATATTTAAACCTCACCCTTAGACAGTTGACGTCCGATATCGTTATTACATTGAGCGGGTAACTCGATAATAACGATATCGGTTGGCATCGCTGCACGTTTTAGAACGACGACACAATCGACAGTTGTAGCGGTCACACGCTAACATGGAGGAAAAGGCGATAGACATACGGACATACCGAGCGCAGGCAATGGTGGCTATTGATCGCTAACCCACCATTATAGTTCTAGTTGACTGTTTGCCCGCCCAGCCGTAAGTTTTCCGCTTCTCCGACTAGCATGGAATCGTAGCCGCTGTCGAATGCTTTGAGTGGCCATTCACACGTGCAGATCTGCCACCTTCCCATCGCGCTCCCAGCCGGAATCGGAGCGCCGCACGTGGCATCAGTGCTGAAGGACTTGAACTTCGGTCAAGGTCAGAGGCCGAACCGTCTTCGGACCCGATGCGACGGCGGCGGCGAACTAAGGGCGAATCGGGGGCGGCCGCCATTCCCGTCAGTTGACCGCGAATCACAGGACCAATCTCATATCAATCAAAATAGAAAGGCCCGAACTTTGTGAACAGGGTCCCGTCGTTAAATAGCAATTAATGCACTAGGCATTATTATTATTATTATTATTATTATTATTATTATTATTATTATTATTATTATTATTAAATTGTGAGATGCAAACGTCTGCTAGACATTCATTGTTCCCTAGCTTAGTTCTCCCCCTAAACGGCCTCTGCCGCAAAAACTGTGTCTGGCGTCTATGTCCTGACATCTCTTGAATACTTAAAGACAAATATTTGAGAGGCAAGTCAGTGCCATCACTTGTAGTGTGTACAAAACTATACTGTCTTGCAAGTTTAAAATATAGACTCCTTTTCACGGTTTACGCATGCTCCGCTACCCATCTTGTCTTGACCAAGTTGTCATGCTGGATACGGCTGCCGTGTATAAATGAGACCACGCCATGTGGAAGAAACTAGGATCCACCATGGTGCCAAGCTGAGGAAAGGGCAGGACTTTAAATCAGCGTTCGCTAATCGTGCCGCTGAAATCGGCCTACGCTAATTACGCCTAAACAGAAGCATGGTCCATAAAGAGTTCGGGGGTTTCCAGAACTTTCTACGCGGAAGATCTGCTTCTGTATTACTCAGCGCGTACTGACTGGGACGTTTGCGGAAGAGGCCAGGGCCAGGTAAGTAGACTTTTTATCGCGATGCGACCCTTGCTTATGGGGAGGCTTGCTTTTGTCTATTTTCCTTGTGCCCCTTTTCAGGTTTAGAGCGTTGCTTAAGATATATTTGCTAGCTTCATCATAGGCACGCGGTTCTTGTGAGTATGACGACGCGTAAGATGCTTGTAGGGTGTAGCTGAACCCTAAGGATGCAAAGTTGTATCTCAATACGCATAATGCCTGCAGGTACATGCATTTGTATTTATGGGGTCCGTCTTACGAAGCGATGCAAAAGCAGTCCCGTGGACGTTAAATGTTGGCTGAAACTCAACCCCGAAAAAGTTTGGAGACCTACAGGGGCATCTCGTTATTATTATTATTATTATTATTATTATTATTATTATTATTATTATTATTATTATTATTATTATTATTATTATTATTATTATTTAGTTAATACAATTGTGAGGTATGAACGTTTAAATCATGTTTATCCTGCTCTGTTCGCTTTCTGTCAGTTCATGGTGCCTATAATGGAAGCCACGTTCCGTCTACACACGGCCAAAGACATCATCTGTCTCAAAAACATGGCCTCGCGTCGATCGCCCGTAACGTCTTCGATTCGTTTTCCGATGTCTTGCAGGAGTTTTGCTGTACCTGTGCTGATGGGGCCGAGTGTCTTTAATGTAATGGGTGCAAAGTGGTAGCTTCTAGATAGTTCTAGATACTTCCTCCGTTTTTCAGAATCTGCACGTTCTGCTACCCATCCCGATTCGACTGCGCTGTGGCGTAAATATGATAACGCCGCCGTGCATGAAACCGTTACATCCCATACAAGGCATTTTCCGTGCGACCACAGCGGGATGGTGACCCCGTCAGGTCGCAACTCACTGCTGCCATTAAGATCTACTGGTTCGGGCGTAGATGGTATCCCTGCCCTTCTAAGAGCTCTTCTTTTTCTTCTTCTTCTTCTTCTTATTATTATTATTATTATTATTATTAGGGCTAATGAGTCGGTTACAGTTGCGTCCCAAACAAGCATGTGACCACGCTCAAAGGGGGTTAGAGTAAGACCGTCAGGCCTTTTTCCGTCATCTCTGGATAGACCCGGAGGTTCTAGTACGCACGGAAAGCCAGCAGATCTTAGTGCTCGACTGAAAGTGTCATTAAATGCCGAGTGGCGTGCTCTTCGGCCTGCACTTAAGGCGCATGATTAGCCATGATGCGCCAAAGCGTCTACAAGGTAACCACAGCGACATCGGTGAGGGACAACTAGGTCGACACCAAGCCGCAATCCTGTGCTGATGCGCGTCGTCTCATCATCCAAAAGCGTCCCTATTCGTGGACAGGGTAGGGCATGTAACCAGGCTCCAGTTCCTTGACTACTAACGGCTCGAAGCCTGGCTTTGTCAGCCACGGTGGGGGCTCTATCGATCAGGCTTGTTAATCGCTTTTCTTGCAGAGGGTCTGTCCAACGGCTCTGTTTAGTTCTTTCATCGGGAGGAGAGCCAAACAAAGACAACAATCTGTCGGTCAGCTTTCATAGTTCAGCGTTATAAGCTTCCCATCCATCCTTACCCAATAAAGCCCTAACCCTCTCCGAAGCCTGAGTCAATGATGACACGATCGCGGGTCCAGCCATCATGACCGCGTCCGGCAAACCTAAGCCGCATAGAGAGATCGGAAGCATTACCTGATCCCTTGCCACAGCCGTAAGCTGAAGATTTAGTATCTTCTCTAAAATGTCTAAGCTAAGATCATTAAAAGGCTGTAAAAGTTCAGGCGATGAGGATAAATTGCCACCTCTAACTAGGTGTGTTAACTTCGTGGCTAAAAAGCAAGATCTAAGGAGAAACAGACCGCAGTGGGCCCCCAATTGGGATAGTCTGCCTGTGGCGAAGTTCAGTTTGTCTTTCCGGGCGGCTAGTGCTTTTGGTATCCCATCCGGCAGCAAGGGCACACCTAACAGCTCCAGGTCAGCCTTGTCAACAACGCGACAACCAGGAAGTAGGCTAAAGAGGTCCGTTAAATCTAATGATTCAATTCCGTTATAATCCGTAACATAGACTTCACATTTGCCCGGGTTCAGATTCAGACCACTAATCACACCAATCTCAATGACTTTTCGAATATCGTCTAGTACTGTCGGGAGGTCTCCGCCTAGAACGCCGTCATCCAAGTACCAGGCATTAAGGGGGGATCGCAGTGTATCCACCATATCCTTGATACACAGACAGAAAAGTGGAGGACCTAGGGGATCGCCCTGCTGAAGACCTGTTTGCGATAGCATCGTGTTATGGGGCATGACCAGATGTGATGACTGACCGTAAGCCAGATTCGTCTGGTGAAACAGTAAGGGAACCCACGACTTGACGGATTGGAGTAGATGGTCTCGTCGAACGCTATTAAAAGCGTTTCGGAAATCCAGTTTGACCATCACTGTCGGTACTTTGAGCGATTGCAGAAATGTACGGACACAGTGTACTGCTACCTCTGTACCGCCAGGGGTAGCGAATCCTAGCTGGTGATCGCTAAGAGCTGCTAAAACAGCATCCTTATTATCTTGGCAGCTGATTTTGGCTGCCAATCGGCGAACGACCGAGGAACAGGCGATAGGGCGTAATGATCCATCTTTTTTCTTTAGTGCAAACATCCGTGCTCCAAAGATAAGTGGTATAAAGCAGGATGGGGGCGAGCCCCATCTGAGCACATCAACTACTTTGGCAATGGCGTCAGCTAATCGCTCAGCCGTGCTGCCCAGTGCACCAGACAGCAGGTCCTGAAGTAGACGGGGTCTCATAAAATCCAGGCCGGCAGCTGAACTCCGACTGAAGGTCTTCATGGCGTTCAGTATCTCGTCGCGCGAGGTTGAAGATGGCAGTGTAACCGCCGGGGGTGTGAGCATGGTTAGATCCCGAGGAGCCTGTGGGTGTTTGGAGCGGAGTGCTTCCGTATTTTCGTTCACTGGCGCTAGAATATCCTCGGAGCTCACCAATCTAGCTGCACCTAAGATATCGCCTTCCGACAGCTTGACTCTCACCCGTCTTGAGAGGTTATCGTCGAGGTAAGCCTTCGATCCTCAACCCTCGTTCGTCAGGTCCCTAAGCCTTTTTCCCGCTAAAAATTCGCGTAAGTTCTTCCTAATCACGACAGACAGGGACCGGGCGTCCTTTTCCGCTCGAGGAAGTCGCAGCACGATCGGAGCAAAGGAGAACAAAGAGTACCAGGCGAACAAGTCGTTGTCCTTGGCGGCGTTTGAGAAGACGTTAGTAAGTTCCTCTGCAACAGTAGGCCTTACAGATTTTGGTAAAATGCGTAGCAGTTTGGCTTGGCGCATGTTTGCCTGAATGTCGACGAGTAGAGTGTCTATATCAATTTCTTCCGTCGAGGCCCGATGGGCTGTGAACGGCCTGTTGGCGGCGTCAGCATGCCTGGCTGATATGTGTCTGGCAAGACCCCTTTTCGTGAAGACACCTTTGCAAACCGGGCATGTAGCCCTGTTGGAGGTATCCAAGAATGGAGATGTTTGTGCGGCCTCAGTTCCGCTTGGGTTATTATTATCTGGCATTATGATGTAAAAGCTTTAAGCTTCTCTGCGAGTGGAAGGAGAGCCAATAAAGGTTTTAGAGCTTCCGCGATTGTTCTCAAAGTTGATGCCAGATCAGGGCTGACACCCCCTATCATCCGAGCGACGTCTGTTAAGGCGCCCCCAACATCTCTGCGAGACGTCTTGTTACGGGTGTGTCCCTTCGTGGTGAGTTAAGCGGTATACCGCGGCCGAGCTTGACGACTCCTGTATGTGTTGGTTCGCTTCCATTTGGGCCTCGGTAGCGGTCGCGGATTGAGGAGAAGCAGCTGCGGTGAGGAGCTTTGCTGTGTGGTAGAAATGCCCCTAAGGACATCAGCGTACGAAGCCTTATCTTTGCTGGAACCACTGGGTTGCACGTCTTCCACGACAGCAGCTGTGGCATCAGGTCTCTCGGTGATCGATGCAGACGGATGCGATGCCTTAACTTGTTGTAGAACTCTCGCCTCCATGATGATCCTGTTCCGCTCGCGGAGGTAGGCCACACGCGGACAGGAAGGCGATCCGGCCACGTAGGGGCCACTACAGTTAACACACCTCGACTGTTTTGTGCAAGTTGAAGCGAGGTGATCTCCGCCTCCGCATTTTTTTGCAGGCCTTGCGAAAGATGCACCTGTCCGCTAGATGTCCCACTCGTTGACAATTGTAGCATAATTTTGGTTGGTCAGGCTCAAGAACGACGGAGTGGGTTTTGTATCCTAGGAAGACAGACACCGGCGGTTGACGGTCAAAGGTCAAGATCACCTTGCTAAGTGGGGCCTTGCCACTGTGACCTGTCCGGAATAAACGTCGAACGTGCACCACACCATGATCTGCCTTAAATGACGTTAGAGCTAGACAGGTTACCGTGACGGGTATCGATCCTATTGCAGAAAGCCGCGTCAGTTTTCTAGCCGCGTCCTCTGTGTTGACCCATACAGAAATGGCGGCCTTACTGCTTGATATCTTGCAGTCAGGGTAATTAGAATGAATAGCCTTACATAACTGAAGTAATGTGCCGTTAGCAAACTCGTTAGAAGCTGGATCCTCAGTGGTCTTTCTGCGTATGACTACTTTAAAGGCTTTGAATTGACTGCTAGACGCCTCCGTTCTTAGCTTGTCCAACTGACGTTGCTCACGAGATTTAACCTTCTGCTCACGCTTGGACACCACCAGCGTAAATGATTCGTCATGTTCATCGCACTCAACTGAGGAACCCTTCCTTCGCTTACACCCTGGTTTTATAGCTCCGTCTAGGATTTCCGAAGTTCTGGCACTTGTAGTTGGTTCAACGTGTGATACACCAGGCGATGCGCTGCAGGCCCTCTTCTCAGCCGGCTTCGAGACATCAGCTTCTACGGCGACTGGTGTATCTTTGACTATTGCGCTCCTGAGTTTGGAGATATCCAAACTACTAGGCGGCTTATTGCCACTGGACTCGGCCGGCATCGTCCTAGATGTCTAAATGCTTTAGAACAAATAAACGCCAAAAGAAAATAAACACAAAACAAATATTTGCCACTCCCGGGAGTTGAAACGGGGCCCAACAACTGGCCGTCGATGATGCTACCTCTAGGCTACGACGACTGCACAGGCTTCTCTGCTTCTAAGCCGTATGGACCGCCAGCCGCAAGTTAGGCACAAGCTTACGGCTAGCGATGACGTTGGCAAATCGAACACAGTTGTCAAAATCGAACACAGTTGCCAAAATCGAACACAGTTGTCAGAGAGCCCGGAAGGGATCGGAACTCTCTGAGAAGTAACCAGAGTACCTACGGGCGTATGCGATGCCGTTCGAACACTCACTATACAAGCTCTGAATGATACTATTATCACTACAAAGATCACAGTCAAGCCTCTCGTAGTAATCGATTTTACGGGAGCCAACACGAAACACGACCGTACTCCACCGCATCAAACGGCGAAATTTTTTTATTATTATTATTATTATGGACCGACATAGCCCGCCGGCAAATTTATTTGTCCATGTTGTCTGTTATCACAATGTGTCACATAACGAACTGAAAATAAACAACTCAAGGCTCTAGGTCCAAGCTGGGGCTGGTCTACCTGGCCAAAGTTCCTCTCACCGACGCAGCGTCCCCCCTCTGAACGTCCAACGACAAGCACTGCAGTAAGTACTCCCCGGCTCTTTTGTCTCCTGTAGCAACCACCAATATTCTCCCGACGTTTCTGAGTAATTTTTTAGTAAGCAACCCTGGTCCCCCCAACGTCTCAAAAGCTGGAGGTGAGAACAAGTGGGGATAGTCCAGGCTCGAGTACTTCCTCCTTCCAGTACCGACCATTGAAGGGGCTAAAGAGTCGGAGTTATTATTATTATTATTATTATTATTATTATTATTATTATTATTATTATTATTATTATTATTATTATTATTATTATTATTATTATTATTATTATTATTATTATTATTATTATTATTATTATTATTATTATTATTATTATTATTATTATGTGAGGTCTGAGCGTATTATTGCAAATTTTTTAAAAATAATTATGATTATTTTCAGACAAGCCGGCTACCGCGTCACACTGGAACCTGGTGGAATGCAGAGGGACGACAGGTGCCAACCGAATGGCCTTATCAGCCTGGCACCATAATTGGCCGCTGGCGTGGGACGTCACTGTCTCCGACGCGTACTTACTCTCGCATACTACACTCATGCAGTAATACTATAAGCAGCATTGTGAGTGTTAAATACTTGTATATATATATATATATATATATATATATATATATTTTTTTTTTTTTTTTTGTGGAGGAGGGTGAATGCTTTTACGCACGCTACGAGTACGAGGTATTCCCCCCTCTCGAGCAGTGTGGGACTCGACCCTAGCGGTTGGATGTTGGTCCGCCAAGACCCCTACCCACTAAACACTACTCCCCCCTTAAGCTTCACTCTCTAATGGCCCAGATATCCATAGAACAGTACTATGGGCCATTAGGAGAAGTGGCGAGCGCCTACCGGATCATTTGGCCGAGGTCACTCACGGGTTCCCCCACCGGTACGACGTGCTTGTCCCAACACCTGCGAACCCGTCTGAATACAAGCCACGTCATCTGTTGATGTCGTAAGCGCTATCCGTTCTCTTCTGTACTTGCCGAGCTCGGTTTTCTTTTTCATCACTGCAGTTGCCATTTCCTCGCCCAGCTTCCATGCTGATGCTGTGCTGCATATGTACTCCACAAACATTTTCATGTTACTTCTCGGCGGGCCCAATGTTCTGGCTCCTCGTTTTTCTTCTCTGGACCATTTCAATCTTAGCATCGCTATGGCAGTTGTCCTTGCCTGCTCTAGTCCGTTGCATTTCAGGAGAGTGTGCTCGGGGTCATCGTCGACGCCGTCCGCACAGTGCACGCAGGTTGCCGAGGGAGCTTTGCCAATACGAAAGAGATAACTTTGAAAGTCACCATGGCCAGTGAGACACTGCGTACGGAAAAAGTTAAGTTCCCCTGCCGGGCGGTCTACCCACTTTTTGATGTCCGGGATGAGCAAGCGAAGTAAATGGCCCGGTGAGCCTATGGGTATGGCGTCCCATTCTTCTTGCCACGCTCTTATCGTCTTTTCCCTCTCAACTTCTTTGCTGGACTCACCCCCTGCTTCCCAAATTATTCTCCTTTCGTTTACTGTCAAGTCCCAAGGTGGGGAACCAGCCAGTACCAGGGCTGCGTTTGTGCTAACCGTACGGTAGGCCTGCAGGATTCTAAGCGCCCCTATTCTCTGCGTATTTCTCAGGGCCTTTCTTGCCGTCGTCGCTTTTAGGGTGTTCTGCAGCCAGACTTGCGCCACGAAAAGTGCAATTGATTCGGTAACCGACATTAATAGTCGTCGCCGACACTCCCGCGACCCGTATGAATTTGGAAGGATCTTGCCTATAGCGTTAGCCGCTTTAGCCGCCTTAGCCGTGCATTTCCTGATATGACTTGTGCCCCTGAGACTCTTGTCTAGTAGGACACCAAGGTATCTGGCTTCTGTTACTTGCTTGATCTCCTGGCCCGCCACCATCAGTTTTATGCTGCCCACTCTTTTTCTTCCTGTCAAGAAAATGGCTTCACTCTTTTCCGGGGCCAGCTGTAGACCAGCTCTATCCATCCATCTCTTTGTAACCGGAGAGCCATGTTTGTCTTTAACTCTAACTCTTCTTTTGTTTTTGCTTGAATAATAACGGCCAAATCATCCGCGTACGCAATCATCTCTACTCCCTGTGGGAGATCTTTCTGTCTCAAGACGTCATCACATGTTATGTTCCAGAGCAGGGGGCCCAGGATTGATCCTTGAGGAACTCCTGCTGTCATGTCTATCTCCACCGTGCCGTTAAAAACTCTTCTGTCGTCCAAGTATCCCGAGACGGCCCTCACAAGAAACGGAGGGACCCCTTTTCTCACCGGGGTTTCTAAAATCTGTTTCCACGGCAGACTGTTGAACGCGTTTTTGACATCCAGAAGGACAGCCACAAGAAGTTTCCGTTTGTATATAGGCAAACTGTGCAGCAAGTAAGCTGTGATTGTTATTCGTTGAATTGCTGTGAGAACTAATCTGTTCTTGCGAAATCCGTATTGGTTGGCTGATAGAAGATCATTCTGTTCCGCAAACGCCTTAAGTCTGTGTTCTATAATTGCCTCATATCCTTTTGCTAGGGTGTTCAAGAGACATATGGGTCTGTACCCTCCGTTACTTTTGGGAATTAAAATCACCTCTGCCCTCTTCCAGTCTTTAGGCATTTTGCCACTTGCCATCGCCTTAGTGAGTACTGTCGCTACCAAATCCGGGTGTTCGTTAAAAAGCATTTTCACCGTTAAAGGCGGAATGCCGTCGGGCCCTGGAGACCTCCCTGGCTTTAGCCTCTCAGCTGCCATTATTACCTCTGCACGCGTGATAGGCGGGAACTCTTCTGGGGTTGTCTCTCTTCTTACGAAAGTCTCCCTGTTAAAATGTGCGTCTTGTGGAAAGAGTTTGTTTAAAATCTGTGCGACCTCTGTGTCTGGCATTAAAACTTTTGGGGCCTGCGCGCCTATCCCTCTGATCATTTTGTAGGGCTTTCCCCATGGTTCGTCATTTATGTCATTTATCTTTTGACGCCACCATAGCTTTTTGCTTTCTGCTATTTCTGTTTTTAAAAGCGCCCCACATCTTCTATAATTGTCTAAGGCGAGGGTCTCGGCCTCTCGGGTTCTATGGCGTGTTTTGAGCTTCCTTTTGGCTTTTTTACAATCTGCCCGTTTCTGCGCTATGACGCTGTTCCACCAATATTTCGGTTGGCAGGTAGCCCTTCTTGGGCGAGGGGGCTTAGTAGCCCTGGTGCAGGCCCTAATGAGAGTGTCGTGCAGTTCTTCTGGGGTGTGGGGGGAAGCTTTGAGGATTGCCTTCTTGAGTTCTTTCTTGAAGACCTCTTCGTCCTTGATCCTGAAGTACGTTTTGGTTCTTATAGGCATCGTTTTTTGGTGCAGTTCCACCGTGAACTCAATACAATAGTGATCGCTGAGGTTTTCTTCCTCAGTGAGCACAATCCATTCTTTCATTTTGTTAGCCATTGTATCGTTGCATAGTGTTAGATCGACCGTTGACTAATGTCCGACTCTGTGGAAGGTCGGGTCTTTGCCATCGTTTTGTATATACAGGTCCAGGCTGGCTGCCCATTCAATCAAAATTCTCCCTCTCTTGTTCGCTCGCCGCGACCCCCATGTTTCCGATGCCGCATTGAAGTCTCCTGTTACTACTACGCCCTTTCCGTTTGTGGCTTCTTTTATTGATGCACCGATTTCACTCAGTAGATGTTCGAGTTCGTTCAGGCTGCCGTTGGGGCTGCTGTAACAAGAGTACAGCCTTCATCCTTCTAGCAGTTCCACCCATACAAACCCGTGCCCACTTCCATGCCTTATGATTTGCATGGAGCCGGTGTTTATGATTACTGCACTTTTAGTTTGATCTGAAAACCACTCGGTTTTGTTTGTTGCCATCGCTTGATTTGGTTCGCTCACCGCTACTAGCTTGGCTCCTCTTCTTGAGGCTATCTCTTCGACCATGTCATGCGCGTATTTACTCCTGTTGCAATTTACTTGTATTACTTTGGTTCTGTTCATTGTTGTTCTGAGGAGTTTGGTCCTTCGTTTTCCAAATGTTGAAAATGGGCCGCCCCTCTGAAGCCTTTTTGTAGCCAGCCATCTGATGTATGCTTGTCTCTTTGAGCTTCCTTCCTCTGTTTCCTGGCCGCTTTTTTCTCTTCCTTTTCTTTTTGCTCCGCTCTTGATTCCCGAGCCTTGGCTTCCCTTTTTTCTGCCTCCGATCTTGCGGCTTGTTTTTTTCCTTAAGTAGTTTTGCGTACTGCGGGCAAGCCATAGTTTGTGGTTTGTGATCATTTTCATTGCATACGTAGCACGAGGAGTCAGTTTCCTTACATTCCTTTGCTATGTGCCCTCCTTCCCGCATCTATAACACCTCCTAGCAGTTGCCTCTTCACTTTGGCAGTCTCTTGCTACATGCCCTATCAAGTTGCACCTATAGCATGTTGGGATTTGAAACCACTCTTCAGCCCTGCATAGGCGCCCTGAGATGGTGATACTTTTTTTGGCAACGAGTCTTTTAGCATCCCGACTGGGCAAAGTTACTAAACATTGCCATGTTCCTCTCTTGTTGCTCTTTGGTGTCTCTACTCGTACCTTCGTTGTTTCATGCAGGTCCAACGAGTTGCGCAATCCCTTCGCTATTTCGTCTAGTGGGATAAAAGGGTTAACGTCCCTCAGCACCACAGTTTGAGTTGGACTCGTCGCTTCCCTAATGTCTGTTTCCATTTCTGTTCCCTGTCTCAGAGCGTTGGCAAAAGACATGCCGCTTCCGACTCATTTTCCCGTGATTTTAAGATTTAAGTCTCCATCTTTATTTTTCTTTACCGGTCCGATCTTTACTCCAGCGTCCTTTCGATTAATGCGAGGAGCAATGTCTCTAATCATGTCTTCCATGGACATGCCTTCTTTTGCTTTTATCCTTATAGAACTCTGGCACCCAGTCGTTCCTTCTGTGCTTTTCATTGGCGCTGCCGGGCTCCTTCCGTCTGCCACAAGTTCCGCCATTTCTCCTGTTTTCCTGCAGCAGACTTCCGCTGCTCTCCTGATTGACTGTCTCTCCCAGTCTGGGGAGATGTAAAGTCCCACAGTGGTGTTGTTGCTTGCCGAATGACTTCTTTGTAGGACCTTGTTGAGGTTTGACAGGAACTGTTCCGGAGTATCCTCTGTACTTCCAACACCGATCACAAGTAGTCTTGGGTTGCTGCTGGCTGAAGCAGCAGTGGGCTCCACTGCATCTTCCGTGCCCGCGTCAACTAGTTCCAATTGCTCGCTACTGCGCAGAACAGCCACCCCACCAATCGGAAGCCGAGTCACGGAGCCGGCGAGTGGGAATTGGTTACTCATCTGCTTGAGTACGTTTAAGTCCTTCTCTGAACCTTTATTGATGAGCATAGCCCTTGCTTCCCTGTCGGTTGTTATGCTGTATTTTGTAATATCTGTGGCCTTGAAGATTTCCTCCGGCCATTCTTCCGCCACCAATCTGGCTGTCTTTTCTAGGGAGAACAATGCTGCAATTTTGGCTTCTATATCTCTTTCCTTCTGTAGGTCCCCATGTTTGTTTTCTTTTTCTTGTTGGCATCTTGACCACGTTTGTGTCGATCTTGTCTTCTTGATTTCGGCCTGTAGTTCTTCTCCTTTTGCTTTCCATTTTACTATCTCTTCATGTGCCTGTGTCGTCTTTTTCTGCCATTCCTCGGCCTTTTTGAATCGGTTGTCTTGGACCGCATTTAGTTCGTCCTCACATTTCTGCAACCGCCTCAAGGTATCGGCTTGCGCCGCCAGCTTATCCTCGACATCGGCCTGCAGCTGCAGCGCTCTACTTTCAAGCCTGGTTATGGCAACTTTAATGTCCCCTTTAGTGGTAACGTGTTTTTCCTTCAGTATTTTGAGCTGCCTCACGACTTCCAGGAGGCTCTTCATAGCTTCATATTCTGTGTCCGGTTTCTCCAGTTGAGCCTTACCTTCAGCTCGTGCTTTCTTAGCCGAGTTGCCAGTCCGTTGATGTTCCTCATCTTTTTTCATCTCTCTCTCTTTCTGCGGTATGTCTTCTGGAGATCCGGCCATCGTCCGCTTTCGCCTGGTGTTCTCGGAGAAGCTGAGGTCGTCTCCTACCTCTTTATCAGTTTCTAATCCCATGCCCGTGATTCTGTGGGCTTTACCGCCAGATTGTTCATGTGGAGTTGTTTCGATCTCCTTTGATTCATCGCTCTCGTTTGTCTGTTTCTTTATTTTATCTTCGCTTGCGACTTGTAGCGGCCTACGTAAAACCTGCTGAAATAGAACTCACTCTCGTGCTTGTTGAAAAATTAGTCGGCGGTATTCAAGCGACGCTTCCATCTTCTGCTCCCCTAATCGTCGCAGGAGACTTCAACGCTCGTCTCGATCGTCCGACTTCTAGTCGTACAACAGCCCTACGCGACACACTAGCGGACTACGGATGCTGGATAGTTACTCCAACATTAGTCCCGACTTTTCATAGCCACTCAGGGAGCTCGGTTATCGATGTGTTTGCAGTTAGTGTAAGCAGAGACCGAGTAAGCTACATGGGAGAGAGAAATTCCTTGAGGGAAGGCGGTCTCCTGCGAGCGCACATCCCCATTGCGTTAGACATCAATGTACCAAACGACCCAACTCGAGCCCCCAGAAAACTGCCACTATCGAGAAAACTGGACATTCAAGCTCTGCTGGAGCGTTCTCGTGAGGTTCTCCCTATCCCCGAGGCCCTGGACGTAGAACAGTACGCTGGCCTCCTAGTAGAGATTCTCCAATCCTCGGTTCGGCGGCCCAGCACAAGGAAACACCGTCCGTGGTTTAATCGCAATTGTCATACTGCTCGCGCGATCCAGGATGCCCTCCGTCTCTTGGCGGAACTGCATCCTGTGGCCAGACCTTTAGCTGCCGTCTTCCGAACAGTCTGTCGAAAGACGTACATCCAGCAGAAGAAAAAGTACCTAGAGCAACAAGAGGCCGTACTCCTGTCAGACGCAGAGCGAGCGCCATACAAATGGCTTACTCGCGGTGCACAGACATCTTGCCCTATTGGCTCCGTCGCACTCGTGGAGCACTTCACTAAAATGTTTGCCTCAAGTGACACAATCCCACTCGTAGTACCGTTGTACGCTGCTGTCTGGGACGAAGAAACTACAGAGCAGCGTAACATGCTCGCCAAGGATTTCTCCATAAGAGAAGTCCTGCAAGCTCTGACGGGGCTCTGCTCTAATAAGGCCTCCGGACCGGACGGTATTCGGAACGAACATCTCAAAGGATCGCTTCTGTTAGCGCCGTGTTGGACAGCCTTATTCAACAAATGCCTTAACATAGGGTATCTCCCTCCTCAATGGCGAAATGCTACGCTACTGGTGATCCCGAAAGGCAAAGGCGACCCAACTCACCCGTCGGCCTGGCGGGGCATTGCTAAGAAAAGCGTATGCTACAAGCTGTTGTCCTCCCTGATAACGAGAAGGTTAACCGACTTCCTGGAGGGCACAGACGTCATCCCTGATGAACAACATGGATTTCGAAGGGGTCGCTCGACGGCAACAGCGTGCGGGATTCTTTTAGAGGATGTTAAGAAGACCCTCTCTAGACAAGGTCAATCCTTGTACGCGGTTTTCGTCGATTTCAAAGCTGCTTTTGACACCGCTCCTCGTGATCGCGTGCTCGATATGCTAGCAGTGATTGGCGTTCCTTATAAAATTCTTAATCTCGTGGGGGCAATCTTACAGGAGAACCGTGTAACCATCGACGATGGTGTCTCGGAATTGCCGGCGTTTTCGCAAACAACCGGGCTTGCGCAGGGGGACAATCTAAGTCCGCTTCTCTTCTCTGTACTTCTGAAAGACCTCCCAAAACAAATACGAGGATCAAGATACCTCGTCAAGGTGCTACTGTACGCTGACGATTTAGCTATCTATGGGAGAAGTCGTTTTCAAGTTCAACAAGCGCTAGCGAGGCTGAGCACAGCCGTCACGGGTCTTGGGCTAACAATTAACCTTGCTAAAACGGAAGCACTTAAGTTCCGAAGAGGGGGCAGAATTGCACGGGACGATACTCTTCACATTGGAAGCTACCCTCTTTCTTATGTGAACAACTTTTCTTATTTGGGGCTAACACTACCGTACAACGGGGTAGGGTTCTCAAGACACATTATGGAGAGATGTAGGAAGGCCCTGATAGCGGCAACGTCTATCAAAAGCCCACAGCGTCTATCCCTCGCCACGGCCATCCGCCTCTTCGACTTGAAAGTTGCTCCTGTCGCCACTTACGGAATTAACCTAATATGGGAGCATCTGACTATGAGAAACCTGGATCAACTAAACCAAGTAAAAGCAGCCTTTCTCAAACGGACCCTAGGACTCCACACGTCAACGCGCAACCGACTCGTTTATCTACTAGCGGATTGTCCGCTTCTCACGGAAGATTTGAGGCGTCGTTTTAACCTCCCCCGCACCGCGGCCTTTGACGAGTGCATTAAAAGATGGGAAGCAAAAATGGCCGAACTCGATCCGGAATTGTTTAACACCGGCGCAATGAGAAACGGCGAGTGGAAGGGACCAGACCGTACTAACAGACATGTGGTAACACGATTTGCTGTGCATGGTTTTCACCACACCCTATGTAGACGGTCTGAGTATCATGACGAGTATGACAGCTGTGTTTGTAACCGTTGCGGAGAAGTCTGCACTAGATATCATGCTGCAGAATACCCCTTTGTGCAATTATTGAATGAACTAGCCCGCTTATGAGGGCTTTCTTTTTATCCTAACTCGTACCATTTCGAGAATTGTTATGTTGTTATATTACTAATATTATTTTACCTATTTTATCTGTTTTATGTCGTCGATATGCTACTCTACATGAGTGAATAAATGATGAATTGAATTATTTTATCTTCTAAAAATTCTTTCTTGTCGTCATTTTGACTTTTTTTAGTTGGCCGATCGGGGTCCCTGAGACTCTTGAAGGGGTTCATACCGCCTCCTTCCTTCTTTTGTGTTTTTTTTTATTTTTATTTAATAATAATTATTATTATTTTTTATTGTTATTATTATTAATATTTTTTTTTCTTATGAATTGTTTATACGTATATGCACTTATACGTACAATGTGAGCATTACGCAAATGTGTACACACACCATATGAGCATGCGTTCACGCGCAATTATTTATGAGTTTCACGAGTGCAATGACACGTTCGCCCATATACCACCACGTCCCGCCAAGTATTTGTGCGCCTACTAATATGTGCACGTGTAGCGCATGTTAGCATATGTATGCGCTGGGTACGGACCTGCACGTTCGCATGTTCATACACGTTGTCTACGTGTTCATGCAACATATACGCTTGAAGAGACTGTATGTAAACGCGCTGGCCATACAGAGCAGCTGATGTTCTAAAAACCGCTGATTTGTTTGATTGATTGTAAACAAGTTGGCGTTCGAAGTACGAGCGAAATGATGACTGTTCGAAATGTTCGCCAAAGTTGACACCGGAATTGACACGCAATTATGTATTGCACAGTACCTGTGAGATATTTAGGGTGTGTGGTGAATTTCTCACTAGATGCGGTTGCTCGAGTGACGTTGAACAGACCGTTTGGGACCTCAGGTTTTCACTTTTCACCGTTTTTCGACAGAGCGGAGCTCGCATTCGACCGCTCAGGGTGAGTGCTAGCAGCCGACTATGGCTATATATATATATATATATATATATATATATATATATATATATATATATCTATATATATATATATATATATATATATATATATATTATATATATATATATATATATATATATATATATATATATATATATATATATATATATCTATATATATATATATATATGTATATATATAACCGTGCTTCGTACAAGACTTGGTAGAACTCGGCAAGAAAATCATTTTTCCCAATAGAACGTTGTCTTGTTTATGAGTGAGGATAAAATCTATAAATAAGGATGCCCTACCTTTTCTCCTACATAGCTGTGCAAAATCTACAACGCATGAGGGAACCGATCACGACGTGTTTGGCGTAATCTGCATAATCTGAATGATACCAGACGCAAGCTAAGGAAAGGCGAATAGCCTGGTTAGGGAAAGTCATAAAAAGTCGATATGTTGTTATGTCTTACGTTGAAGCTTTCGCGTGCTGAACTGTAAAATTTTACGCCATTACGACCAAATTTTACGTCCAGACAACAACAAAGATGCTGCGTTACGTAGTTGCTCGAGTAGCTAAGCTGTTTCGACAGCCATAGTTGTTATGCTTTACGTTGAAGCTTTCACGTTCAGAACCGTATAATTTTGCCAATACGATTCCGCCTCCTCCTTCCATTGGGAAAAAATATTTTTTGCCGAGCTCTACCAAACCTTAAAATATGTATTTACCTTTCTTAAACACCTAATGCAAGTGTGCAGGCCTTAGCTTTGGATATGGCTGTCGAAAGAGCTTAGTTACTCGGCAACTAGGTAACGCAGCACCATACCAAAATGATGGGCATTAAACTTGCTATTGCCTGAGAGTAGTCTTTTGAACGCAATTTTTTGTTGTAATGGCAACATTTTTACGGTTCTGCATGTGAAAGCTTCAACGTAAGACATATCAAGATCGACTTTGTATGACTTTCCTTAACCTAGCTATTCACATTTCGCTAGCTTGCGTCTGGTATCATTTAGATTATGCAGAATTTATCCGCGAACGCCGATATGATTAGTTCCTTTATGCGTGGACTGGTTCTACCGCCAACGTAGAAAGGCAGAATACTTTTTTTTATAAATGATATCTTCACTCCTAAACAAGACATTTCCGCCCCTCCTTCTATTAAGAAAAATTATTTTCTTGCCGAGTTAAAATAAGCGCATACAGTTATGGAAAATCCTATATATATAGGATTTTCCATTACTGTATGGTCAAACTTTACAACCGTTCAATTGGAAAAAATTATTTTCTTGCCGAGTTCTACCAAACCTTAAAATAAGCGCATACAGTTATGGAAAATCCTATATATATATATATATATATATATATATATATATATATATAGGATTTTCCATAACTGTATGCGCTTATTTTAAGGTTTGGTAGAACTCGGCAAGAAAATAATTTTTTCCAATTGAACGGTGTAAAGTTTGACCATCAAAACATGCCAGAAGAAACGGTGCAAAAATTCAAAATGTTCGCTCTTGTTTTGTTTTTTATTTTTAGTATAAACACTCCTTTATTCACAAAATAAATCGTAAGGAAAGACTGGTCGCAGGACCCGCGCGAGGATTTGTTGTTGTGAAGATTCTTGGCCACGCGCCAGGCGTACGTAATATTGATGTGCTCCGTTCTTGCCACGCATCTGGGCACACACATTATTGGGCTTCTGCAATTGTTCGGCCACACTTCAAAAAGTTATCAATAAGGCTTGCACTCACAAGCTGTGTAAACCTATTTTTCATTGTTCATGAGTGTATTCATAAAGGGCGGCAAAGCGATGCTGTTCGGTTTGAGATCGCTGGGACACCATATACTTATTATCCATCTATGTCACCGATAACGTCTCTTTTTTAATTCGAATCTGCTTATTTAACTCAAATTTAGTCTAATTTACGCAATGCAAGGTATCCTTCATATTCCCTTATCTTCTCTACGCTTCCGGCAAGAGAAATAGTGCAACAATGTATGCTCCAGTGCTGCTCATTCCACTGCTTCCGTACTTGACATACTTTTGCAGGCAAAGCCGGCAAGTGCGCAACTCGTACTCTTCGTGGAAGACGGCGCACAAAGAGAACTTTGAACTAATCAGAGAGTTCATGTTACTGAGTTCTGTCTGGTGAAAAGACAACAACACAATTAGTGCAGGAATCACCGGATTGGTATCTGTGACACTGCTTGGCGTTTTAAAAACAAATTAGGTTTGTTTTACATTGCAACGATAGTTGTTACGCTAAGTCAACTAGAGAATGTAGACTCAGTAGAACGGCAACTGCGACACGAGAGGATTAGGGGCAATGAACGACGACATATGGGCAGAGGTGTGATGCGTAGCACGGCTGAGAAAAGAATCATTTTCGGCCATACTCCATTGGTATATTTATTGGTTCACGAGGCCCTGCGACGTGCTGGGTCCCCAAAGGGTGTCAGACTCCGCTTTCAAATCGGTCGAAGTTTACAGCGGCTTAAATTTGTTCGTATAGGAATACAGGTTAAGTTAAGGTTTGATTCGGATTGAGCGGCTTAGGTTGACCTTTTCCCGGTGTCGCCCGGTGATCGTTTGGACGATAAAGAACCTTGGGGTTTCGGCGCGAAAGGCTGTAGCCGTCCTCCGCTGGCTGGTTGAGACATGTATCGGCTGGTGAACGTTGGGACCGTTGGGTACGTTGAGGTTTGGCGCGGACGCTTTGGCCGTTAGACGAGGTCGGTTAGGATTGATTTGAATCACGTCGGCAGGGAAGCTGTGGCCGTTGGAGGTGGTCGGTTGGGACTGATTTGAATTGCGCCATGATGCGTAACAGTGTAGTGCGTGGTTAAACCATCGCCGTACTGGCCAAAAGGGGGAAAACTTCGTCACAATATTTTATAAGCCTATCGTGCCACCTCTTATCAAGAATGGCCACGTTGCCGGGTTACCCCTATAAAGTGTTTTTTTCTATAACAATGTATTTGTTGAAGCCATTCGTTTGGCCGGCCTTGCATAAGACTGTGACTCAACATGATCTTATATCTCACATTCTTGCCTGCTTTACGCTTAGCAAATTTTTACGACTGCTTGTATCGATTTCAGTTATACTTTTGAGAAATAAGTTCGCCCGAGATTCGCGCAATGGCGAGTGACCTGAATAAGGTTGTGTCTAATGATCTCCAGCTTTGAGAGCACGTTGCTGAAGTAGCGTAAGCTTTGTTAGTAAGTATGTAACCTTGTATGATCCTATGTGCTATTGTCTGTTACCCGAACCTCTTTGGCAACTTGTACAGCGAACGCTTTCATAATCTTGTGTTCCGATAGGTTGTCTCATTTTATAACCATATGGTTGCCTTGCTTACTACGTGACAAGGCTCAGGAATGTTTTTTAAAGAAATGTATCAGACTTGTGTGTTACTGTGTTTCCGGTTTCGTTTTCTGGTTTCGGTTTGAATAGAGTGCAACGGTACGTGTGACGCTTGTCGACTTTCTTTCACTTTAAGTGGCCTATGGCGGTATTGTGCAGCAGATTTGTGTTCAGGTGATTTCTTGTGAGTCTGTGCATCTGTCCTTGTGGTTGTATTTACAAGTGATACTGGTGCCTCGAGCGTCCAGCGTCAGTATGGACTCTGCTGGGTGAGGCTTCACAGCTACATGCAACTGTTGTGCATTTGTGAAAGAAACAGCTGGAAGTGCCTGAAGCTGCCTGCTTTGCTGTGTGGTGAAGCAGGCTGCCGGGCCGGAGGAAGGAAGCTTTTTTTTTTTTTTTTTTTTTTTTTTTTTATAACCTGAGGTTGAAGGTAAATCTTGCATAAGACACCGGGCGATACGTTGGTATTCGCCGCGGTAGTGTCAGATTCTTACTGACTAAACCCCCAACCGGTAAGTATCTTGGGGATGCCATTCCGTACTAAAGTTGAATATTACTTCGAATAGCACCCTTGCAGGGACCAGCAGTCGGCGCTTATCGCCAACCTTGTCTTATCCCGCGGTTAGTCCTCAGGTTTGCTGGGCCGCCGTGGCGGCCAGCCGGGCGATCCTTGCCCGCTCCAGGTGGTCCTTGCGTTTCAGCAGCTCTTCCGCAAGCTGGGCTCCTTTGTGCCAGTGCTCCTCCGACGCGCAGATATACTTGACGAAGCCTCTCAATTCCGTGTGCGCCGAGCTCGTCGGGCTAGTTGTGATCCACTCCGCTCCGCTCGGGAACGTGCCTGCAGCGCACTGCATAGTAGCAGGGTGGCAGTGGGAGAGTCCACGTCGCAGGCGGGGCACAGTGTATCAGCTTTCAGCCATATCCTTAAACCTGGCCATGTACTGTTTGAAGGCGCCCGTGGCCAGTCAGGAACTGCGTCATAAAGTACGTCGTGGCCGCCACCCTGGTCTGTTTGATCCATTCTCCTATGTCCGGAATTGATTTCGCGTGTGGAGGCGCCGGGCGGTGGAGGAAGGAGCTGTTGACAACAATCTGCATCTAGACGCTACACTATTGACAATGAGAGGTGGATTTGACGGGCGTGTAGTCTGCAAACAAGAACTACTTCCACCGATCATCTGTTACGTGCATTGCTGTGCGCCATGTAGTCGGCGCATCCATGGGTGCTACAGGCAATAGAGCCCCGGTAGAAACGAGAAAGAGTCGAGCCCGGTGGCTTAAGTCTGCGCCTCCCAACCGGAGGAGACACATAGGTGCGCGGGTTCGAGCCCCACCGTTGCACATTTGTATTTATGAGGGTCCGTCTATGAAGCAATGTGAAAAACAGTACTGTAGTAACAGTACAGTAGTAAAATCTTAGCTGAGGGTCAGCCCGAAAACTCTACTTAGAAACGAGAACGAGAGGGGCAACCGCCATAAATAAACGTAAGGCGGAGCAAGAAGAGTATAAGGGGACTAAAGAGAAGCTGATGGGAGAAGCCGGGCAGGCAGAGTCGAATTCGAAAATGTCTGCAGCAAGCAGTAGCTTAACAGTTGTAAGTGTTTTCAAAGCTGCGACCCTGCCACGGTGCACTAAGTATCGTCGAATGTGGTGAACATCAACACACAGCATCTTTGTAGTCATAAGCAAAATATGGTTAAAATTAGGCGCATCTGGCAGTTTCCCCGGTTTCAGTTCCATTGAGTCAGAACGTGAAACTAGTAAACAAAGAGGAGGTGTTGGCATGTGCATACGCTCAAACTGTCTTATACTCTCTAAGCTTGATAAAAGTAGTTCTGATGGTAACGTACAGGTTCTCCAGGTATATCTAAAGAAGTACGGTTTTGAAGGGTTTATTATCGGTATGTATTCCAGTCGAACCTGAATTTTCTCGCTATTACAGATGAGGAAGGCTATATATTATTTTTCTCAGCAAGAAGCATCTTTCATGTAGTCAAGCAGGTGACTCGCCCTGCTTTCGGTACCTGTACCGACCAAACTGCTAATATTTTTCTGCGAAGTTGAGGCACCTACGATAAAGCGTTACTTTACCGTTTGCACCTAAAAGTTCGGTCGGTAGAATCAAAGTCTGCTTATGATCCTGCTTTCTTCTTAGTTTTCTGCGCTACACGCGTGAACTGCCTAAGGCCAAAGCTAATTGTTATAAAACGCGCTTCAGGCAACTCCAGGGTGACCCTTCCAAGCTTTGGAACATTACTGACGGTTCGTGTGGTAGAGCCAGGGGTCCTGTGGAACATCGCACTACTCTGGAAGACAATTTTGGACTTCTGACTGGACCAATGGAGATTGTAACGGAACTAAACCCTCATTTTACTATCGTAAAATCCAATACAGTAAAGGCTCTCCAAGTCAAGCCAGCTCTGGTGACCTACTGTTTTAAGAGAGATTTGTCGATCTCTTTTTGCCAGTGAGGAACAGAGAGGGCTAGAATCCACGAAGGCTTCCAGGAGAGTTGGGGCTGCAAGAATTCCAGACAGATTGCTAAAGCTGTTCTCCGTCACTCTTTCTTATACATTAGCACATATAATAAACCGTTTCCTGAATATTGGTGCTTTTCCTGCTGGATTAAAGGTGTCCACAATTATTCTCTTAATATAAGCCCTTATCTTAAAATAAGGGCGACCGTAACAATCAAAATAATTCTCATCAAATTTCTTTAGTGGATTACCTCTTCAAAATATTTGAAAAAGTGGTTAAGTTCAGATTCGAAGGGCATCTTAGTTTGATTGGTTTCTTTTCGAGGAATCAGTTTGGATTTCGTAAGCCACGCGTAGCGAAACTTGGCCTCACTCGTTTCAATCAAGAGGTCATCAATTATTTCCAAAAGAACCAACTTTGCCTTGTTGCCTTTTTAGATGTTTCTACCGCCTTCAACTGCCTATATCATTCGTTGTTTTTACATATGCTTGAAATTCTGGGTTGTGATGGCACTGTTTTGTCTTGGTTTGGGTCGTACCTAGCAGCGAGGCAGCAGGCAGCCCTGCGAAAACGGCTGCGCAGCTTCCAGTGCTGAAGCTTAGTGGAACGCAAGTGACACTCTCCCCTACTATCAAATGTCTGGGCTTGACTTCACATGGGACGCTTAGATGGCATGATCACTTACGATGTCTCCTTACGCCTAAATGCGATGCGGTGATTTCATCTCGCCTCGTCTACGAAAACTAGAAGTGCCTGTTGAGAGCCTTCTTATGGTGTATAAGATGCTTTTAGTAAAAATTCTTTGTTATGGTATATCTATTTGGGGAGTTCATAATAGGAGTATAACTCATAAAGCGGTAGTCATTCATAATGATGCCCCCAGGGAAGGTTTAAGCTTGCGCCGTAGCGATTCGGTTCGTAAGTGTTTTCATGGTTTTAAGCTTTTGCCGCTAAGGGATATTTACAGGGTAATAATTGCCTTGCTTGCTTTTAAGATGTATAGCGTAGTTATTCCGGATGATGCTGCTTTTTCTATAAGAGCTGCTGTTAGACACACAACTCGACGTGCAACGAAATTTGTGAGGCCAGTAGTTCTAAAGAAGTCCACTCGTCATGCTCTTGCGTACACTCTGCCGACTATCTGAACCGAACTTCCCAAAGAAATTCGTGTACTTACCTCAGTCAGATTATTTAAACGTGAGATGAAAAATGGGCATGAAGTACAAAATCTAGTCAACATTTGTTACCCGTCAATAGGTTGAAGAAAGCGTGTCATGTGTATGAACGAGAAAAGTTCTAGCGACTTTAATTGTTAGTTTTGCACGGAGTGAGACATGCTAAAGTATAAAATAGATAATGTTGGTTCTTTTACACGTTTTAATATTTTTGTTTACGAGAACTTAAACATTGTGAAATTGCGGTTCCGTTAATAAATCTCAAATTTGCAGTTGACAAATTATTAGATGTTCTGCAAAAATATTGTATGTAATTAATGTCGTATGTAATGCGCGTGGCCGACTTACATATGCCTAGGCTTTTGTACAATTAAACGAATATTTAGTGCGGATAAATAAGGCCGCTTTCACGGCATTGTCTGTAATGGTTTATACGAGAATCTTCTAAATGTTTCACACTGTTGCACTACTAGAGTTGTCAACAGTTTTTAGAGGCGAGTTTACCGTTGGAATAAATCATTTAGTTTCCAGTGATGTAATACTGAAATAAAGTAGTAATTGACAATCTACGTACGGCTACTTGACTTCTTGCTCATACTGCCCGTGTGTACTCAAAGGGCTCTATCTTCTTAGAGTTATTTCTGACTGCCTACACGACCAGGCTAATCAGTTCCAAGGAATGACCTTCAATATGGCTGTAGGGGTGCCACAAGACTATATGATTGGCCCCCTGCTATGGAACAATGTTTACGACGACGTGCTGCGGCTGGGAGACCTTTCCCTAAAGCTGACCTTCTTGCTTATGCCGACGACCTCGACCTCACCGTCCAGGCCCGCACACCAGAGTTGCTGGAGAGGCGTGCGAATGAGGCAATCGCCGACGTCGCGTACTGGATGCGAAAAGCCGCCCGCCAAGACCGAGGCAATTCTTCTGGTGGGCCGGAGGAAGTTCCCCTCTCTTCACCTGCGTTTTAATCATGCAGAGATTCATACGTGATCAGAGCAAGATACCTCGGATGGACCCCGGCACTTCAAGCGACGCATCATTTTGTCCGTGACCGAGTCAGTAGCCCTATACGAGGTTCCGGCCTGACCTGCTAACACTTACAACTGTAACGAACCAAAGTCACCTGCTCCGAGCCCAACGGGTCGGAGCCCTGCGGGTGATCATGGTTTACCAGACGGTGAGCACAGCGGCGGCGCATCTACTTGCCGGAACGATTCCTTGGGATCTGAAGGCAGAAGAGCACCGCCGCCTGTGGGAAAACCCTGCATTCAAGAAGGACGAAGAGCGGCAACGGAGCATCGCCCTATGGCAGGAGGAGTGGGGCGCCTGGAGGAGGGTGCTCCAAGCGCCAGTTTTCGGAAGCTTATGCCAAGCATCAAAGACTGGTCAAATCGTCCCGGGGGGGAGCTAACCTTCCACACCACCCAGGTCCTAACCGGACACGGAGACCTTCAGTCCTACCCGTTCAGGATCGGGGAGGCTCCCAGCCCCACGTGCATTCACTGCGGCGATGGACATAAGGACATCCCAGAACACGCGATTCTGAGATGCCCAGCAAGGGCAGGACAGCCTGCCTTTGCTTTGTTTTTAATAGGACCAACACCGAACGCAATGGAAGCAGACCTGCCCAGCATTTGCATGCTAATGCAGGAGTACTCAGGACAAAATTTATAGAAAATACCGCCGCAGTATACGCACCCCAGGCCTCCGGGGTAGCAGCAATCCGCCAGTAGACTCGCACCTTTCTTGATTGTTTGAAGTATTTGCACATGCAATTATCGCTTGGTTGAAAGGATGGGGAAATTACTGTTTTTTAGTGGGTTGGAGTTTCTGGTGGTCGTGACACTGGCGGTGGCAGAAAACCTTCTGGCCCATAAAACTCTAAAGCTAGGGCCGGAGTGGTACAAGTCCTAGAAGTGGTTGAGACCCTCTAGCTGCTTCAAATGCCAGAAACCAGCCCACAAAGCCCTAGACTCTAAGAAGTCCAAGGCCGAGAGAAAAAAATAAATTTGGAACCCGGATTACATAGTTAATGACTGCACAGCAGAGGTACCAAAATGCCACGTTTGCGGTAAGGATAGGCATCGCGCAAACAGCATGGCCTGTCCCTCCGACAGGGATAAAGTTCAGAAACTCAGGGAGCCACGTAAGACAGGTGCCAATGAAAACAGGGGCCCCCAAAAGGAATCGGAGAAAAAACAGAGTCAGATAGCGGAGGAGTGGAAAAACAAAAAAAGGCAAACATAGGGAAAACGCACAAGAAGAAGGACAAGAGGGTTGTTCTTGACCCTGAAAGCGACTAGACTGTCGTAGGAGAGGGCCTTAACTGCTGTAGGGCTGCTCATGATCTGCTCGGGGTAACAACATGCTAGCAGCGTGCTTGCCTCTGCTTGTTGTCCGAGCGAAATGTAACAATCACTAGGCGGAAGAGCGACTGGCGCAGAGGCAGATACCGCGATATGGTGGACAGGCTCCAAACGGGGCTTGGCAGCTAGAGGCAGTGCTGGTATCTCTTACCAAATGAGGATCTGGGAGAACTTAAAGGGTTCTTAGAAAAACTCACCGAGACTGTGAGCGACCAACGTGCAAGGGACTTGTTATCATCGGGGACTTCTGCTGCGAGCACGGCATGAGGGAGCCGACACACATCGACGGGGGCACTTTATCTACAGGAATGGATAGCTGAGAGATGCCTACTAGTACTTAATGATAAAACGACTGTTACGATTGGTATTTTGGCCGCTATACCGATGCCATCGATTAGTCAGGAAGACGCGAGTATTTTAGGGGAATAAATCAGGTCGCGGTGCATAGAAGACCCAATAAGGTGGGGACGATGTCAGATGGAATAAGATGGGGGCATGGGGACAAAACCATTGTCGTTGTGCGCAGTTGTCCTGCAGCAGCGGCTGTGCCGATACCACTACTACGTGGCGGAGGGTGAGGAGGACAAGGCTGTCCTGCTTAGTTTGCAGTTCTTCCCGGAGTTCCGATCTTATCCAGGTTAAGCCTACCTTTCGTCAGTAAAATGGAGAATTAACCAGGAGTCCATCTCTTGCTGAATGACGCCGCAGTCTCCAGCGCCCTGAGGCCCTATGGGGTAACGGAAACCGTCAGGGTATGACTTTAAAAACGTTAGAACTGATATTGTTATGCCCATCGACAATGTTATTTTGACCGCTGTTGTCGTATAAAATAGATTCAAGGTTGAGACGCGGCCAGGGGCGGTTCATGTCTCCAAGGCTGCCCCCTGCGTGTCGGCTGCTTTCTGTGTGGCTCAGGTGGATCTGTTAGTCGAGTCTTCTACGATGGACAGTATAGCTCGTCCAGTCGAAACGACTGTGAAAAAATTGGTGGCGTCGTCGGATCTGTCCTGCCGTCGCTCCTCCCGGGTTTGATCGCGACTAGAGCAAAGGTTTCAGGAGGTACGCCTTGAGTCGAAACATCGCTCGTACGTAAGCACCTTCTCCGTGGGTTTGAAGAAAAAAGAAAAGCTCTTTTTTCGATGACCGCGCAGTCACAACATGGCACCAAAAAAAGGAGAGAAAAACAACTATGGTTTGCCAATCAACAGGTAGTCGCCCTCTTCTCTGAATTCGACAAATAGCCAAGCCGATATCCGTCTCTGGTTCTCTCCGGCACAGCCATAGTCAGCCGCGCCTGCTGCCCACCCTCCACTTCGAGCAACTCACATTTAACAAACGAATCCTCTCAGCAGAATGCGCTTATTGTTCACGTGGCCCATCTTGTATTGAAAGTAGCCTAGATAAAGATTGACGTCAAGATATTATCCTGCGTCTCATGCGTTCTGCATCCCGGCAAAACTGGAGAAAGGCCGAACACCAACTTCTGTGATCCGCGAGAACCTGTTTCGCTTTCAGAGAGAATTGTCCATATCAGTTAATACTCACACGGCTAGACGACATACACAACCAGGGGTGCCCCACTGCAGACCCGGACCGTCGTAGAGCAATAAGCGCGCGCAGGCAAAGCTTGCTCAAGACAACGTTTCAGCAGCCGCCAGAACGCTGCTCTGAAACGATACTATTGCCCTTCTTGATTCACAAATTCACCTTAGTTAACTGGAGAAACCCGTCGAACTCGTGTCTTCGGCAGGCACTAACTCCAACTCCATCAGTTTGAGGTACCACCATTACACCGACTGAGATCCGTAACGCCGTCAGAAGATTCCTTAACAGCACTTCTGGCAGCCTCTGGCAGCCTCAACGGAAAGGGAACCAAAAAGGTCATCAGAACATCAGAAAGGTAATCAAAGACAAATTGAAACCGATGGACGCGGCGGTAGACAACGCGTTTAGGAGGCACGACCTATTACAGCAGTATAATGAGGTACTCCGGGTGGCCTTGCAATCCATACTTAACACTGAGTTAAGGGCGTGCTCTCAACAAACAAGTGGTAAGGGGCTTCAAGCCCTTCCCACGTCGCAGCTGGGAACGATTCTGGACAACAGCACACCCTGCATCGTTTCAGGCTTGCGGTTGGGGGGTAGTTTGCGCACCGTACCTATGCAGCCTGTGCAGAACTCCAGTAAGCGGATGAGCATACCTTGTCGGGTCTCTATAGCGCACTCACGTCACTTCGTCGTCAACGATGTGATCTTTCGCGCTCTTTACTTGACTCACATTCCGGAAGTGAAAGAACCCGTCGGTCTCAGTCGGAATAGCCAGCTTAGACCAGACGAGAAAACTTTCACCCGTGGTAACGTAGCCGTCTTCTTGTCTGGGATGTTACGGCGTCATCTACCCTGGGTAGAAGCTACGTTCAGCGGGCAGCCGGCTCGCCGAGAACCAAAAAGTAACGAAATACGAGGAACTATCGTCGTCGTATTCTTAGTTCAGCCGACCGCCGCACCTTTGGCCTTTAGCCCGATCAGATTGGAGTCTATGAAATTTATTAAGAAACTGTACCAGAAAGCCATTGCTGCAATTCAATATCCCGGCGCCAGCAAATACCTATTGCAGCGCATATCGATCAAGGTTCAGCGCGGCAACATTGCGGCTGTAGGAGGGTCTATTCCGTCAGCCGTATGGCTTTCGGAGATCCTGCAGGATGTTCTTTTAATCCCTATTATTGTGTTTAGTCTTTGTTTCGTACAAAAAAAATGTCTTATTTGAGTGTTGAGCGGGATCCAAATAAAAATTAAAAAACGTACGTTCCTTTGTCGAATGTTTATAAAATAGTCATATATATATATATATATATATATATATATATATATATATATATATATATATATATATCTGTCTGCTTGCCTGTGCCATAAAGGAACGTTTTTAATTTTTGGCACTACTTCTAACTATCTGTGTCTATACCATTACATTGCCACACCGGCAATAAAATGTTTTCTTCATACATAAATTTCATTGGTATTTTCCATCTCCGAGTGGTATCAGATCTTAAACGAGATAGTCGCAGTTCGTTGCCGAGAGTTCAGCTATCTCGAGACGAAATCGAACGTATTTTATTAAAAGAACGCCTTTATTTTCAGGACGCAGGCGAATTATTCCTGAAGACCCTTGGTTTGCTTCGTAGCCGCCTAATAGATTATGCGTAAGACACGGATCAAGTCAAAACGGCAACAGAAAACCAGGCGGGACAAACTGCACCCCTTTTTAAATGAAATAGGACGCTTATTTGCGATACAACCGTCACCGATTTCCTAACCACCTCCAGGGCTAGTCGCGGCGTCCAAGCATATTGGAAACGTTAAAAATCAAGGCCCCATCATTAAGAAGTTGTCTGAAGACCTTAAAAGAGATCATGGAAAATTTTAGGGGAATATCTACAATAGGAGCTCTCCCTCTTGGACGATTACCTGGGCAACGTTGGAATGCGTAACTTGATTTGGCGTGAAATTCAATGAGATCCCCATTTTGCGAAGTTAAATATAAGGAACTGTGCAATACGGAGATGAACGCGGAATTTCCAAAAATCTATATTTTTAATCTGCTTAAGTCATATTAATCTATCGGTGCGCGCGTTCCTCACGTCGCTTGAGTCACCTGGGTGCACACACGAGCTTGTTCCTCTTAAGGTTCTGTTTCTCAACGGTACGGCCGTCGTAACCATCTGCTCCGTGGTATTAACTTTACGGAAGATATAAACATTTTAGAACAGTCGAACGCCCACACATTGAATTCTCACTTAACCTAAATCTAGCAAAGGCAGCTTGAAAATACAACAACAAATGGAAGCATCGGTATTCAAGACGCTGTCTCGGTCGCAGGTACCCCTTGTGGTCGCATCAATGTCTAGTACCTAGAAAAAGGGCGTTTAACATATTAGTTTCCCCAGGTATCAAGCGGTTATTAACTCTACTAGAGGCTTTTATGGAACGTCTTTTATCGCGCACTGGAACACCCTTTCCTGAAGACTCGCAGGCAAGCTGGATAGCGCCATTGGAGAGGATAGCGCCATATACACCTAGCATATCTTATCAATTCAATAGAAGACGAAATAGACAAAGCACGCATTCGCGCAATTTAATTTAGTAGTATTGCATGGCTTAATGTTCTACTAAATGCGTCCGTTAGAACCCTCTTTAAGTACTTTTTGTCAGGATCTGCGTTGGTATTGGCCTTGGAGCCCCACTGGTCGAGGAGCATGAGTGCAGATGTGGTGAGAAGGATTCATCATTAGCGACAAGGTCATCATGGCGAGGAGGTCTCACCCCTAGATCACCATGGCTTATTCTGGCATCTGCAGCTTAGGCCGTAGGATCAGGCACGCTGCTCTGTATGGTACCCTGACCCGTGTTCTAAGGTATTCTGGCCCTTGTGTTCTCGGGCCTGCAGGTATTTACGAAGACGACTACCGTGGATCTGACGGAATGATCTCAAGAGTCTTTGAGCGTGGAAGGACATTCGTTTGGGACCCTGCCATGACTGACTCTTTAGCACCTTCAGTGGTCAGATACGGCGTTGCCCAGGCCTTGTTCAGGTGGTCGACACCAGGTACCGAGTAGTTTGTCATCACGTTCACTAGAGTACATTTGTTGACACCCCATTATGAGTTAAATAAACATCACGGTCCATTCGGTGCATATTAGTACGGTACCAAATTAATATATACACTTTTTGGCAAGTCAATGGCTCGGACTGGCACAGCTCTTACCTACTTCTCGCAAGCTTAACTAAAGGAATATAATACACATTTTCACAGGGCCTTCTTAGAACAGTAATTGGATATGAAAAACATTTGCTCGGAAATGCGGTTTCAGCGCGATGAAGCGCCAGTATACAATGACGCTATGGTACGCACGCACCTAGATCTTCCTACCTAGACCTTTAATGATAGATGAACTGACCGAGGCGGGCCCACTGATTGACTGTCTCCTAATTGAGCATTTCTTGTAACATAAAACAACAACACATACAACAAACAATAACTTCTTAGCTAACAAGGTACGCACTGACTTTCCACATGTACACAGTTCTCTTTTATTTACTTGGTAACCACGAATCAAAATACTATCAGCTTGTACCAAAATAATCCTTAGGAAAGGCGTTCACCTGAATTATTAATATTTATGGCCGTACATGCTTAAGTTATTTAGCACTAAAGCTCAAAAGTGAGATAAAGTCTCCATTTTTGCAAGTTTTTCTCGATACAACCTTTTATCTTCTATAACCAACGTAAGATGGTCCCGTGACGAAACATATTTGTTTTCGAAACACACGTTTTGCTTAGATTTGTTATCGAAAATCAAATTTTCTAGCAATTATTTATTTGGAAGGCATGTACATACTGTATATATACTTGAACATGTAGATGTGCATATTTTTTAAATATATATACAGTTTTACCACCAATATCTTCCTATACCATAGTGGTAACTATTACAAAGTCTCTTTGCACCCTCTAATATAAATAGATTGCGCCATAAATAACAGAGTTAAATGAAACTATAGATGTTGGTATTGTGTGCGTCTAACCTTGGCATTTAAGATACCCCGCGCAGAGCAATCCATTGAGTTGAGATCTAGACTTGTTGGGGATTAGCAAGCCATATGAAATGATTCAGGAACGCCGTTTTTAGCCATTTCCGCACAGGCGTCGCTGTGTGGGCCGGCACACCGTCGTGCTGAAAGAAAGAAGGACGATCTCAAGAAGTTCCCATTTATGTACGTCGGCAGTGACCACCGATCGATTTGTGACCTATCAAGAAAAGCCAGTGAAGTTTTTTACCATTTGAGGTAATACCACACCCAACAGTAACTGAAGTGTCCCGGATCGATTGGTCGACCAATCTGCCATGTTAAACTTCGATTCTTTTGCGCTGCTAGCAAGCACTCTTCAATTATTTCTATTTACGCTTTGCTGCAGGCCGAAATTTGACTCATCAAACCATAACACATGGTGTCCGGAATAAAGTATATGTAGTAGATTTAGCACAAACGCAGCCTTTTTTATTGAGACAGGCGCGTCAAACGTTACTTGAATTGATGTTTTTGTGGCCTGAGATGTAGGCTATGCCGTACAATTCTTCTCATCATCCTGTCACTCAGGCCCACGCCACGAGCGAATTGATATTGGGTTTCTGCCCTTTTTATACGTACGCGATTGGCGAGTTTTGGTGTTCAGACCGATCTCGGTCGACTGGATAGGGGACGGTCTTCAAGCTGTCCTATGCCCTGGAATCTCTGCATACATAGGACTCTCTATACGCACCCATTGGACTTCACATTGGACTAATGTGAAGGCACCAAGCTTTGCTCAGCAACCGATATACTACAAATGTGCATGAAAATCACCTTTTCACGATCAAGTGCCGCCTTGAGCATTTTCGCTCACGCTAAGCGAATTTGATTCCGGCTTGCGCTACGATCTCTACCCGCGAGATTCGAATGTGGACTCCAACTGAATAGGGGCGGTCTTCGAGGTGTCCTAAGTACTGGTATTTCTGCATAGTTCTATATACACTCGTTCGACTATGTGAAGGCACCGAGCTTCGCTCAGCAATGGATATACCGCAAATGTGCATACAAATATTTTTTTCACGATCTATAGTTGCCTTGACTATTTTTGTTTCGGCTCTGCTCACGCTAAGCTAATTCGAATCCAGCTTGCGCTACGATCGCCACCCGCCAGATTCGAATGCGGACTCTTACAGAGCTTGTTACGCGACGCATGCCTGTATATATGCATATATAAGATGATGGTGATTACGGTATATATATATATATATATATATATATATATTTATATATTTAGACCGTGCTTTATGAAACGTGTACTGGGATTACCCATTTGCGGAGAACGCACCCTGGTAGAAGACTTAATCTTAGACAAATTAGCGACTAGTGCAATTACACTCGACATGTACAGAACATTTAGGGAAGTCCGAAACGTACATTTTGTTATGTGTAACTATACAGATGGGCCTGGTTTTTGCTCAGAGAAGTGGAAAAGTTATCACCATTATATGTGCCTCAAGGGTGAATGTTATGATATTAACGACTTTGTGTCTAAGTGTTGTGGTGAGTGCAACATCTGTCGATATTATGTTTTAATATATTCGGCACTAGACTCATACTCGTTACAGGGGCGTGTAAACGAGATATTGTTATAATTTCGTAGCAAACCATGTGTGTCAATCCAATCCTACTACCAACAACTATGGTGAATAAATATGATGTGACATATATATATATATATATATATAGAGGTGTACACCGAAATAACCCGTTGGCAAAGATATTTACTTACGTTGTTTGTCGTTACAGTTGTCAGGATCATTTATACAGCACTTAATTCGGTCGGTGTCAGTCCAGGACTGTCCCAATTTACCAACGACCCTACCATCGCCACTGGGTTGCCCCTTTGGATCCAAATTAAGATCCTCTACCAAAGAAGGTCGCTTTGTCTCTTAATTTCTGTGACGTTACTCAGCTTAGCGCATACGCAATATGTACGTCATGTGGCCTCCAGGCGTTTCCTAACGTTTCGAAAGCGAACGGCGTGAAGTTGTAGGCATACCCAACAGTATTTAAGTATTTACGACATTTCCTTTTTTCAGCGCCCTCTGCTGCTTACCTCATTTGAAATGCGCTGTGTTAGGCCAGCAAAGAGTGTGACCACAATTCCCGTAACTCAAACATCGCATAGAATCCAGCAGATCTGAAAGCTCTGCCAATAGCGTCGTTGATACCAGCCTATCGCACTGCGTGGCGCTCACCGCTATGAATGCATAGCACTGGATTAGTGCAATTGCATCCGGTTCCCGCATGTGCACAATTGGGGCGCTACCGACATTACCCCCAGCCTATTCCCAATGGGCATATACGATGTAGGTATATATATTTTGTCGTTAAATAAAATGCACCCTGTTTGAGTATGTAAACCCTACTATGTGTGTCATATATATTAGGTGTTAATTGGTTGGCGTGAGTTAGCTTTTCGGCAGTCGGTTAGTGAGTCAGAAGCAGTGACGTCGACGTATTTACTGTGTAACTCTCGTCCCCCGTTTTCCTCCTCTCAATATGTATGGATGTATATATATATATATATATATATATATAAATATATATATATATATATATAGTTTCTTTTTTTGTCTGGCTGTGCGTGCATGTATATGTGGGTATGCATGTATAGCTGTGTGTCTTTAGGCGTGTTTATTCTGTTCGTTTATATAGCTAAAGCTGGTCTAGAACTAAAAACGTTAATCTTAAGGAGATTGTTCTGAACTCTAGACAATCATCCCTCCCCTACTAGCTCGAAATTACCTTGAGACATATCTTCGATGCACCGAAGATTGGACACGTTGAGATATCTAGGGTTTCCACAGCAGTCCTTATGACAGCAGCACGGCCGCTGGCTCTCACCGAAATGGCCATCGTCATCTATTCTCAATGAGCATCGCCCAAAGAAAGTTTGATCCACAACAGGGATCGAACCGGCGCCACCTCGGCAGATGACAACCATGACTAGCGCACCCCCCGGCCCCCTAGAGCACGCCGCCACGGCTATAGTCCGCCGGTCCGCAGAAACCAAACGCGTTGACTAATTAACCAACAATTAGCTGTCGTCAGCTATTTGCATGTCGGCAAACAGGCCAGTTCGCTGGCCGGCAGCTGGCTAATTAAGCAGCTGCTTTTACCACTATGAGCTGAGCAGCACGAGAGCTGGCTCGTTATCCACAAGAGTCTACTGGTTACGCCGCACTATTACCCCCTATTTCCTTTGTAACCCTCCCCCCCCCGCTCTCCTTGTCTCGCCACATCACGTCATGTCCCCAGACACCGCGCCAGCGCCTCGCAAAGACGACAGCTGTTCGCTGTTCTGTCGCTGTAACTAACAGTCGCTAGACTGTTGGTACTACCATAGTCTGTAGTCGACGCTATTAGAAGACGAAGCTACCCTCAATCCTTACCGCTGTGTTATTGCAACGGGTAATAATAACACACCTCATTACGTCTTCTACGCCTACCACGGCTTTTTCTACAAATATTACGAATCTGGACTCTTCACTCTCGCCGATTCAGTTCTCAATCCGACGGCTGTTCCCATATCTATTTCACTCTCTCTCGTATGCGATCTTTCTCTCTCCCTCCCTTTTTCGCGTGCTCACGCTCTGTCCATATACCTCAATTTCGATCTCTGTCTATCTGTCTGTGTATGTGTTTTGTTTTTATTTTTCAAATGAGCCCAGGAACAAACATGCATAATGCACATCTTTTGCTCTGGGTAGAGTGGGACTCTCAAGCGCACTGAAAACCTGCTAGTTCCCTATGACCTACCTATGACCGGGCAAGACATTTGTGGTATGACTTCATCAGGTGCTGTGTGGGTGTATTTTGGTGTGTGTGTGTATGTGTGTGTCTGTTTGCGTGTAAGTGTGTCATTTTCTTTCTTTTTTTGGCGACTCCCGTTCTATTTAGTCTTCAGTATTGCTCGGTGTTGCTGTACATCTGTCTACCAATGAAATACAAATCGTCGTCTTTTATTTCGTATCGGTGCACCTGTTCTTCGGCCGTCATGATCCCCGTCGTCGTTGGTCGGTCGCTTGTCGTCGTCAATATTGAACGGCTGCTGCATCTCACATGACCGATGAACTCTCTTTCTTGCTCTCTTCTCAGCACTGCAGCAAGCGACGAAACGCATGCTACCGAAGCTACCGGGGCACTGCCACCACGGAGAGCAGCGGCGGAGGGGACCTGGTGGGGCCACTCCGCGGGCCACCACCCAGCGTCTTAGCGTCTACGCTGCCACTCCAGGCTAGGAGGCAGAGGCGGCGGCCGCCATCGCTGGTGCTGGTGATGGTGATGGTTGTGGTACTGCAGCTGATGAACGCCGTCTGCTGGGTCCAGTCGGCGAAGGTTACCACCGGCGACGGAGAGCGCGATATTAGCAGCGCCAGCAGCAGAGCTGGCGCGGGTTCTGCCGCCAACGGGAACGGTGTTGTTGCTGCTGCTGCTTCTGCATCATCGACTGGTGGTAAGCAGCAAAAGAGAGTAGAATAAACTACTACTAATACTACTAGATTGTGTTGGCTAGACGCTGTGTTGGACGCTATCCTGCACCGATGGTCGACAGTTGTGCTATATTGTTGTGCATGAAAACGACAACAACAACAACACGCAACAATGACAACAACAACAATAACACGCAGCACCAACAACAACATGCAACCAACAACAGCAACAACACGCAGCAGCAACAACAACAACAACAACAACAACAATAGCAACAACACACAACGACAGCAATAACCATTTCAACTTGTTATTACTGCTGCCTGGGGCATTCGTTGTAACAGTAAGTATAAGTATCTAGGGTGTACTATTAGTCGTATTATTAGTTAATATTTTGTCAGCACATTTCTAGTCGGATTTAACCAATTTACATGTTCTGTATGCATGTATATGTGTATGGATATAATGATGTACATATAAATAAAATTGTTCTACTAATCGTAGCCGCAGTAGTAGTGGCAATAAATAGAGCCGCTGTTCTTGCGGTGACCGTCACTGGTATAGTGATATTGCCGTGTCGTTGTTGTTGTTGTTGTTGTTGTTGATACTGCTGCTGCTATAAAGGCTAATAATCGTCATTTGCTGTCACATTAAGCAGTGCTCCAATAGAAGTTCACCTAAACCAAGGGCCACTCATCATCGGCAGCATTTTCTCATCGGCCTTGCACGCACAAGCCTGCAACCGTTGGTTATTCGACTGTTCGCGTTCGTAGGTAAGGGCTTTTCTCCAAGACGTGCATAATAGTCGTGGTAGTAAAACAAATCGAAATGGGTGTATGGTTATAGTATTAATTGCAATGGTAACCAACTACTACCATTACTACTACCACTACAATCGGCAGTAGCTCAAGAACGCGGCAGAACGCGCACGGCCTTAACTACCCACCCGGCCTGTTGATAATCGGACACAGAGAGAGAGAGAGACACCAGCGAAAACAAGCGATTACTGACCACAACTCAAAGTCTATTGTAGGCGGCGTACGTATGCGCTATGGTAGCCAGAACGGTAGCCAGAATCATGACTACTGATACAGGCTCTGAACAAGCGCGCTTGCTTGGCTGGACAAAGAAAGTCATCGGAGGAAGAACCAAAGGTATCACCCGGATATCACGCTACTGGATAACATGGCGTGCGCCGATGCCGACGTCTACAGCGGCAGCCACGTCGGTGGTGGCGGCGGCGGAAAGAACAGCAGTAGTATTCTAGTAGTAACGCGACTGTACCACCGAATGGCGAATCTGCTGATATGGCGTACATTCGAAATGTATGTGTATGGCCTGTCTGCCCGTCCGTCGACGTTAGAAGGTTGTTGTCGGGCGGCAGCGACGTCAATAGTGAAACACAACCTGTGCTGCTCTTCGGTGTGGCGGTGCGCAGCAGAAGACAACCTCTCGCACAGCAGAGAGACTGTGCAGTCACAACAAGAGTGACAACAATCACAACAACAACAGCAACGGTAGCAGCAGCAACAACAACAACAACAATAAAAGCAGCAACAACAACAACAGCAGCAGCAACAACAGCAATCATAATAGGAGGAAAAAAGCAAACCGCGATTAAAAATTGGCGCTCGCGCGTCAACAAGGAAGGAAGAAACAACAACGGCAGGGAGTACCAGTTCTAACCGGTGACCACCGACTGCGCCGTGTTGCCAGTTCTGTTGTGGTGTTTCTGAAGTTGCACGAAACTTGTCTAGTAGTGTATATATTCTTCGTCTATATATATATATATATATATATATATATATATATCATCGTCATAACAAGTCAGGCCCCAAAGTCCCCAGCTCTTCACGGCCCATGGCCAGATCACAGCTCATCTGGTGAGCCATCAAACCACCATCCAAACAAACGGATTAACCTAACAGAAGGACAAAAGCGTGTCGAACAGAACAGAGTCCGACGAACACTAGAATGCGATGAGAGAGCACCGCGTTAAGAATGGCCGCGTTACGGATGCAGCACCGGCCATTAAGCAATGATGATGCTGCTGCTTGGCCAGCCATTACCGATGTCTCTATCTCTATAGCTATACGACATCTATAGCTATACGACAACAGTACGCGAATCAGATCACATCGCGGTTGGTTTACGTCGGCGTACGACAAACGCTTGCAGATGCGCGAGAAGAAGGCTCTCGCAGAGCGAACTCGCCACACTCAACGTGAGAGCGCTATGAGCTATAGCCAGTCTGCTTGTCAGTCTGCCAGCCAGCCGTGGTCATTTGTGAGGTTGTTGTTGATGCTGCTGCCGATGTTGAGGTGCCTGCTCATCTGGCCGAGTTCCTTGAAGTGTACTACTGACCCTTTCTGTTCGTGTGTCTTCACCCTTGTTCGTTCTTCATTGGCATCACCGTCACCGTTGCCGCCATCGTTGTGTTGTAGACAGTTTGCCACTGTCTTCGCTCTCGCTTTGCTGCTGGCCTTCGTTCGGTTGCCACTTCGTCTGCCTGGCTCCAATGAACTCCGACCTATTATATTAGCTTAACGTCATCACGGAATAATATCATCACCGTAGTCGTCATAGTGGCGTTGTTGTTATTGTTGTTGTTGCTGTAGCAGCTGGTGCCGCCGGTGTTCGTATGTGTAGTTAGATTTCGACGCACGCGCGCTAACATCCATTGTGTGGTGGAATCCGTACACCATTCGGTGTCGTTGCCATACATTCGACAGACGACAGCCGTCACGTCAACAGCAATACCAACATCTACAGCCAGCTGGTGGTGCGGTGAGTGTACACCGCGTATCGCACGTAAACAAAATACGTCATTGTAGCTGTTTTACATATATATATATATATATATATATAAAACAAAAAACTTCTTTGTAGCTGTTTTATATACATATATATATATATATATATATATATATATATATATATATATGTATAAAAAACAAAAAACTTCTTTGTAGCTTTTATATATATATATGCATAATTTGACATAACTCTAATTGAAAGATGCTTTCCTTGGATTTGCAGTAGATACATATTGTATGAAGACAATGTATCATAAGCTGCCCAATTTGTGTTTGTTTGGTCATCAACGTCTATATGGCCACCTGTGCTAACAATGTTTTAGAATTTGTGCCTTGTAGTTTTTATATATATATATATACGTATATATATATATATATATATATATATATATATATATATATATATATATATATATATATATACGTATATATATATATATATATATATATATATATACGTATATATATACATGACAATCGCCATAACTGCATGCGGCTCTATAATACATTTTTGAATTGTGTGTGTTAATCCCTTCCAACTTAAGGTCTGCGTCGTATTTTTTTGCAGAGCTTGAGTGTTATTTGGCAACGCTCCTATCAGTTTTGCTGCATTATCGGATCTTTAACCTGCATGATAATATACAGCTCGGTAATATATAATACTCGTTACATCGCCATGCACTAACGACTCCAACAGTAAGCCTGCGACGAGTTTTGTTGTTTTCGACCTTGCATGGTAACCATGTGTGATGTTTTACTTTTTTTTTTGGTGAAAGGAAACCATGCATTTACGCACACCCGAAACGCGTAATGTGGGACTTGATGTTAACGTAATTGGCATAATACGCATTAAAAACCTCTCACCTATGGGCCCCAGGATGAGGCCAGGAGCTGGTACCGTTTTTTAAGATTACTTCAACGCTTACTTCTCTTTTAGGGTTGTGTGAGCAAAACGCACAATGCGATTCAAACCAGAGATTTCTGTTTAATCATGTTCGCGCCTTCATGTTGTTTCAACTAAGGGTGTCGTAAAAGATACATGCGTCCTTTGCTTGCTTGCTGCAGGGAGTTCCCAGCCAAAGAATATGCGTTCTTTCCGCGGTGAACGCCGTGCATAGTTCAAAAGTGCGTTTGACGTCGTCTTCGTGTCGTGGCGAACAGAGAGTGCATACTGGCGACGGAGCTCGTCCCGATGCAGTTCTTTTCTGAAGATGCCATGACCTGTAGGGAATTAGGCCAGCGGAGATAACAGTGGTTCCTCCCGCCTTTTGAACCATCCCTTCACATCTGGGATAATGGAGTGGATCTAGAAATCTGGCTGGCCGGCCTGGGTCTCCACTCATCTTTATGAAAATTCATGCGTCTACGATTTAAAGTCGTGCGAGAGAGCGAGCAGCCGGCTTGACGGACTACGCTCTTCTAGAACCCGTCGTCGGATCTACCGGGATAATACTTGGACTGCAGTGATGGACACAGCTTTGCCGGTTCTCTTTTAATCTTAAGGGTCAACGGCTGCCATGTTTCATTCAGGAGCGGCCGGCACGTAACCCGGGGAGCCGTATGCTACCACAGCGGGGCTGCGTATAGCATTATATTATCGACTACCGTTATCAGTAGGCGTTATAGTAGTATCGTCGGAAGCTCGCTGCGTGCGCTGCAGCAGTTTCAAGAGATCTGTGAGAGGGCTCTGGTGCAGGGCGTCACCTACGGTCCTCTCCAGCTTTCCAGCATCACACAACGTAATTCCGATAGCCAGATTATTTGCATAGGCTATGAACTTTGGGGGGGGGAGCGTAGGGTCTACGACCGTAGCGAAGCAGCGTGCGTAGGGTCTACGACCGACCCTGTGACACCCCTGTGATGAGAGGATATGACTTGCCGTTGTAGACGACCATACGTTGCGATAGGTACGATACAAAAAATCTTTCTAGTAAAGGGCGATATATAAAAGCTTGCTTGAGGGTAATTTATGTAGTTCCAAGCGATAGAGTTAAAGGCGTCTTTGATGTCAAGTAGGATTGCCAAGGCAGTGCGATCTCGTCAGTGAGCGAGTACCTCCGTCGGTTTCGGCTACGGTTAAAGGTACTTGAACTGAGCCCTTTGTTGAGTGGTCTAAGCGAAAGCGGTGTTAGTACTCCAAGATCGCTTTTGTTGTGTCCAGTTTTTTGTCAGCCGTATATGGATAAAATGTTCGACGACCTTAGAGAGACTAGGCAGGATGCTAATGGGTCCAAACACCGGGGGGTAATCTCGAAGGAATGTGACTTTACGACCCAGGTCTAGGCGGGCCTCCTTCCAACAGATTGGCCTCCACCATTTTCGTTAAAAAAAGCAATATGGTGATTCTGTATAAGCATTATAACGGCTTCTTCCGTGAAAGGTTTCGTGTACATTGCCTTTTGCAGCCGGACTTTCTTCGTGGCACTCCACACTTCATCTATGGTAGGACAAAGTAGGTCTAGCTAGTGGGGGGTCGTAAATGAAAAGGTTTGCTGCTAAAGTTTTGAGCTAGGTCAAGTGGCAGTAGGAGATTAAGTGAGTGCCAAATTTACAGCGGGCTGCGTGTGCGTGATGTTTTGCAAATCTAGCATAGGAGACGGGCCGATTTTCAGTCACGCTTGCCATTCGGGACTGTATCAGTTCCTATTGTTACAAATAGTTAGACTGCACTATGATTTACATGAAATACAAGCTGTTAATAGATGAGGTGAAACGCGATCTATTTCTCCGTGCATTACAGAGTTTCGTCCCGTGCCCGTTTTTACAAAATGCGTTCCTCTGTATTTGACTCCGAAACACGCTAAGACAGATGACATGGTCTGTAGCACGGCCGAAGGAAAGCGCTTTGCTCTCATAGCTGTGGACGACAATTCACCTCACGGACTCTACACTGGAACTGAAAACCAAGAGGTGATTTCTTTGCTTATATATATATAACCCCTGTCTAGCACTGTTAATAGCAAAAAGAGCGACAACAACGCTGTTAGTGCTTATTTATTGTTGACTCTTGTTGAAGGCTGCTGTCAGAAATATGTGTTGCACCTAGTCGTAGATAGGCTGATGTGCATCCCCTTTTCTGTATGAGTGAAACTTGGCAAATAGCACCTCTACGGGCATTGAATAGCCACGAAACGTATTCCTGTATACTGACAGTGTGGCCTTCTGCCGTCAGTGAGGCCATAAGGTGATGGCCAACAAGCCCATTAGCAAATTGTACTTCTATTCGAACGTAGGCGCAGGCGAGAGGGCACAGTCGCCACTATGGTAGCGGGTGTATAAACAGGACATCGCCCTTCTCTCAGAAAGAGCATGCACTGACCGTACACGGTATCCGTCTCAAAATCTGGCAGATAGATCTATCGCCGTCAACCTACTTAGGCAGGCGAATCGCACGCATGCTCCATTAAACATTTGCGTCTAGGTGCTTGCTTGAATTCTGTCATAATGTGCATCCGTTTCTAAGCACATGTGGCGCCTGGCGGCCAATGTAAAACGAGCATCTTGTATTCTTATTTACAGGCCTCTGTATAGGCCGAACAGTCAGCAGAGAGTTGGCGCGGATGAAGCCTATCTAGGAAAAAAAAGCCTACAATAGTGAGTAGTCTCTTGCCCTAATCTAGCCCTCCTGCAAAAGTCACTCGCCTGCAGACGAGCGGCACCAATCTCCCCGCCACCTGCGTTGTGGATTGCTGCCAGTGCAAAATGTACTAAGCAACGACCCGAGGAAGAACACCCGGGCACCAAGCAAATGTATATACATATGTCCAAGATGCCTAGGTGTCCGTAAACATATATATGCCTATAAAAGAACGTCGAGGCGCCTGAGCATCAGTATACATGCGATGCTAGATGCTTCGGTCTTCCTACATATATATATATATATATATATATATATATATATATATATTTGAGTGATTCCGAACAATTCCAATATCGTAGATGGAAGGTTGAGCCACCGGCTCTGTCAGAAGGCAGTGAATTCGAGCGTAGCTGTGCAAGTCATGGTATGCTTCCAAGGAGCCTATCGTGTCTAGCGTGTGCAAAGCTTTCCAACAGATAGGAACTATAAAGTCGCAGCAACCACTTTGCCTTTCCTTCATCGGAGTAGCCTTTTAAGTGAAAGCCACTGGCTGTTTCCCTGTCATCATGATGGAGTACGACGCATTTGCAACTGCGCAGTATGCCGGCCGCTTCTTTTGAATGGCTTGCTCGCTTCAACCTATAGAGCTTTCCCTGTCATTCGCTCTGATCATGATCTTATGCTAGTTACACTCTTGCAAATAAATTTACACTTTAGGATGGATTAGATTATAGTTGACTTCCACGGGTAGGTCTGATGATTCATTCCGCCTCATTCGAACATGCGTAAAACATTCGAAATCTCCTACGACAGGGTTAGCACAAGTTACACAAGAGCGAGGATCCCTTTTTCTTTCGTTACGGCAATTATGTTTTACATAAAATATTGTTCTAATTTCAAGAGGAAGAGCGCAGGTTCTTGCGTACGACACTCATAGAATATCGCGTTTCACGCCGCCGCTAGTCAGGTGAACCGATCCATGCGTTGCGCTTACCCTGTTTGCAATCTTGTCGACTATAAACAGAGTATTACAAATTACAGAAAAATACATTCATTCCGTAATTATCATGGAAGGCCGGTCCGATCTGTCGCATTAAAACATCCACTTCAAAAGCTACCGAATTACCGCATAGCAGGACGATTGCACGCATTTCTTGTTCGTATGTAGCTCGAATATTGGTCGCCAAGGCGGCAGTTACATTTAGTCTCTCATGACAGTGAAAACGCAAATTCACATATTTGGGCCTTAGTGCAGATGTCGCTTTTCGTTTAGTAGTTATAACGACCAGACCACATCGATGTCAAATTGAGATACGTTTTATATAAACTGATGCGCTTAAGTACAGACTACAACAATAGCAAACGGTCCCTATTGGCAGCACACGCTCACCTACACCAAAATCTGCTAAATGGAGTGGAGCTTACTATATTAATTTTCGGACGGAGCCATATCTATATATATATATGTATATATATATATATATGTATATATATATATATATGTGTATATATATATGTATATATATATATATATATATATATATTCCATGCAGATTAATATTATATATAATTTATTTAACTCGTAACGGGGTTAACAATTGTCCCCTAGCGAACGTGACGACAAACTACATCAGCCCTAGGTCCAGGCCTGATGAAGACCACCTGGGCAAGGTGCCAAGCACCGCCGTGGCGTTTCCACGTTGTATATCCAATGATAGCCTTTGCCGAAAAAAATCACCTGCGCGTGGGTCCCCCGTAGCCAATCTGAGACACTTGCATATCTTAGTAATAACTCCCTCAGTAATTTTACCTGGGCCCCCTAAGGTCTCAAAGGCAAAAGGTCGAAAGTCCATAGAGTCTCCAATATGTGCATACTTCCGACACTTATTTCTTTCCGCATGCGAAACATATATATTCCATGTAGCGTTATAACTGAACTAAAGTTAGGGATATCATTATCTCCTGGCTCATGAGGCATTTCGGTTATAATAGGCCAGATATGAATTTATTAACCGCACGATTGTAAAATCATAGTACACACGCCTTTTCTTTCTGACTGATATAAACATATAGCGTCATAGCCAAGTAGAAGCTGAATTACTTTTTTCCGATTGGGCTTCTTAACCTCAAGCAGCATACGCCACATTTTGTATAGATAAGGGATGTCTAAATGAAAAGCTACGAAACGCCGTAACAAAACCGGTTGAAATTTGAAAATGCCACTTTGGGATAACGTTGTGAGACGTCCAAGAACGCGAATGGAGTGTCCGGCGTGGTTGTGCGCATGACAGAGGTTGATAAGCAGTTAGTTGTGTATCCCGTTCACTTGACGTGACAGTGCATGTGGGGACATCACGGCGTTTCCATAGCAAAGTTTTTTGACCCCGCATTTCTGGACAGAAACAACGGGGCACAGTATATTGCAGTGGAAGCGTGCGGCGTCACCTTCCCCTAAAATACTAAAATCTGTACCCTCAGCAGGCAAGGTGATGCACTGTCTTTTTCAACGCCTAAGGTTCGATATTCATCGAATTTCTCGAGCGAGGAAAAACCGTAAATAGTTGCATGTACTTTGAGACACTCTCTAGACTACGCAACTATCAAGAGGGAACGTCCTAGACTGCTCACGGGGGGGAGCGATTCTGCTCACACCATAACGCGTGCTACTTCTATCAGTGTGATCAACCAAAAAACATCTCAAAGGGAGACGCTTTAACTCGAACGACAAATTGGAGTACGCAGTGAAGAACTAAATCTTGTCACACCCGCGGTGATATTTGTTTAATTAAAATACCTGTTATACTCTCAGTATTGGTTCGCATACCCGCATGTGTTTATATATTTTTCACATGGTCAGGCTGGTCCAGTGCGTTTATGTTCGAATGCATATCATGGTATGAAATGCGTTCAGTAGCAGAATTGCGAAATAATGAACAGATCGAGGTCCTTCTTTGTACACACATTTATGTGTATGTGGAAAATTGCACGCGCAATGTCTGCTCAGAAGATAGACGCGTAAGAGCTGGATCATCATCCACCTGGCCTAATCTTTGGGTGCAGGACGAAGCCGCCACACACATTGGGTTTCATTCTTCATCCCCCACGCGCTTACAGTCTAGTTTGTGGGCTTTAGATTGGCACGTCCATACCCTCGAATTGACAGCGTTTACCTCGGGGGAGGTGGGTGTGCAACGGGAATGCCTATGCGGTCTCGTTTCCTGTTCCTATCCACAAAGAGCGCTATTCTACTCTCAAAGCATCCGGAACGCATTTCGAGGATAGACGCAGATGAGAAATTTCCTCGGCCTGAAATACAATGAATATGCACCACTTCGTACGTATCCCTCCTGCATACACTTAGTTCATATATATGTATATATATATATATATATATATATATATATATATATATATATATATATATATATACATGATTGATTGATTTATTATTCGCTTGACATGTATACCTAAATACACGTGTCACCCTGTTATCTCAGGAGCGCCTAGAGCGGCAGCATACATATTACCTACGCGTTGATATCACAAATATATCCACCACTATCTACTGAGTATTTGCCTTCTATTTGGACACTTCTTTGTAATATTTTCTCTTCTAACACTTGGTCTTAAGCCTAGGGCCTCCAACAGGTTTATATCTCAGCTCCCCCCAAGGATGTATAATATTTTACAATATGTTCGATTGACTCATTCCCTAACCCACAAACTTTATATTCTGTATTTTAAATATATTTGGCCCCTCCCTATATTTAGCTCGTTGTGCTCTTGTATCGAACATCCCTGCCCTGGCATCTGCCAATAGCACACCCGCTCTTGATTTATTAGCTTGCCGAATGGTGCAGATCAGGGCTGTTATAGGCTGAATGCTAACACGTTTGCTTACACAGGATTGTAATATAAATTGATTAATAAAACCGCCTTCAAAAAAATCTCTTTTTACCCTCTAAGAAACTCTCTGCACTTAAACTGAAACAACCGATGCCGGCCAACTGTTCTGACTTAAAAGACATTTATGCGAGAAGCCGTTTTATAAAGAGACTGAAATAGCAAATTATTGTGGCCGGGACCTCGGATTTAATTTCGTCTTTGTCTAATGCGTCTATGTAGGACAACAAATCAGAACAAAATAAGTGTATTAACGTATCATAAAGGTCATTGACGGGTCTGTGTCTGATGCAGGCAAACATAGTCATTTACGGAATTCGAAGCACAAAAACTCCTGATCTGCCGTAGACCTTATTTTAAAACCTGTTCTCATACATTTTAAATGTTTTGACTTTATGTATTAAAAAATTACCGCAATACTATATCACTATGTCGTGTTTTTACTAATATATTTAACATGTTTAAATTTGTCTTGTGTCATCTATTTTTTGCGGGACTCGAAACTTTTTTGGACTTTCTTTCCAAACCCGAGAGTTATTGTCCCAAAAAAAGGCTTCTCTACTATGGAATAAGTTGTAATCAAAGGATTCCAGGCATGAAAGAGGAGTCCTTATTGAGTTCCCACTCCGTCGAAGGGACGGTATGGTGAAGATGTCCTGCGACCTGTGAGTCGCGAGTTATATCCCGACATAATGCATAATGGGTGAATTAATTTTATGCACCATTATAATATCAAGTAATATCGAGGCAGAAGACAATAAATAAAAAAAATCTGTTTTCGAATGTATTCCTACGAAGGATACTACTAAATGCTTGAGCTTACTTAATAAAGCCATCTAAGAAGTCATTGATGGAGAAAATTAGAGCTTCGTTCATCATCGTCGACGGCGTTTAACTGTGTTGGCGACATGCAAATAGCACGCAAATAAGTGCGGTATTTGTTCCACCCTACAACGGTCTTTTTTCTAATATGGCTACATGTTTAGACACTCGATAACTGCCCTCTCCGAAAACAAACACACTTCTCCGGGCATACGCACTTACAAGCAGCTCGTCTAAGTTAAATACAGCAGCACTGAGCATTCTCGCACGTGCTGAACATCCAGTTTGATTTTTGCGATGTAGTACTGGATAACTCCCTTCCATGACAATTGTTTCTTTCAGGGGACTATCTTGGGCTAGCACAACCGGGGGGCGGGGTATTCCCGCAGCGTTGTTGTTGTCTTTATTAGTCGTTGTCGGTGTTTGCGGTGTCGTTGAGACTACGTTGACCGCGGCTCGAGACGCCGAGTGCTTGCGATATCGATCTTTATATATATATATATATATATACATGTCTCGGTGTGCTTAGTCCGACGGCTCGGTTTCCGTAATGGTGGAAGTAGTCTACGAGCAAACACGGCTAAACGGAGAGTTAGACGAACGTCGTGTATGCATGAAGCTTTGTACCGATTTGATCCCCCCCCCCTCCCGCCGAGAGACGGATCAATTGATAAACGCCTGACCGCTAGCTGTGTGTTTCAGCTATTCAGTCTACTCGACGTCTGTTCGAAACGTCTGTTTACTGCGTTCGTGCGTCGTGCATTGTCTAGGCTAAGTACCGAACCGAATGCGAAGTCCGAAGGCAGCAGCAGAGGAGATGGGTTTGAGATGGGTAGTCTGTTCCAGCACACTCCACAGGCGGTGGCCCACGACGAGACCGCGGCCAAGGACAAATTACCACTGATTACACGTTGAGCACGGGGCTATTGTTGGACGTCATTCCGTGCTCGATCTGCTCGTAAATGACGCCACAGCTCGCCCTCGTCTCGTGAGGTCATGGCACAGACACAGAGCTGATACGGAAAGCCTCCGGCCGTTTGACGTCTGAACAGTGTAGGGTGCCGTCTTGCTTGGCCACCACTTGACGAGGTTTCGAATGCTGTTGTCGAATATTAGAGAAGAGCTTGTATCATTCGTAATTTTATTTAAAAAACACATATTTGACGCATTTTTTTGCTTAACGCGTTTTTGTGCATGATAGATTTACTAATATGCATTGGGTTTTCCACCACTCTACAATATATATATATATATATATATATATATATATATATTTAACTCGTACTTTTTCGTTTTTCCTTATTGTAGAGTGGTGGAAAACCCAATGTATATTAGTAAATCTCATTGGATAAGGGGGATATTTGATTTACTGTGGTTTGCGAACTTTCTCCGGGTCGTGCAGTGGAAATAGTTGAAATAGTCTTCTTTAGCAATGGGCTCTTAAATATTGTTCGTGCTGTCATTTCTGCCATAGGTGGCGCGAACTGTGATACAGTCAACACACAACGTTGTTGTCGATCGTATTTTTTTTATAGTCGACGCCACTACTGCATCATATATTTGCATTCATCTAATGAGATAGTTCGCGTATTTTTTTGCTACGTACAGAAAAAGTCGGTGTTGCCGCCCTCCCAGCTTGCAGGCGCACCTTCGAAAGTCAAGCTCGATCAACTCGAAAGCACCTCGGAAGACGAGTCCAGTCGAGATGCCATTCCTCAATGCAACGACCCTGGCCATGCGGAGGGTCTGGTAGATAGACGCGTTTTGGCCAACGATACAGAGCTGCATTCCGGTCATGCGCGGATTAACATGCAAGACAATGCAAATGGGCGCGCAGTCGAAGCTCAGTCGGCTAGCGAAAAACAGGTGCCAGCTCGTATTATTGTAATCCATATTTTTGTATCCTATAATGCAGGCCATCGCGCCTTTTCTGGAGTCTCACTCTTCTTAAGCATACGCGCACTTTTAACAAAGCAAACGTGTTTTGTATAGTACATATATATATATATATATATATATATATATATATATATATATAAGTTTAACAATTGCACACATAATTGTCTTTGTGTTTGTCGAGAAAGCTAACATTTGGCGCTTCGCAGTAGGATTTGGCTGGAAAACGTAAACGACATTTGTCGGCCGCTCTCGATATGACTAGTGTAAGACACATGTGAAAAAGTTCTAAAAATCCATGCTCCTGTCCTCATATCTCAGGAAAAAAATGTATGGTATAAATGGGCTCGAAGGTGGGTAATTTATAAGCTAATCTGAGGTGGCTTTTGCCAACGTGTGCTTTCGACGTAAAGTCGGTAACTCACAATATATTCCATCAAATTAGTGAACGTGTGTCTGTGTGTGTGTGTGATTGTGAGTCATAAATATTATCATTATATACATGCATGCTAAAGGTTCGTACGTACATAATTAACAGTGAGTACAACATTTTAACTGTGCTTAGAGCGTTTGTCTAACATTATATCTTTGTATTAGACAATTCCGGTAGAGATGTCAAAATTAAGACTGGATGAACTTGCCAAGGGTTGGAACCACGGGGCTGTCGAAGCACAGAAAACCAAAGGGATTCCACTGGATGAGGTAATGCTATTTTTACTACATATCTTAGGATAGAAGCTCATATCGAGAGTTTCTATTCTAAGGTACAACAAGTATTACAACTCTAACACGTCTTAACAACAGCAAGTAGAAAAGACATTTTAAGGCAGTTTACTTTAGTAGCACAATAACTACTTATCTGGTGGTACTCATTCACTTAAATGGTGCACCCCGTACTTAATTGACTCCGTGTTAAGCACTCTTCCTTTGCACTTCTTCTTTACTAGTTTTTTTATCTTTTTAGTGGTGAAAGTTGCATTCGCGCAGTGTACTGAATAATCATCATAAAGGGTGTTGAGCCTTTAACTATTTAGAACATCTAGGGACGTAGCATGTTTGGAAGATGTAAAAAAAATATCGCGTTCTATCTACACCTAGGCTCGTAATCATATGGCTATGATTAAACGTAAAAAGTCATAGCGCTTTGTCGAGTTCATCCTCAGAGTCTATCAAAAGACGCATGAGAAATATCTCAAATATTTGGAACCCAGTACCCTCCACACACTAAAGCCTATTCGATTATGACGACAACCACTAGCACAAACGCACTAACTAAAATGTAAGCGTTCTAAGGTGGTTTTTCTACAATGCCTGGTTCACAAGATTAGCATTAGCGAATATATTGCCCAGCTCACGTAGTTTGTGCTTAATGCGATTTATTACCTACAATCGTCGTTCACCGATCGTTTTGGTCCCCGAATGTCTGTGCTAGGCTGATGAAAAATATATTGCCGGTTTTGGCACTCATTCGTTTCGGAGTAAATACAAACATGCAAATTCGGAGTGTTTTGCTATACAAGTTCCAAAAAAATCCAATGCGGCTATGACTTGTTGAAACATCTTTACTACCTTCGGGCACGACTTAGTCAACGCACGGACCTGCTGAAAATGGTTTGCCGAGTTCCGTGGAGATTTTTAGCTTGGATGATGAGCCGAGTCTCGGTAACCCTCTGCTTGCTGGAAAAGAACATTTTGCGCTTGAATATACAACACACTCTAATGGTAACCACTCGAGAGTTCGCGGAAGAAGTTATAGCTGCCCAACAATCAATATCAGGACGCAAAAAAACTTTGAATAATTTCTTATCTCAGTAAGTGAGATAACGGTTCCCCCACCCCCAAGAGATCGATTACTGCGTAGGCATTGCTCCGAATCCATGCGAGCAGGTGTTGCACCAACTCCTACATTTTACTTCATTCCGGCATTATTCGGCGCTTCATGTCTGCTTTGGTGCCGCTCAAGCGCGTCAGCTAGACCTTTAACGCTCTTCTACAGCTCCACTACCTAGGGATGCGTTGAGAGCCATCGCCTGGAGCGTCCCTGGCTTTCCCTGCTTATTCCCACGGCTGGTTGGCCTATTTCCCTCTTTTTTTCCTTTCAACTACGGCGCTCCCTCCCGACTGGATTGGGGGCCGTTGAAACGAGCTCTCCTGGCAGTTTCCTTGACCACCTTCAAAGACATGATTGCCTTGAAGAGGGCACAGGACTCCCTCCACGCCATTGCCGATGTCAGCATGTGTGCTACGACCTCCTTGATCGGTTTTCCCCTCACGGTGGTCGCACGCGCGTCTCTGGCCTTTCGGAGAGCCGGACCCCGTAGAACTGTGTGTTCGACATTGTCCGTCTCACCCGATCTGCATAGCGCGCAGATGTCGACACTCACTTTGTTAATGCTTACCATGTACGTTTGGAAGGGATGAAGTGTCCAGCTTCCCGCGGGCGGTCTCCGAGAGTCTCCCGGCTCCACTGCGACCCACACCTCATGCCACCGAGCGATAGTCCTTGATCGAGCCGTTTTTAGGTCCAGATTGCCCTCCTTTCATCTTTTGGCCCACTCACTTGCCTGCAGATCCCACGGCAGCATCTTGGATAGGGCGAGGAGGGCCGCGGTCGACACCGTGCGGTAAACCCGGCAGGCACGAATGGCTACCGGCCGCTGTGACAGTCGAAGCGCTCTTCTATTGCTTTGTGCTCTCGGCGCCATGTCTGCCGCCGCGTATAGCTCTACCGACTCCGCTACACTGGCCAGTAGGCGCCGCTTGCCCTCTGTGTAGCCACCCACCGACTTTGAGCAAACAATGTTGTTGTCGATCGTATTTTTTTATATAGTCGACGCCACTATTGCATCATACATTTGCATTCATCTCATGAGATATTTCCGTGTTTTTTTTGCGACGTACAGAAAGAGTCGGTGTTGCCGCCCTCCCAGCTTGCAGGCGCACTTTCGAAAGTCAAGCTCGATCAACTCGAAAGCACCTCAGAAGACGAGTCTAGTCGATATGCCATTCCTCAACGCCACGACCCTGGCCATGCGGAGGGTCTGGTAGATAGCCGCGTTTTGGCCAACGATACAGAGCTGCATTCCGGTCATACGCGGATTTACATGGAAGACAATGCAAATGGGCGCGCAGTCGAAGCTGAGTCGGCTAGCGAGAAACAGGTGCCAGCTCGTATTCTTGTAATCCATATTCTTGTATCCTATATATATAAGTTTATAACAATTGCATAATTGTTTTTGTGTTTGTCGGGAAAGCTAACATTTGGCGCTTCTCAGTAGGATTTGGCTGGAAAACGTAAACGACACTATGTCGGCCGCTCTCGACATGACTACTGTAAGACACATGTGAAAAAGCTCTAAAAAGCTCTGGCTCCTATCCTCGTATGTCAGGATAAAAAAATGTATGAGATAAATGGGCTTTAAGATGGGTAATTTATAAGCTAATCTGAGGTAGCTCTTGCAAACGTATGCCTTCGACGTAAAGTCGGTAACTCACAATATATTCCATCAAATTAGTGAAAATGTGTCTGTGTGTGTGATTGTGAGTCATAAATATTGTTGTTTTATATACATGCATATTAAAGGTTCGTACGTACATAATTAGCAGTGAGTACAACATTTTAACTGTGCTTAGCGTGTTTGTCTAACATTATATATTTGTATTAGACAATTCCGGTGGAGATGTCAAAATTAAGACTGGATGAACTTGCCAAGGCTTGGAACCACGGGGCTGTCAAAGCACAGAAAACCAAAGTGATTCCACTGGAGGAGGTAATGCTATTTTGACTACGTATCTTAGGATAGAAGCTCATATCGAGAGTTTCTATCCTAAGATAAAACAAGTATTACAACTCTAACACGTCTTAACAACATCAAGTACAAAAGCCATTTGAAGGCAGTTTACTTTAGTACAGAATAACTACTCATCTGGTACTCATTCACTAAAATGGTGCACCCTGTACTTAATTGGCCCCGTGTTAAGCGTTCTTCCTTTGCACTTCTTCCTTACTAGTTTTTGTTATTTTTGGTGGTGAAAGTTGCATTCACGCACTGTGCTGAATAAAAACCATAAAGAGTGTTGAGTAGCATGTTTCGGAGATTTTCCAAAATTATCGCGTTCTATCTACATCTAAGCTCGTAATCATATGGCTATAATTAAACGCAAAAGGTCATAGCGCCTTGTCGAGTTCATCCTCAGAGTCTATCAAAATACGCATGAGAAATATCTTAAATATTTGGAGCCCAGTACCCTCCACACACTGAAAACCTGACGAAAACCACTAGCATAAACGCACTAACTAAAGATTAAGCGTTCTAAGGTGGCCTTACTACAATCCCTGGTTGACAAGATTAGCGTCAGCGAATATATTGTCCAGCTCACGTAGTTTGTGCTTAATGCGATTTTTTACATACAATCGTCGTTCCCCAATCGTTTTGGTCCCCGAATGTCTGTGCTAGGCTGATGAAAAATGTATTGCCGGTTTTGACATTCACTCGTTTCGAAGTAAATACAAACATGCAAATTCGGAGTGTTTTACTATAAAAGTTCCGAAAAAATCCAATGCGGCTGTAACTTGTTGAAACATCTCCACTATATTCGGGCACGACTTAGTCAACGCACGGACCTGCTGAAAGTGGTTTGCCGAGTTCCGTGGAGATTTTGGACGCCTGGATGATAAACCGAATCTCGGTAACCCTCTGCTTGCTGAGAAAGTACATTCTGCGCTTAAAGATACAACAAATACTCCAATGGTTACCACTCGAGAGTTCGCGGAAGAAGTTAAAGCTGACCAAGCAACCAATGTCAGCTAAAAAACTTTAAATAACTTCTTATCGATGTATGTGGGTTTCTCGCAAGCAAGAGTAACGCCAACAGATTGACATTGTTTGCATCAGTCTCTGAGAAAAGCTGGCTATCAACACTGATTTCTATGCGACGAGTGCAAAAAAGATTGACCTAAACGCGTCCACAACCTTTTGTTTCCTGTTAAAACCCCTCAGCATTATCTTGGTGGATTACAAGAATCCTGATGGACATGACCCTCCCCAGCCATGGTGACTAGTCTGGGACCCGCAAACCCAGCAAACCCGGTCTCCCCACCCCCAAGAGATCGGTTACTGCGTAGGCATTGCTTCAAATCCATGCGAGCAGGTGTTGCACCAACTCCTACATTCTACTTCAATCCGGCATCGTCCTGCGCCTCATGTCTGCATTCCCTGCCTAATCCCAAGGCTGGTTCGCCTATTTTCCCCTCTTTTCCTTTCACCTACGGGCGTTCCCTTCCGACTGGATTGGGGGCCGTTGAAACGAGCTCTCCTGGCACTTTCCTTGACCACCTTTAAAGACATGATTGCCTCGAAGAGAGCACAGGACTTCCTTCACGCCTTTGCCGATGTCAGCATGTGTGCTACGACATCTTTGATCGGCTTTCCCCTCGCGGTGGCCGCACGCGCGTCTCTGGCCTTTCGGAGAGCCGGTAGTGTTTGATCTAGCCGTTTTTAAGTCTAGATTACCATCCTTCCATTTTTTGGCCCGCTCACTTGCCTGCAGATCCCACGGCAGCATCTTGGATAGAGCCAGGAGGGCCGCGGTCGACACCGTGCGGTAAACCCGGCAGACACGAATGCCTACCGGCCGCTGTGACATTCGAAGCGCCCTCCTGTCTCTTTGTGCTTTCAGCGCCATGTCTGCCGCCGCGTATAGCGCTACCGACTCCGCCACACTGGCCAGTGGGCGCCGCTTGCCTTCTGTGTAGCCACCGACTTTGAGCATTAGCCGGATTAGGCTGGCGTCCTACCTGTGAGCTTTGCCAACCACACGCTAAATGTGCGCCAATTAACTGAGACTCTGAGGTACTTTGGTGTCCGAGCGAGACTGACAGAATGACCGTTCAGACGCAGACGGATATTTCTGGTTTTCGTCTTACCTGTAAGGTACATTACTTCCGTCTTGTGCGGGGCCAGTCTTAGAGAATGGTCTTCCATCAGTTCTGCCACCTGCTCTAAGACTTTATTAACGGCATACTTTAGAACCCCAGTTTCACGTGCCGTGACAAGCAGCGCCAGGTCATCAAGATAGGTTACCATCTCGACACCCGCCGGTAAGTCCGGCAGTTCGAGAACCCCGTCATAGGCTAGGTTTCGCAGAGTCGGCCCCAAGGCCGACCCTTGAGGAACACCCGCAGATGTCTCATACTCCTGGCCGCCCGCCTTCTTTCCGATAGGTCGGGCGAATCATCAGCGATTGTATGGCGAGATGTCCAACACCTCGCGTTGAACTTCTTTACCAGCGCTCCTTTTTCTAGCGGTCTCATTTGCCACCGTCTGGCCCGGGCAGGTGGTTCTGGGAGCGTCACAGTTGGGACTCGTACCTCTAAGCAGATATAGCACGGTGGTTGCCGTGGTCATGTTCCGCGTCAACTCTTCATCCGGTTATCATTGTGAATGCCCGTTTGTTGGCGGACTGGCCGAATTGAAGTCCTCGGCAAGAATCAATGGTTTTCCCTCGTGCGTGTCTAAACTACGGCCTAGTTGACCCAGAAATACCTGAAATCCCTGTATCCCCCTATTAGGTGGGGATAGTACAGGTAGAGAACCCCCACGCCGTCTAATTCTATCTACGTGAAGCCACTCCCGCCACTCCCCTAAGCCCGTACTGCCCACTTGGCGTTGTTCTCTCCTGTCCACTAGATTGCCGCATCGATCCGTTTGTCGGTCCTTATAGCGCGCTTCTTCCCCGTTTACTTTTTGTTCAATTCTAAAAGGAGGCAGAATGCTATGCCCTTTTCCCGCACCGTCTTCTCAAGTAGGTCGTGCGCAGCTCTGAACCGGTTGAGGTTCACCGGAAGTATTCTAATAATTAGGAGTACTATTAAGTTCCCCTCCATTGGTTGCAGCACCAATGATAGCGGCGCTGATGGTCCCACGCCCTCTCCTGCTGAATCTTCTCTCCGCTTCCTTTCAACCTCGAACTTCTTGAGGTTACTCTTACGAGCAGTCTCCTTTAGCTCCTCAAGCTTTTTTGCCAGCACTGGACAGTTGCTTGACGAAGCCGAGAGCCCGTCGACTTTGCAGATATAGCAACGCTAGTGCATGACACTAAAGGGGTGCCCGGCGTCGCCGCACCGGTAATAGCGGCCCTGCGCTTTCTCCTCCTTACAGTCTTTAGCCATGTGGCCTTGCTTCTAGCAGTTGAAGCTCGCTGGAACGCGTGGGGCGTGGTGTTGCCAATCTGCAGGTGCTTCTTTTCGACTTGCTGTTTTGCCGGCGCAGTCGGGAGACCGACGAGACACTGATACCGGCCTGTCCTGCCGGATCGCGGGTTTTCCGTGCGCATGTCTGCCGGGATGCTCAGCTCTCGCCTAATTGACCTTTCAATGCCGTCTCCTGACGGCCAACGGGTCCACGTAACACACAGTACGATCATGTTTGGCAGAACGATCGTCTTTGTCCCGCAGCGCCTCGGCAATCAACCTTGGTGTTGATCGGTCGCGAGAGCGCTTCAGCAAACGCGCCCACAACCTGTAAACTAGGAAGGGGGCTAGTTTACTAAAACAGCGCGCAACCCCCTGTAAGTAACAACAGCCTTAAAAAAATACTCGACCTGGGGTGCGAACATAGTTTCTTTATAGTTTTCGAATCTTAAACCTTCGAAGTACCATTTAGGTGTACGGTCTCTCCAAAAAGTTTTGACAGGAAAATTTTATTGATGAAACACGGATTGATAATCAAATAAACCCGCATATGCTTGCCAATTTGTGTTTTTGCTTTGGCAAAAAACCGACAAGAACTTTGCATCAAACCGAGGCATTGCACGTAAATGCGGTATTAAGATCGGCTAATGTACAAAGAAATTAACCATTTTCCTTTCTTGTGCCTAAATGAATACAATAATTTTTCACACACGTCTTCTTCGTGAGTTTGGCGATTGTTTTGCCATATTCAGTTGCTTCTTGGGTGCGAAATACAGTTCCGCTATTCAATATAAGCTGTTTTCTAAACATTTTTGCATTCGAAGAACGTGCAAACATGTACTATAAAATATGTGCATGTACGTCATTAAGTGTTACGAATGCCGAAGCTTACCAATCAGGTAAAGGGTGGGCATTTCAAATGCCAAGAGCCAAGGATATTCAACAACGAATGGTTACTAAGACTCACATATATACATACTGGGTGTCCGTGGAATAACGGGCCAAACTCAGGAGCGTGATGAAACTCGGTGAGAAAATCATTTTTGCCAATGGTAAGGGAGAAGGGCAGAAATGTTTCGTAAAAGAGCGACATTATTTTTTTGACTTGTGATTTTAGCGTTGTTGTTCCGACATAAGTTCACAAAATGCACAATTGTGGGGGAACGGATTTTTGTACCAAATTGGTACTCTCACAGTCGTACACTTTATAAACGTATATTGAGACAAACGCCTTAAAATCACAACTCAAAAAAATTGACTTGATTGCACTATCTTACACGAATACATTATATATATATATATATATATATATATTTTACCCCTTCAAATTATATTTCAGTTTGATTGAAGTGTACAAAACTTAAAAAAGCACATCTAAAAAAACTATCTAAGTAATAAATGCTCGTATTATGCAATGGTTTAATGCGTAACGAACAGCTGTTTTCTATCTTGCGCGTATTCTTCATGCGAATAAATGACCAATAGCAGTTTTTGCGCTATTTTTCATAGATCATCTTGCTTTACTGTCATGTGTTGGTAGTCTGATTTAAATAACCGTTGAATAACTGTTCGTTTTTGCATATCTTGGCAAACACGTAGCTGTAAGCGATTTCGAGTGTGGTTAAAACATATGCAAAATCAATATGTTGCTTGCTAATTTACGTTCGTAAACAGCTCCGTACATACACTTTGCGATACATTTTACGCAGGCTATATCTTGGTATTTCCTAGGAGATGGATACTAAATATGTACTAAATAACACAGAAAAGAGATCAGGTTTCGTTATTAACGAATGGTCATATTGCCGAGTTGGCTCTAGAGAAACGCGACGTCTGTGATAACGTTACACTGATGTGCTCGGGGTACTTGAAGTCCGTCGAGGTGTACACGCCTCTAAGTCATTGACCGATGGGTAGGGTCGTTGAGAGTGTAAGGCAGGCGAGCGTTACTCTGGCTAAAATGAATTATCGCATACTTTTCAATTGCTAGCTGTGGATCTTTTAGCTTTTAGTCACTCCTCATTTCGCAAAAGCGTCAAGTGCACTTTGGTAAAGCTCGAGGCTATCAGCAGATCATGCGACATGCCTACGTGGAACGTGTTTATTCCATCAGCATAGCATTTTGATCGTCGCATTTGAACGAAGCGCTTTACACGCTCACGATGTCTGCGTATAGCAAGTACGTGAGAAGTCACAGAATGCGTCCTTGGGCACAAACAACCGGCTGTTGAGGCCATATGCAACGCTCCAACACTAGCATTCATAGACAATCCCCCGTTTTACCCGTGAGAAAATACGCTCATCCAATTTACCAGTTCGTATCCAACTCATAGTGTGGGAACAGTTGCAATAGTGCTTTCGAGTGAGTTACGTAATGAAAGGCCGAGTGGAAATCGAACAAGAGTCGTTGCTCGTAAGCGCCCAATCGTGCTGCGTAACCACCAGCTGTAATATGGAAAAACTTTCGTGATGAGACTCTAGTAGTTGGTATGGCCATATATTGCTATGTTCTTAACGCTGTCCAGATGTTTACAAGACGTTTGAGAACAGAGCGTTTGTGTAGCGGGCCCGTTTCGCGTCTTTTTTCCGTATGGACTGGAAAATTTACAGGCGTCCTAAAAATCTTTGCTTCTAGCCTTCCATATTGGGATGGTCTTGAGGAAGTGTCTGGCGAGAGTATCGGCGTTCTCTCGACCATTAGTGGTCTTCCCTCTGGATTGCCGACAGCGAGCTCTTGTCCACAACGCACACGCACGCATAGTTATTTAATAGAACATTTAGTTGTCTTTGAAACTGTGGTGAAAGTATATCCCCAGATGTACTCGAGGATCGCATTATTTGCTTCTGCTAATTTCCTCCCGTCATTTAAGACAAACGTTTTCATATGCCTGTATTTTTATACAAAACAAGTCATTCGATAGAAACCCGAGGTCATTTGGAAGTGAAATCCAAACCGTTGACGCATCCTTCAAATTAACACTCAATAGGAGATGCTTCCTTTTTCATTATAGGTAGGCTAATTAGGGTTCAGATTGTTCTCTAACCGTCGCAAGTTAGGCAGAATCGAACCCACTTGTTCAAAGTGTTGGCTGGTAGGAGATTACCATTTGCCACTATGTCGTCTTTACCTTTCTAGCCACCTTTAAGGTGCTGAAGAGGCCCTTTTACCGGAGTAATTCGGCTTTCGGAGAGGCCGATGCACCCGTGATGCAATCCACGTTCTCCAAGCAGAAATCGAGCCAGCTGTGGCATAACCCAGAGGTCATCTGCATGCAGTTTTTATCGACTGTGTCAAGGCCGTTGACAAAGCCCCTCGCCATCTGCTGGTTGAAACATTCCAACGAGCAGAATGGGTGGCTCTCTCTCTTGAAAGTAATATCAAGCTTCGTTGATAAGCACAACTCGTTGGCAAACGGTGAGCATAGAGTATGAGAGATTAAGCAAAATGTGGGAACTCCGCAAGGAGACCCGCTAAACTGTGTCCCGTTTGCACTTTTCCTTGCTGACCTTGTCGGTTACATCCGACTGGCGTAGACCAAAAGGCCGTGATGGTGATGTATACAAACGATATCGTGGTCGCACGCCGCGACCTAGGTGCCATCAAACGCATTACCTCTATGATAGAGGCGTCCCGTGTCTCGAATGGACTTGAGATAAACATCAGGAAGACCTAAGCCATGAAATTGAAATTGTAGTGGCGGTGGCTTAGGCGGCTGACGCACCGTTTGAAACGGGGCGTTGGCGCCATGGCAACCACGATTAGCAAAACAATCGCTAGTTCGAGCCCCGGCCGTGCTGGTTGAATTTGTTGTTGGACGCGGTTGTCATTGCCCTGCTGCTACATACCTCTGCTAAAGAAAGCCTATATAATTCCAGTACGAGAACGCGATGACGATAGATGCATTTAGACGATATCGTACCACAGGCAACTTAGCCCATTACGAGCGTATAAAATGTGGTTGTCAGAGCGTTAAAAAAAATCAGACTTGGATGCCGATTGTCTGCTGCCAGAGGCGTTGCTGCGGCCAACCATTGGAGTTTATTAACTCTTTCCAGTATCTTGGCCTCTAAGGTTAAGTGCCAAGCTCGTAGGGGACGGAGGATAGTCTAGAATTAGGAAAACGACCTTAAAAAATGTTTTTAATTCTAGTAGCTTGGCCTTCGGGTTCATTATACAGGAACGACGTTAACAGCGTATATAAACGAAACAGTATGGAAGGCACTTGTTTCTCTTTACGGGGAAGCAGGCAATGTCTGAAGACTAGACTATCCGTTTTCTCAACAGTGAGGTTCTTTGTGCTTAAGATTGTTCTGGGGTACATGTATGGTCTTGACAGGGTGAGGAACCACCTCACGCTGGCGAATTTTAACCAGCTTGAGAGGTGTTGTATATGATATTGTATATTATTGTATATGATATATTGTATATGATACGAGTGCTTTGCTTCTCTATCCGAGCAAACAGTCTCTTTGCGTATATCATGTCAGGCTGTCCACCAGCTACTGACACGATCCGACTAAAGCCGAAGATGCCGCTGACAGTACGTTACGAATGTGTTATTTCGGAGTGGAAAGCTAAAGTACTTAGCCGCTCAAGTTACCATTGCTACTTTTTTTTGGTATTAACTTGTATTAAGTAGTACCGTGATACACCATGCTTGGATAAACATGTCCGATGGACATCACAGAAGTGCTTCCCTTTTTCGTTCTTAACGCTACGAACGAACTTTATCTGTTTTAAAAGACGAACGCATCTACTCATCAAGAATAATCTCAATATTATTAAATAAAATTATTCGGAAGACTTATTTGCTACTTGCACATGGAATTATAATTATACATATTTGTAAACTGTTCTAAAACGTTGTTGTTAACTTTTCCTGTGGCCTTGCTTTAATGATGTTAAAACAAATGCTCATCCAAAAAGGCAACTCTGCCTGCTATATTTATTAGACGTACACTCATACTTCAACGGTCAAAATAGCCATAGAAAAAAATCAATTAATGAGTAAGGTAATTAGAACTGCAAAATTTACTTTCTAGATTTACCCGCTGTGGCTTAACTCGATATTGATACGTAGAATATAAAGTGCTACTGACAACGGCTCGTTAGGTAATGTCAACTAGGGGCGTGCAATTTTAAATTCGAACAACTTTAGATACCATGTAAATAAATGACTTGCTTCATTAAGTGCGCATATATATGTATTTGTATATATATATATATATATATATATATATATATATATATATATATATATATATATATATATATATATATATATATATATATATATAAATAAATAAATAATCTCTGATCTACGGTACAATAAAAATACGTTTATTAATTAAATATCGCAGGGTGCATGGCTCGAAGGCTTATCCGGCTGCAAAGTCATCTACCGTATTGGGGACTTCCAGCGGTTCGACTGTCTTAACAAGGCCACTAAAAGTCACATGCGCTTATTCTTACCAACAGATCACCCTGATCCAATGGCAGTCGTGAAAGCTGGGATTCGCCATAAACAGCTTACTCAAAACGAATTGTCGTATTGAAAAAAAACTGGTCCATTATTCAATATGGACTTACGAAACCCCAAAATAACTCTAGCACTGACAGTGTCAGGGAGCATTGAATTCTATTGGAAATATAGGACATGTCTGAACTTAATAAAGCTACATTGCGCAAGAGAAAATATTGCCCTATTATTAGTGATAATGAGAAGATGGATGATAGTGCATCATCTGTTTTTATTGAGACATCTGTGCTTCCCGTTTTTGTCCGATCATGACCGATTATAATCCACTCCTGCATTCACCTTTTTTTTTGGAGAACTAACTGAAAAATGCGGACGAACCGGCATTCACCTTGTCTAAAGCCAATTTAAGAATGGCCGGTCCTTGAACCCACAACACGCTTACACACGGTTGATACCTCAGTTAAAAGACTTGAGTTAATTAAGTGTGCTCGACATAATGAACAGCATAACACAGTGAAGCAGCTCGGCAATTCTAGATGCAACGCTGTCGGCAATTCTGGAGATGGAGACAAGCATTATAAATAAACTCCTTAAAACATTTAATTCTGGGTACATGTTTCTATTTTTTTCGATACAATAAAACATATTTACGAGCACTACAATGATAGTTTTAAGCAGTCCAACACTATATAATGATCTTTGGATCAAATAAAATGTTATTTTAAATATATCAAATAATATGTATGTGAATATATATTAGACATTTTAGACAGCCTACTAAATCTTACATTGACAGCTGTGGCAATGGATTAGGTAATGCTTCCTTAATCACTTTAGGCGGCCTAAGTGCGGCGAGCACGCAGTCACGATGGCAGACCTGCAATCGTGTCATTATTGACCCAAACGGCGAACAGGGTTATGGCTTTATTGGATAGTGATAGGTGGGATGCTTATAACGTTAAACTTCAAAAGCTGGCCTACGGATATTGTTGGCGTTATTTCATTCTCCTCCTGATGATAGGGCCAACCAGGGCAGTTGGACAGCCCCCTTACAAGAAGCGCGTTATTAATAGAGCACTTCCTTTGCTGATAGAGCCAGGCTTTGAGCTGTTAGTAGTCAAGGAGCTAAAGCTTGGTTACACGCTCTACCCTGTCCGCGAATCAGGACTCTTTTGGACGCTGAGACGACGCGCAAAAGCGCAGGGCTGCGGCTTGGTGTTGACCTAGTCGTGCCTTACCGATGTCGTTGTGGTGATTTTGTGGACGCGTTGGCCCATCATGGCCTGTCATGCGTCTTGAGTGCTGGCCGACGAGCACGTCACTCCGCCTTTAACGACACCTTTAGTGCGCCCTGAGATCTGCCGGCTTTCCGTGTGTTCTAGAGCCCCCGGGTCTATCCAGGAATGATGGAAAAATACCTGTCTGACTCTGACGCCCTTTGAGCGGGGCCGCATGCTTGTTTAGGACGCAACTGTAACCGATTCATTAGCCCCGTCAATGGTCAATGCAGGTGCGGACCGAGCAGGTCATGCCTCCAGGTTAGGAGGTCTGAGGCTAACAAATGCAGAAAATACTCTAGCGTTGAATATCCGCACGGATTTTGTCCGTTGGCATTCGAGACTATAGGAGCTGCAGGCCCCGTTACACTCATACTGATTCAGCGCGTAGGTAGAAGCCTTTACCTTTCGACGGGAGACTTGAGAGCATTCGAATTCTTGCGTCAGGGACTGCCGCTCGACTATCAATGAGGAAATGCAGCGTCTGTCCGAGGGACATTGTTGAGCTGGGCTAACCCTGAGTTAGATAACCCGTGACCATACGTTCGCGTGGAGATAATTGTCTACTCCAAAATTCTAACATAGAGAAATTATATAAATAAATAATGCGAGGAGAACCGACTTCTTCTAAGCCTAGTACGCTTTGTCAATCTTACTAATAATGGTAAGTTGCCCGATTTCATGCTACCTGTCTTTTAAGGCGCCTCGCTTATTGCTTTGCGCAAAAAAAGGGTGGCATTAGACCCGTTGCCGTCGGCCTGGCTTTGCGCCGCTTAGTCGGAAAAATCATAATAAGGAAGAGCATGCCAGACATCATCGCGTTGGTCTCTCCGCATCAGCTCGGCTGCGGAATAAGGTGAGGCGCGGAAGCGGCCGTCCATGCATTCGTTTACCACAACAGGAGTGCTCCGGATAAGGTGCTCGTCAAGCTAGACTTCAAAACCGTCTTTAACACACTCAGACGAGACCACCTGCTTAAGGCTGTGCGCACCCACCTTCCTCAACTTTACCTGCTTGTGTACCAGATGTACAGGCTTCCAAGCAAGTTAATTTGGCAGGGAGCATTTATCGAATCATGCTCCGGTGTTCAACAGGGCGACCCCTGTGGCCCCGCTTTATTTTGCATTGCTATTCATGAACTTAAAGTTCGCCTTTCTCCGAACTTTGACCTTGATTTCTGGACGACGGCACTCTCGCCGGTGACGCCCCGGTGGTGCAGAGAGACATTGCTCAGGTAATAGAGTTCGAGGCGGTCTCAGGAAGTTGAACGACGCCAAATGCGAGATTTTCTTCCCCTTTCAAAGGGCTTAATGCCATCTTGGCTTTATGCTTCATATTGTGCGCAATCTTCTACCAGATGCCAGGTTAATTGCTGATCACAAGCTCGAGCCTCTAGGGGCGCCAATCCTCGACAACTCTATTGGCGTATCTTTAACTAAAAAAGCTCTGACCTTGTACGCTGGTGCTCTTGACTGCGATTCTTGGACGCTCATTCAGTCCTCTACCTGCTTCGCGTCTGTCAACCCCGAGACTGATGTACTTCTTGCGTTGCTTACGAGCCTACACCGAACCGGACCTGCTACAACCGTTCGACGAAACCTTGCGAAGTCCCCTTCGAGGTATCCTAAACGTTCAGCTCAGACAAACCTCGTGGTTACAAGCTTCGCTCCCAACGTCCGCAGAGGGAATGGGGATTCGCATGGCTTCGCAGACTGCCATTTCTGCCTACCTCGGGTCTCTAAAAGACACCGAGAGTTTTGTGTCAGGAACCGCACCATCGGATGTCTACACAAGCTTCATCGCCCAATCGGAACAAGCCTGCCGCTACTATGCAGAAAAGTGGGGTGCATTGCCTGAGCGCATTTCACAATCGGCCTTGGACTTGCAAGTAGTTAAGTCGATCCAAGAGCGGTTAATGATTCAGGCGAACAGCGTTAAAGAGCAGGCGCGACTGAGAGCCGTGATCGATCCGATGAGCGGAAAATGGCTTCAGGCCATTCCCTCACCGCAGCTGGGGACGATGCTGGACAATGCCACACTCCGCATCGTTTCCGGCCTGCGTTTGGGGGAATCAGTCTGCTTCGCACATAACTGGGCAAGATGTGACCTACCGGTGTCTTCTACTGGTGAGCATGCTCTGGCTTGCAAGAGGAGCGCCGGTAGATAAAAACTCGTTATTATTATTATTATTATTATTTTTTTTTTTTATTATTATTATTATTATTATTATTATTATTATTATTATTATTATTATTATTATTATTATTATTATTATTATTATTATTATTATTATTATTATCAAAGAAAAACAATATATATATATATATATATATATATATGGTAGACTACGTTCCACATGTTATCTCATTATGCAGATATGCACCACGATACCACTATACAACGAGTAGGATTTGTTTTCTGCACGAGCGAGAGCGAGACGCGTTAACGTATCCTCGCCGTAACGACCTATATGTAGCCCGCCGGCCGGCGTTGGTGTTGGCGTTGGCGTTCGGCACCAGCTGAAGACTCTCTGTGACCTTTTGTGCGAGCGCGCAAATGGAGATCCGGCCCGACTTACACACAGCTTCGGCGCCCGTTCACACTTCGAAGCGCAGTCGTCGGCCAAGAGTACAAACAGGCAGCATCGAACGGCGCTGGCCAACCGACTTCGGCGACCGCCGTGTTCCATTACGTGCGCCGCAATGAAGCGCAAGTATTACTGTTTCAACTAGCTGCAGCTCAAAGGCGACTCAACTCAGAGCAAGGCTGAGAGGCCGGGCGAACGTAGTATTTCCGCCCTCGTTCAACAGACGTCCACACAACACACCTACTACCTCAGGCGGAGCAAAACTCTGCCTAAACCCGAATGCAAATCTGCTCGTTTAAGCAGCCGCCTGCAAAAGCGGAACGCAACAACGTACACCTGGCATGTATGTCGAGCTTGTGCGCCTCTTGCATATGCGACACGTTGCGAGCGAGAAGTACAAATTCAATTTAGTCAGCAGCAAATGGAAACAGCAAAACAGCGGTAAAAAGGCGCGAATCAGTTACTGAGACGGAAGACTATGGAGCGTTCGTTCTGCCTGAAACGCGTATAGGCAAAAACCACTCTAATTGTTGTTGCTCAGCGTTCATTTCCAGCACAACTACCACTTTCAACACCCGCCAAATAGCTGCTATCCAGTGGTGTCGGGACGGATATCGAAAATCATACTTTGCTCTCTGAGAAATACGTTTATGGAGGGCAGTACTATTATGTAACTACGCGTAAAGCGCGACCCGTTGCCAGTTAAAGGCAAAATGACCTCTGCTGGTATCGTAAACCTAAGTAGGGTTACTACGAACTTAATTTCTCCTACTAGGAATAACAGTGCCCTGAGCTGGAATTAAACATTATATAAAGAGGTTGAATTTAATTCTAGGCCATCCTCCGTTCTTTGTGGGCCTGGAACTCACCGTGAGATATACCTTCTACGCACTGAGGCCGGACATGCTGACTCTCAGCAGTATAGTTTATCATATATTCTCAATCGCACCGTCCTCTGGGCTGCAAACAGTAACCAAGTAACAACAAAAAAATAATAACGAAAACATTTCAAACTATTTCTCGGCTACGAAGATCGTGACTTGTTCCGCTTTGCGACGGACACAAGTGCTTGGACTCACATCGGCCGGCCTTCCAACGTCGGTCACATTCAACGAACGGGTAGAAGAAATCCGGGCGAGTCGTGCTTGCAAATCGACAAATTACCCCAGGGAACAATGAGACGTGTGAACCGGCCTCGCATGAATTAGATGTGGTGTGCTAGACTCCTCCGAGAATTCGTCGGTTTTCAACAAAGACGCTCATGAAAGGCGCCTAGAAACTTTTCGGACGGCCGAAGCATAGCCGACTGCACTTCAGAAAGTTTCTCCAAATGACGACCAATAGGTGCGTGGCTACGATGTAAGAGTCTAGGGCCAGTTGTCGCTTCTTGTAGTGCTTCACTTCCACTAAGAACAATCCACTTCGACCAAAAAACAATGAAAGCACGTCTAATACCATGGTGCTCCTAACCAATCGTCCCGATTGCGAGGGAATTGTACTCTACCGCTATGTATGACTGACTCTACCGCCCTCTAAACAATTTATCACAATGTTCCACAAAGAGTGTAACAGTATGTCCGCCGCAAGATATCAAATGTTTATAAAAAAACAACTTATTCCTCAAATCTTCTCTACGACAACGCGCAAACCTACTCGTCGCTTCCTACTACTTAAACTAATCGCAAAAAAACTCAATTTGTATTTTGCCCTAACTCAGAATCTTTTTCGAGTCTTTGGAGCGCTTATATATTGTAGAAGGATAACATCAAGTAATTACAACATAAAGTTATTATATGAAAAGGGTGTACACACTTTTTTTTATGTAATAGGTATATCATCCAATATTCAATATAATATAATAGTTCAAATACATTAGCATTATAAGGCTCGTGCGGGAACATTGGTTTCATTCAGGATAAGTGGTTAGGCAGTTAAAAATTTGTCGCAGGGTCTAACCTAGTTTACACATAGGAATTAATCCTTTGCGCGTATTTCAGTCTGGGACGCCTGAGGAACGTGTTTTGCACTCCGGACGACGGCTTAATGTATTTAGCTAGTTGGAGCTCTCAAGCCAGAGAGCAATAAATGAGTTTCGAAAGCGCAAGCGCTTTGTACAGGCGAATATAAAAAGGGAAGTGGTTAGGATAAAATAACGGAAACTGGTATGACCAATACAAAGGCCAAAGTCAAGAAAGGCACGTAAAACGTATGCTTCTAGGTCATGGCTATAAGTTGTAGTGGATGCATATTTTCATTAAATTAATAGTCACAGAAAGTCAGCAGGTGATGCCATCGAACAAAAACGGGGAGTGTGGTCGACTCAGCTGGTTACCAAAGTGTTTAACTTAAAGCGTGTGTTCACTCAAGTGTGCCGTTCTCGGTGACAGTATTTGTCTATGTATCTACCTAGATGTTTAAGTCTACTAGATTAACGGGAACGAGGCACTCTGCCAATGGCAGACTTTTCATCAAAATAAAGGCAGTGAGATGTCTTGAGAATGAAGAGCATTCAAAAACCTACCCCAGTTCCAAGCAACTTCTAAAACTTTGGTACAAATCGGCCGATAAGGGGTAAGCAAATAATGTGCTGGTTATACGGCCATTGTGCACATTACGTATTGACTTTCCCGCTATGTTTCGTTCTTTCCAGTAAATGCCCTCAGCATTTACTGGAATGAGCTACTGAAAAAAGTCGCACCCGTCGTAACGTTATGATCGTTACGACGGGTGCAGACTTTTGCTGTATTGCAATTGCACATATTATTTTTTCTAGAAAAAACTTACTACCAAGGCCTATCTTCTTACTGAACTATTGTCCCTATTTAGTTGACATCCTTTCAATGTGCACAGCCTAACTCGCATTGGCAAACCTGGCTCAGATAATGGATTTAGTTAACACAAAAAAGCAACTGTATCTTGGCTCTATCACTTTCATTTGCTCCATCGGCATTTTTCTAAGCAAACATATTGTTAATAATTAAGTCTAGCTTTACAATGTTCCTCTTCTTTTATGTGTTTACTCTTACTCGTTCTGTTTTTGCCGTCTATTGATACATATCCGAAGCCATTAAGTATTTGTATTTCCAAGCTTTGCAGTATTGTTTTTTTTTTTGTTTTTTTTCTGTATTTCATGTTTCCCGTTCTTCGTGTTTTGTTTTTTCTCGAACAGAGCATGACAATTTCCCTTTTCCATTCTAATATTCGCTCCTGTCTATTCAACGTCTGTATTCGCTTCCTCTACAAGTCGGTATTTTATAGATAACCGTCTCCTCTTTCGTCTTACCTAAAAGGGTCCATTACTTTTGACTGTCGCAAGTTAATTCTTCTTGCTTGTGCAAGAAAGCAAATTGCGCATTTATATCCCTGAATAATATTGCCTTCTAGCCTCTTAACAGCTGTTTGATTATCTCGATCCCTACGTAATTGATATGAAGTTGATTTCTATTATTAACTAAAGTTTATCGTTTATGTTGCAATTTCATATAGTCATATGGCTAGTGAGAAGCGTATGTACAAATTATTATTATTATTATTATTATTATTATTATTATTATTATTATTATTAATATTATTATTATTATTATTATTATTATTATTATTATGCGCGCCTTTCCTTCAGGGTTTTGAAGACGAAGAAAGACAGCAGGTAATCGCGAAATTCAACAGCAAGCTCCCGGGAATTCTTGTAAAGGACCGGTATGAGCTGGACCTGCTAGGTACGGCGGTGTTCCCCGATATGATTGGACCGATACTGGCCTAGAAGGGAGAACAAGTCTCCCGGCTTTACCATCGGCTGGGACATCTCGAGAGACACCAAGCTTACTTGTGCTCCGGCACGCAATAGGAGTGCAAAAAGTCTTGTACGTACTACGGACTCCACCTGCCTTCCTTCTGCCGGCAGAAACTTTGGATCTTGACAACCAGGTGAGAACATCCTTGACCTGACGCTCGAAGATAAGGCATGGACGCAAGCAAGCCTTATCTTCGAGGCTTGCTTGCGGTCCGGCTAGGTGGAATGGGCATTCGCTCGGCCACGGATCTTGCTTTGCCCGCCTTCCTGGCCTCGTCACATAGGCGGATCCATCAGCCACCAAGAAGAGAGAGACGACAGGCGTCGACCGGATGGCCTTACCAGCCGGGACTGGGACCGTAATCGGCCGCTGGCGTGGGACGTCACTGTCTCTGACACGTACGCCCTTGGATATCGTGCACCAGCGCGGGCATCGGCCACATCATTCACCAACGGGAGATGCACAAACGGCGCCTATACGCGCATCTTCTGGAGGACCATGTGGTAATGGCGTTTGATCTCGAGTCATCTGGCGTTTGAAGCTAGAATGCACTCAAACTGACGAAAGAGCTTGGAAAGAAGCTCTTTGAGGCTACAGCGGAGCCAAGATCAACCGCGTTCCTCCGACAGAGAGTGTCATTGAAGCTCCAGAGAGGCAACGCCAAGATGATGTTGAGTGGTCAGCGACACTCGGGCAGTAACAATGATGTTATATAATTAATATATTAGTCTTGTGATACATGTACATAATGATAATAATAAAACCTGTTTCCAAAAAATCATTATTATTATATATTCGCTGACTGTAGGGCCGGTATGCTCAACACCCGACTGCTGGCGGCCAAATACTCGGAAATTGAGAGTGTTCGGTGTAGAGCGAGGGATATAGAAGAAGAATCCATCGAACACATCGTGCTGAAGTGCGACGAGCTAGGAGGAGTGAGAACAGTGTCCATAGCCGAGGCACTAGGTTTCGGTGATAAACCATTATGGCAAGAGATAAATGAAACCAAACGCAGGCTAGGGAAATGGCGCATATTGTAAGGAACCTTGGGAAAGGCCCTGCTAAAACAAACTATTGTGTAATTAGGTAGTAATATAACCATCGTGATAGTCCAATTAATAGTATGAATGCACGACAGACGAGGATAATTGTTAAAATACATATAATGATACCATAGCAATAATATACAACTATATACACGCTGTATGACATACTACACTGCGAGCGCATCTGATTCAAAAGATATTCCAGGAATGGTAAATAAAACTTATATATTATTATTGTGAGGCTTGAATGTGTACTCCTAGCTCCTAATTATTATTCCATGGAACCAACAATATAGCCGGCGTTTCCTCGGCACACTGCAAGCGACAGCAATTGCCGTAAAAACTCGCCTTCCCGCCGATTGCCTGTGAGATCTGTAATCCGTCTGCCCAGCTCACTGATGAATCTCCTGGTTGCCTTGCTAACCGGGCCCATTGTTTCCATAGCTATTGGGACTACGATGTAATTCTTCTCCAGTTTTTGGTACTTGCGTTTTTTCCCATTCTCTGCGCGCTCGGCAACCCATCCCGCCTCTAGTATACTGGGCGTATATAGAAGGGAGCCACTGTGCAGGACACTGTAGCGGCCCATACTAAGCATTCGCCGTTAGCCCATAACGGGATTGTTACATTGTCAGGTCTCTTGTCGTCATCAAATCCTAATCTGGGCTCGAGCGTGCTTGGTATGCCATCCCTGCGTAAGGCTCTTCTTATAGTTGCATTGATTTCAGCGTGTCTAGAAACTCTACCATGGCTCTTGATGCAGCTAAGAAGGTAAAGTCCATCCTCAGTTACTGTGGCACCACATGCGTTGCAACTGTAGGGGTTGCAAATCGGGGCATTATTATTATCATTATTACCAATTACCAGCGGTGGGAACATGACAATTGGGCCCCTGCAAACGTGTGCGCCTTTACGAAGGGTCCAATGTAGGGGCCAACCATCTCTGGAGGGTAACTGAGCGGGACCGCAGACTAAGTGCTGACATCAAGCGGAAAGAGTTGGGATCTAGCATAGTGCCGAGGTGAGGCGAGGGTAAAACTGTATCCCAACCCCCACTGAAGTTATCTTGTGCCGCTGAGAACACGGCGCGGTCCCTCCAAGAAACAAGCCTCTCTTAGATCTCTCTGTTCTTTTTTTTGCCTTTAAGCTCGTCTGGGCTACATTGGCTAAGATGTTTTTTAAAGGGCCCGGGTCCAGCATGGTAAAGCAGCCCATGTTTTACTGGTTTTATAATTTATTTGTAGTCGAACTGCCTCCTCCACTAACGAGGCTGCCACCGGACCAAATCGGACCAGTAAAACAGCGTAGCAGACAAGAGCTACTCAATGACATCTCTTATTCCCAGACCTTCACGGAAGACGTGCCCTCTGCTTTTCTCTTCTAAATGGACATTTAGGACTTTACTAAGTACGTCTCTGCTGACTTCATGATACGCGATTAATTCATCAGGCCAAACCCAAGCAGGACATGTACGCAGTATGTAGTTAAATCTTGAAGACCCTAGGCTATGTCTCCTGAGAATGCACGCTTGTCAGTTGTAGACGAATTTTGGTGAGACCCTCTTTCTTCATAGAGAGTGTATGTGAAATTCCGTCTCGCTCTTATTAATATTAGTAGTATATAAGCAAGATTGTAGATTTTATATAATTCAGATATTAGTAATTGTGATACATGTACATAATGATCATAATATTCCTTGGTTCAATCGCATTATTACAATTATTTATCTACTGATATTTTATTGATACATCCTAATTAATAACACCCAGAATAATATTCTCCCTCCTACATATATTCTGAATCAGCTTCAGCTTTGCGCATTTATTGTGATCGTGTGAGTCCCTGTGTGAGTGAGTTTCCGGAATTAAAAATACTATGACTTCTATGTTTTCTTCGACTTCCTCTAAAAACGGTTACATGAAGTTCTATAACAACGTTTGAAAACATGTAGTATCATGTAGCGGTGTATGCTTACGGATTATCTTTCTTGGATTTGGCAGCTTTATTTTGTTACTTCTACGAAGAGAGCAGATCGATGAGAGTGCAGAGCTGAGCGCGATAGCTTTTGAGAGATACCCGCTGATTATTTGGAGACACTATAATATATATATATATATATATATATATATATATATATATATAAACTATCCGAAACCGTCTACTCAAACCATTATGTGATAGAATCATTTTAGTTCGGCCACAATCAGTTCCGCCGCATTTGACAGCATGCCATGTCAATCGTCTTCTGAGCATATATACATATATATATATATATGCTCAGAAGACGATTGACATGGCATGCTGTCAAATGCGGCGGAACTGATTGTGGCCGAACTAAAATGATTCTATCACATAATGGTTTGAGTAGACGGTTTCGGATAGTTTGTGTTGAAGCAAATTAAGTCGCTACCATTGTGTAGCGCTCTATCTCCTAATGAAGGTAATGATTGGTTTTATGATGATGATGAAAATTTGTGTTATGATTGTTCTTATTGCAGAAGCACAAGGGAGAGTCCCAGTATCCACTGGAACTGGTTAGACCAGCATCCAGTCTTCTCTGATGGCGATCCCTTCAGTAGAAGGCACATTTTCCTTGGCCGCACGTTTATTGAGCGTGCTAGCGATTCTGCAATGCATTCACTGTGTATGCGGTGCGGCTATCGCAGGGGGGAACCACCTCAAACAACACAGCGTGAAAGGTCAGCATGCCAGCAGGTACTTATGGGACTGCTGTCGTTGAGCCAACTACCTTATGTCTTGTTAGGCTCAGTGTCAGTGGGCTAAGTAGCAAGTGTTGCATGATCATTGTACGAGCATCAACATGTAACTGAATCACACTCAAGTTAACAAAAGTTATGACAAAAGCAACGTCAAGAACGTCTATTTGAAGTTTAAATCAGTGTACGAGGTACAACTCGCCTAGTCAGATCTGTAAACTGATTTGCTTGCGCACATTTATTCACATAAGTGAATATATACCGCATATACAGGTATGCTGCGTATAACATATATTGTAATTTTGCTGTATTTAGCGGCTCGCTACACTTTCGGCATATTACGCATCTACATTTGCAGTGCTCTCAAGAAAAAAAACGAGTCTAACAGGATAATCATAGTCATCAAAAACTTGCTTTCTGGAGAAAAAACGTTACTCTGCCACGAGCGATTTCGTCTTGCGCTTTTCTTTTTTCAACAACAGGAATTACTGCACCGAATGGATATGAATTCAGACTGTGTCCGGATACCTTACGCAAGCCCCTCCCGCTTTCTTTGCTCTGCATCAATAAGTCTGACCGGTCTCTCCTGCTAACGATCTATTCGGCAAACGGTAGGTGAAAGTCAACGCAACGACAGCAGGGGACAGCAATAGGGAATATGTTCAATTTCTCTGTTTGTTGAGCATTCATCGTCCCTACACATCGGCCGGGATTCGATTACCTTCTACCGAATGTTACAAGTGATTCTGCAGCATTAGTAGCTGCAGCATTGCAACAACTATCTAGCTAGATTATTTCACGTACATGTTCTGCTTATCGTTATCGGTTCAAATTCGGAACTGTTTAAATGTTGAATTACACGCTCTCACTTGAGATAAGTAAATGATTTGGCAGATCAATAAATGCTCTGCCACTAAAGGGTTCATTGACTCGTCTATGCACCGGTAAGCTTCTTTAGCTGTGTCTAGCAGTCAAAATGAATTCATTTTTAGAAATCCGATTAACAATTGTATGCTACCGTTTAATGAAAATCTTGAAGTCTGCCTTCTTCAACTGAGCCATGATCCTTTAAACAAAATTTTGTATGGTCCACCGTTAGTCTAGATCTAAGGCAAACTGACGACACTTTAGAAATTTTTCATACAGGCCACCACCAGGAACTTCAACCGCTCTCTCTTGCGTAAGGGAGTATCAAACGTTATATCAATGCTAAACGATTACTAGAAAAGAACACACCTTACGTTCATACAGGCTACCACCAGGAACTTCAGACGCTTTCTCTTGCGTAAAGGAGTATCAAACGTTATATCAATTCTAAACGATTACTAGAAAATAACACACCTTGTCGAACTACGGGCGGCCTACCTGAGTGCGTACGAATTCTTGGCGGCTAGGAATCGCGCTCAATTCGAGGACAAGCGTTAGAGCATTTCACAGCGTTTCAAAGCATAATTTACAATGGCAGGCATCTCTTCACAGGGTTATCCTCAAATGCTCCACGATTTGTCGGCGGATTTGTTCGCTCTCCTGACAAGGATGCTGCATTCCGGCCTACGGAACACAGTTTGGTTTCAACTATTCTTCGTGACTGTTCGTCTCTGGTGGCGCCTTTTGGGTGGGGCGACAACAACAATGGCAAAAATCCAAGACGACAGAGCGGAAAAGACGCCACGAACGTGTACAGCTGTTGTCGAAATGCCGAGGAACGAATCCAAATCGTCAATATTGCGCACCACCTCATCCAAAACCAGCCTTCGATTGGAATTGCCATCAATGCCGTTAGCGACGACTTCAGTCACGCCTGCTATCAGAATATTGTTACTGCAAATCTATATAGTGCTCCGGGGAACGAGGCAGAACCAAGCCCAACTTCGACGACGAAAACTGACACGCAGTCGTCTGGCGAGAGTCCCAGTGGCTTTGAGGTTGCCCACACACCGGGAAGTACTACAACGACTCGGTCCCATGAGCAGCCCGGTCAGGTTGTCAACGAAAGCCTACAAGATGCAAATTATGAAAATGATCGATCCGACTGTCTCGATGAAAATGATCCCAGTTGCGACCTAGACTTCGCGCGTGACGAAGACAACTGAGCATACGTTCACGATACGTAACGGCATCATTCGCAAACCCGAACGCAACGTTTCCACCGGTGATGGTAACGGCGTAATGCAGCATTACAACAAAGTCGTTAAAGCGAGGGACTAATACCTTAAGATTCACTTTTAAACCAGGCGCTATTCAAATAGCGTTGCGGTCAATCATAAAGGGACCATTCGAATCAATACATACGTTGAGATTTAGTCGCAAGCAATAAATGTAACAATGAGCAACCATCTTACAATACCAACGAATTTTATTATCTATATATATATATATTCCTTTGTATATTGTATATCCATTTGCAGCAGCTCGACGGCAAAGCTGTTTCAGCTGGCGAAAAAATATACACACCATTTCATACGTTATCTTGTTGTTATCCTAAAGGTATCTTTCCTTTTAGCTAACATTTTCTACCGCGTCCTTCTGCTTTCGTCTGTTCTTGTCCCCTTCTCTTGCTTCATTCGCATCTTCTTCCTATGCATGACCACATGACACACTGTTCTTTCGCGCCGTTGGTGAACAGCAACCATTTGGTGTCAGCGTCTGAGTGCACACACGAATGTGTATGTTACCATTCCAACGTGTTGACAGGGCCAGCTGCCGCGGTAATGGCTACCTTCCTGTGTGAGGCACAACTCCCGTCCCGCAGTTATTGGCGTTTACGTCTGTGAACGTACTTAATTAGGCGTATGCCAGACTACAAAACGTCCATAATAAGTCCCTGATGACACCAGAAATACTGCCACGGAGTTTGTTATTATCACGAGTGCATCGTACCCTAACACATTGAGTCGACAAACTGGTGTATGATATCTAGACAGTACATAACCTAGCTCCATCCAACGCAAAATAATCGTACCGTTTTTTTACAGTATCGCACCTTTGCACACGGTTTTACAGTAGCACGTTAAGAATTTGTGTTTCCATCAGCAAACAAGGGCTCTTCTGCAACTGTTGTGTGACCGTGATAAATACAGCACACAGCATAATTGCATGCGACCATAAAATATTGACCTAGGCATTTTTGGTCACACATCCTCCTGAAGTTACTCAGTGGCATGCGCACCGCATCTAAGACCGTAAATCAGGTGAGCCACGAGAACAGGTCGATAATCGCATTTAGAGGACACGTTAGTTACTATCCTTATAGCCAGATCGTCAGATAAGTAGCAAGAAAAGGAGACGAAACGACTGAAAAGATCGGTCCTTAGAGGTGCAGTAGATGCCGCTAGTCATATTTAAAATACAGCCAAATACAAGCAAGGTAAACGACAAAAACAACGGAACGATTCCATTTGCGACCGAGGTGTATGAGCAACGGCATGAGCACTCACTCGGCCAATCCGGGCCTGTCTGCACACGCACACTTTACATACATGTTTTTTAGTGTCAATCGATTCACGTCTAACATAGAGATGTTTTATTCACCTTGCTGCTGTTGTTGCTGTCTATACATCATTACGTTGTCAATCAACACACGAACGAAGAAGAAGGAGACAGTCGACTGAGCCGACTATCAAGATCAGACAAAGTTAGGGTAAAACGACTGCTACAACACCGTCGTTTTCGGCAGCTTGTTGCCTCTCCTCCTTCGAGTCGACTCGTTATCGCAGTAACTGCAGCAGCGGCAGAACAGAAAGTATGAGTTTGTATCGTTTCAATCATACACAGCACACGCATTCACTCGCATCCATTGTTCCCGCCGCTGAACCTCTCAACCAGTCTCGCACTTACATGCATCCTTCATGACACTTGCTCTAGAAACTTGCTCACTGGCGTTCTCTGCTGACAGACAGACGGAAAATGCCACCATCTCAGCAGCGACGAACGCGTCTAATTGTAATATCACGAACTGCATCTTTTGCGATGCGGCTTGTCCAGCAACTTCTTGAACGTCCCTCCTAGCCCTCACAAGCATTGGTCGGTATATATATATATATATATATATATATGAAGGTAATCCCCCTCTCTGTCTTTCCTTACATGCCTCCTTTTCTTTCCCTCCATATATATTTTGACGGCCGATTGAAGTGCTGGCTGGTTACCATGGTTGACGTTACGTGCGTAACAACCGCGTCGCTCTCGCGTTGATGTTCTAACCGACTATTATATTAGGTTACACCTAGTATATCCCGCCTCCACTGCCGGCGTCTTGGCAGCGAAATTTGAAGATTCCTATTCAGTACGTCGCATTGGCTTTAGTTCCTAAGGAGTTTACTTTTAAAATGATGCATCATCATCATTCATCAACCGGCTGCAACAAAGTTAGAGTAGAAGCGAAGTAGTGGTTCTTCTTTTGGCGGTTCTTCTCTGCCCACTACCGCCACCAGCCCCCCTTGGGTGCCGATACATATGCAGCCATCTTTAAGATGTACATGCGGCCAATCTATGATCGAACAAATCATTACTGTGACGATGACGGCAGAATCAGCTTGCAATATAAGACCCTATGCTGGCGAGGTACCTATCCTCGAAACCAGGAAAACCATCCTTGAGGCTGTGGAGCGGGTTCTTCGGCTCGTAGCGTGACCAGCTCTTCGACTCGAGATGCGACGTGTTTTGCTCAGTAGCAATGTCGTCCACCGAGCTCTTTAGGTCGTCAATTTCTTCCTTTATTTTCGAGATAACCATCTCCATTGCTTGTCGGCCCTGCAATAACGACAAGGTCCAACGACATATCAGTTCAGTTATCGGATAGTACTGACAATTGCCATCGGGTGACACAAAGTTTTTGCAAGGATACAAATTTTGCGTCCACATGTCTAAAAACTCATCTAAAGTTTGTTGTCCTAAATAGTAAGCGTATTTCATTGGATGTACCACGAAATGCAACCACCCTCAGTTCCATTAAGGATAAGGTATAAATATGATAAAAGAAGGAGTGCGAATAAATAAATTCTCATACGATTTTTACAGGGCTGAGCATGAGATTGAGTCATTAAGCTTTACAGCATTGAGTCAAAGCGAAATACACAGTTTATTACTTAGCACGTAACTTAACACGATATGGTTTGGTCGCTTACAAGGTATAGTCCACCGGCCTCGGCTAAAGTAAGAACGTTAGCCTTTAACTCACCTTTGTGGCATTGCTAGAGATCGAGCCCGCAATGAAGTTCTCGAGATGGCTGCTTAGTGGGACGCCCTGGATAGTGACGACAGCTTCTTGCCGCATAAGGGTACACCCGGGCATTGTTGGGTGTTCCATATATGTTAGACGCTCAACGAGATTCAATTCTTTGCTGAAGTTAAGCTAAAAACAGCAAACGACAATCACAGATAGAAAAACAAGCAAAGCCACATACAAATAAGGCCATAGTTGTTAGTTGATGACCCATGATTGAGCCAACTTTAGGGCCGTGAAACCTTCTTTCAACGATATTTGAGAGAAGCTATATACAATATGTTAATAGATACACAAACTAAATAATAATGCAAATGTATATAAGTAATAATGCACAGCACATAAACCAAGTGATAAGACACAAAGTAAAATAATTCAAAAACTAACACGGTAAGTACTTTGGGTACTCAATTTGAACAACGCGTATCCGTATATCGGGGTGTACATGTATCATTTAGAATAACAACTCCGAACGACGTCTGCAAGACTTAATATGCATCTATATAAACATATATATTTTCTCATGATAGTAACTATAATAACCTGTTCTTTATCTATCCATTAAAATACAACCAGAACAAAATCTAGTAAAGGTTTCACAAGTTACGATCACTAGAAAATAATGCCTACTATCCACTGGCCACCCAAGAAGCCACTGGCAAGAACCACTAAGTACAGGTCCGTCCATTTTGTTGAGTGCCAATCAGAGGGAATAAAAGCGATGAAGTGATGATTGTTGCACGCCAACTTAGACTGCCACCACGTAAGAGAGGTCTGACGAATCTTCTTTACACAGATTCAATGTACATCTGGGCACACAGCTCAAATTAGAACACCACACACAGCCGCTGAGCGAATCGAAGAAGGTTTTACACACCCGCCTGAAACTTCGTAGCCTCTGTCCCTGTGCGAGCACCCTCGGTATGGCCGTGACCACATCCTCGAGATTCGTTAAAACGGAAAGAGCACATTTGTAGGCACAATCCCCACATTCAATCAGAATTACAATCAAAGAAGAAAGACCAAAGTCTACCAAACCCGGATTTGATCCAACGCAGGGCAGCGTCTCAGTTTTCGAATAGAGCGCGTTAGCTGCTTAGGCGCCACTGTTACTGAGCTGGCCGAATGAGAACCTTGCGGTCCGGCGACAGGGTGTGTTCGGTTCTGTCTATTATAATCTAACCCTAAGCAGACACTGCATATGTCTATGAGCTGAAGCTGCTAGCATTGCGACGTGTCGATTGCGCTGGTGACGGTGCCAGGGCGCAATCTGCTTTGCTGCTAGTCATACGCGTCCACGCGGGAGCCGCCGGAATTTGCCGGTCAAGAACCGCTTGCACTTTCTACTCGCCGCAATTTCGTCCCAGTGTTGTTGTTGTTGTTGTTAATGGTATTATCGCCGTACTGTTGCCTTGCTTTGTTTATCCACAGCATAAAAACAACAACTTGGCGGGCAGCGATGAGTAATCTAGAAGAAACGAGGAGATTCAAATATGCAGATAGACCCGGGCCCACCGGCTCGGCCGGAAAAGCAATGCGCGTACTTAAGTACGACGGTGCATAGATAACACACGCCGCATGAACGACACACAACATTGCAGCCGACCAATAAACCGACTGACACTACGCCAATGTCGTGCACATCTTGTACGACTTGCATATGCACGACTGCATGGTGAACGAAACGAGAAAACGAACTTTGCAAAACGAGCTAAAAAGAAAGACGGAAGAATTACATTGAGAGAGACAGTACATATCCTTCACTGAATAATCTGAGGAATGAAAAGAAAAAAGCCCACGGACGGGAAAGAG
>QVRM01003833.1:20000-47786 GCA_003439945.1 Dermanyssus gallinae | reverse complement strand
CCCTGAGGGAGACTCGGAGGAGGTCGCCAGAACACGGCCAAAATGATGATCGTGTCTTCTGATGACATTGGAAGTAAGGTATATATGGTTGCCCCTGATATGAAAGGGTGACATGTGTATTTAGGCATACATGCCAAGCGAACAATAAATCAATCAATGTTAGCGAAAAGCTCTTTGAATTACAGCATAGATAATGTGAGTATTAAATATATGGTGTGCAGTATTAACCATATAAGCTAATATTAACACAGATGATAGAATACTTCCCTGTTTAAGGCGTTTTAGAAAGTGAATCAAGACTTTGCAGCCTTTCGCCGAGATTTCGATCTTTTCTTTCCACCGATTAAATTTCCGAAGGCAAAAATGATCACGGAAGTCAGGTCCGGATAATAGGGAAGTTGTTCAATAAGTTCGAACACCCAATTCGGCCAGTTTTTGTCAATACTAAGCCCGCAACCTGAGTGCATGAGCATTGGGGCAGCCCTGGTAAAAAAGGGCAACTTCTAGCTGAGCTGCCTATGATCGAGTATATAGAGCGAACTGTAGAAGGTCTTAGAAGACGTAGGGTTCAACAAAGACTGAAGACAGTAAGTCTCACAGAACGGTGAGTATGCTTTAGACTGTATACAAGGAAGAAGGGTCCTTCCGCCAGAAACACCTGTTTCGCCCAGTTCAACACACACACTATACATAAACGCAAGAGAAGCCTGGTTGCTGCAAAGTGAAATAAGGTTTAGAGGTGCTCGAATAATTTGCTTGTTCTTTTTATGAAGCAGAGTGAATTTTCAGTGTCGGCTATGTAGCTTAAATGCTAAAGTCCTGCTTCTCGCAAGAAGATGCGGCAATTGAAGAAAGAGCCCCACAACCGCTCAGTTAGGAAAAAGTGGTGGTTTAACATTTTACCCAAGAATTGCTCCAAAAGAGGAGTTGGGAACACCACTACAAAGTACAGAGGCAATGGAGCGGATATACAATAACTAAGCATCGGTTGGTCAGACTCATGACCAATCTATTAAAGTTGAGCAGAGAGAGCTGTCTACGGACGAAGAGCTAGCGCCTGTAGGTGTCAACTTTTTTTAAAGATTTTCCGTTAGGCTAACGCCCGTGTACTGTGTTTCATGTCATGGCTAATTTTTTATCCACTCCGGCATTTATCTTGTCTAAATTGGAAACCATGCAAACCAATTTAAGAGTGGCCGGTCTGGGTCTCGAACCCAGCTCTCCCGAATGCAAGGCAAAGCCATCCTGCTCGGTATGCAAACATTGTGGTGCTTTGATACATGGGATCTGGGAAAGTTTTTGAACGGATTTCGTCACGTAGTGGAAAGTGAGTCTAAAATCCGCAGGCGGATAGCGTCATCTTTGTTGATATTTTAGGTTTAAAGTGAGTGAAACATTCGAGTCGATTATCCCACATAAGAAAAAAGGAAGTGCTCCAACGCGTCCCTTAGCATTAATAGTTCTCCCACCACGGCAATGCACCAGCCCACGAAGCTAAAAATACTGACGCTTTTGTCGCCACATCTCTGTGTAGTATCTATCTCTATAGGAATTGTAAAATGGGCTCGCAAACAGGAACGGTGCAGCTCTAAGATCATGCTGCAGGCTTATGTTCAAACACTAAGCGCATATGAAGGCGATTCCCGGCAGGATTCCCCGCAGCCCAGGAAGGTGAATTCCTTCCTCTGCGTAGTCTGCTGCCCGCGTAAACGCGCGTAGGACAAGCAAAACTTGTTTAGGTTTCGATTAATCTAAGCAGGCAGAGCTCTTCAACGAACTCTTCTCCTTCCTAAGGCCATTTGGCTTTCTACAAACAGAAAATGGGGCCAACGTGCTTTTTGTCGCATTGTGGCTGCGTGGTCCACGGAGCCTGTAGCATGCTTGTGATCTATCGGAGCGGCCCACCCTGATCTCCGTTGTTGATCGAATGTTCTTTGAGCGAGGCTCATTGAAATTAGATGATAAATCATGTCACTGAGTTAGCGGCACTGCTGGCACAAGGGCTGTTGGGGAAACCCTACATCTTTCAACATGTCCAGCACTCGGTGCATTGAATATATGTCTCACGGCAACTCCAAGCTCGTAGGGTATGGATGATGTGCTAAAATTAGAAACAACCTCCTTAAAAAAAAAAAAATAATTTTTGGGGTGAAATTGTGACGGAAGAAGGTGGTGCCGTGACGAGCGATCGGTATATAGCGAAATGCCTACCGTAGGTTTTCACTCGGCTCAGCAGGAAAAGCTTCAGAGCGTTACTTAGCCGATGGTTCCTCAAGCACGACCAACGCCAGCTCGCCGGACAAAAAGAGTCACGCTATTAAGACTCCAGCTCATCACTTTACACCTTGCATGTTTTTCTTCCTTTAAAAAAAAAGAAGGACACCTTCTGATTCACGCGAATCAGTTCTTAAAGCCGTCAAGGTGGAGCTTGAGGAGTGGGAACCGTCGAAACAATGCAATTTGAAGGTGTTCTCCGATGCACGCTCTACTGTCTCAAGAAATGTATAGAAATAGTTGATAATAACGTCAAAATTAAAATAAACATTTTACTTAAAAATATATATCACAGGCGTTTGCCAAAAACTTTTCCAGGTACCCAGGTAAGGCCAATCTCGGAACATCGGTTCCGCTAAGTGAAGACTAGACCGTGTTAAAAAAAAGCGTACGCTTAACTACGTACACGTAGATTGCGTATACTTGTGTGATACTAGTGGAATAATTTCATAAACAAACGGAAATTTTTGCATAGGTTTGACAGCTGAAAGGTCTCCCTTATGAAGAATATATTAAACCGTCAGATTTACCCTATATATATATTTTTTTTCGTTATATTTTGTTAATTGTCTTTATATATATATATATATATATATATATGGTCAAATCTGGCAAAACACATATGCAGCGAAACATGTAGTCAATGCACTTCTTGGATTAGAAACGATTAAAAGTTCTTTGACTGATGATAATAATACCAACAGTAATACTACTCTTATCGTTGTGAATGCATTCTCCGTCTGGTAGTGCTACCTGTATTTCATTTGTCTAACGGTTTGTCGATTTTTTAGAAACCTAAAACGTATTGTCGACGTCTTCCTCAAAAATGTAGTAGAGATTAGTCGATCAACCCTTATCCATCTACGACACCGACTAGTGAGTAGGATTGTCGGTCAGCGTTTGAGGTACAACACCACCCGGACGCTTTCACCCCATCGCGAATTTCGCTTGCAGAATCATGTGCTGCTGTTTAAGTCGGTTTCGTAAGCGCTCTATCGCCTACGAAGTCAGCAAAGTCTATAGGCCGTTTATGCGTTTATATGCGTTCGAGTAGGAGAACTATTTTACATAAATAGCAGTCGAGAGGAGATAGACAACACTCGCCGTAGCGACGCAGCTCTTACGGTTAGCCGCCTCTGACCGAACAGATGGCGCTCACCAAATATAGAGACCGATAGAACCCCCCGGGGGCGGCGGCGGCGGCGGGGGGTGATGCAGCACTTTTTCCGCGTTTGCATTCCGTAGTGGACGAACGAGCTCCTAGCTCTTGACTGGCTAAGCCAGCCGGCCGCCCAGCATCGCCACCCGTAGAGCGCATTAGACCGTAGAGCGCAGGCCATTTTCCGTTAGAGAACGAGCGAAGTAGTAGTAGTAGTATTCAACGTAGAAATATTTAGTCATTTTGGTGGTGAGCAAAAAAAGTGGCGGGGGTAAAACGAACTTCCGTTCACTCGAAGTAAGATGAACCTATGAAGCATATCCGGTAGCCCCTCGCGTAGCCAGCTTGCCTGCATGAACGTGGACGCACGCGGGGGGGGGGGGGGGGTAGTGACTTGGCGTAATTGGCACCCACACACACTGCATCGTCCTCCTTTTTGCCTGCTTGCTTGCTCGATCGATCGAAGGATCGAAGGAAGTTGTTCTCGCGCGCCAACTTGGTACTCAACTCGAGCGCCTGCATGGAAAATCGGCGCGTTTGTTCCAACTTTGAATTTTTAATTCCGCCCAGATTATTATTATTATTGTGATGCGGTTCAAACTATCGAGGTGAGCCAGTCGAGTCATCGAGCATCGAGACCGTCGACTATTACGCTGCGACGCTGCGGAGTGGTAAAGGTATTTCGACAGCGTTTTGCGCTTGGCCTTATGCTTCATACAGCAACGTGCCATACTGGCTCTTGTCTCAATAAGCATCGGCCTGCGCATTCTCCGCTGCTACCATATTTAGGCGTTCGAGTTGCGACACGATGTACACACACGCTGGTTTCGATGGGGTCGTTTTTTTTTTTGTTGAGAACGCTACTTTGATGATCTCACCGAAATATTGCAGCGGCGAAGCTCCTCAAGCACCTCGTACCTGGGGCCGCATTACTTCAGTCTGATATCCGCTAAACACAATTTGGTTCCCTGCATGCATTGTGCTCTGGCAAATCAAGTTTTCTACTATTCTGAGCTTCTATATAAAGCTGCCTAAAACTCGTCGGCAACGTTGCTGGAGGTTGGCCTTACTAGGTTATTCGCTTATTATAATGGCGCGTTGTCGAACGCCGAGTGGGTTGCTGTACTATGAGCTTCTAGCCCTACGAGGTTCACAGCCTACAGCTACTTACAGCATAGCTACGTAAGCAAGCAAACGAGAGAGAGTGTCGGCATCGCGGTCAAGCAGTCCCGTGCTGACAAGACTGTAATTAAATGTCGCCAAAAGATAACGTTAACGTAAGTGCGAGCATAATATGGTTAATACTTGTTGTATCGGAATGTGGTAACTTTGCGTGCGAAAAATGCCTGCCATTCGGTTTCCGTTGGGCGAGGCGTAAGCGGTGACCCAGTGTGGACAGACATGCTCCGCTGGATCTAAAATTTAGTCCGGGAAGAGCGTACAGCAAATCACTGTACAGAAAACAGCCACCGGTCTATTGAAAAAGGACAAATATTCGGAGAGAAAAGAGATCTTTCAATTCTGTTTGGGTGTAGTCGATTGTGGCTTCCTTGAGCTGAATGTGAGCAAAACGAGCGCTTTGACGTTTCGCCCTGGCGGTAGAACGAAATGCTTCCACACCTGGGTGCCAGAATCTGGTCACAAAAGATAATGTTTGTTTCGACATATACCAAACATTATTGCTGTTCTCCCATAATGCTTCACAGGCTATGAAACCTCATGAACATAAATCGGCCTGTGCATCGGTTGCCTCATGTGGAATTCAGATGATGGTTTAGAAGCTGCTTAGCCTAGATTAAGCTGAATCCAGGTACCCTTAACCTAAATGAAACAAAATACACTTGACAAATACTATAATTTCTAATAAGGGTCTTGGAACTCACCATAACAGCGGAATTACCTACTCACTAACCGAACTAATTTTCCGTTTAGGATTTTCCGGAAACAAATATCCGTCTGAGGTAAGGTTCGTGAACTCGCTGTTTTATATAAGCCGAACAAGCACTTTAACTACATAGAGCGTTAGAGTTAGCAGAACAAGCACCCTATTATAAGTTTATAGCACATGGTTTGCACCCGAAAAACCTGCTCATGAGAAGTGTTACGAGGTCACATTAGTATGCGTGCAACTAAATGGACTAAAGTGTATACTACTATTTTTGTTAGGCAAATAGCATACAAAAATCAAAGGTCACGTTGACATTGAACAAGCATAGTTTATTGACTCGAGTCGCAACACGCAAATAAAGTCGTATAAAATGGTCGATTTTTCCGTTACAACGTAATATAATGATCTGTATTGCAGGTAACAAGTGGACCTATATATATACATATAGGCCTTAGAAATTAGTATTTGTTTAGTTTTGTTCTGTCATTAATCACTCATGGTTGCAATCGACGAAACGGAAATTCTTTCTATTTTCTTGTGTCTGTACATGGTGGGATATACGAAATTGAAACGCGTTTGCTTCAATTTAGGCCTGTGGCCTTTTGTCCCGTAAATACATCAATGACATTGCTTGGGACTGACATTTTTCATGATACAGGTTTAGATCGTCAATCTCTCGATCTACGAGTATGCGAAATATAACTTTTTCAGAATTTTTCAACCCTGGTGCTCAACTCTGCCCAAAGAGCGTCGCATGCTATCTGGAGTCTCCGATCTGGCCACACGGACTATATTTGTCCAAACTGACGCATGTAGTTGCTTGCTAATTTGTCACCTGCTGCTGCATCGAACAGAAGTCTTCATCGCGAAGTCGTTTAAGCATTGGTTGTGACGAACCTTGCGCCGAAACGGAGTACATTCTGCAACACAGAATCAAAAACACAAATAAAATGTGTAACAGTGAGCCAAAGCAAACCTTCTCTATTTAAAAAAAACTGCTTCTAACTATTTTTTAAAAATAAGCTACAACATTATTTGTGGCTAAACAACCTCATTGAAAATAGTTTTAATGCTAGTATTTGTGGTTGTTACAAGTATTTATGGCTATTTATGATCAACCACGCATGTCGAATATCGCTGTCGAAAATTATACTCCACATAGCCAAATATAAACGTAAATACAACTGCCGGCTTCTTAGCGACTAGAATTAGACTGTAGTTGTACATAATATAACAGTTTTTTTTAGGTTTGTTGACATAAACTTTTATAAAACATATAACAGTTTGCTTTTCCTGCTGTCCAGCTGAAACAACTGGTCGTTTTCAGCTATTTAAAGGAAACACATTTTTGCATTATTAGAAATAGTGCCTCTACTTACTGCATCGAACTTGGGTCGCCAAAAGTAGAGTCGTGTGAACCTCCAGCGTACAATCCTTGAGAGTCCGAGTGCCCGTAGAACGACTGTGGGGTGGCCGGGTTCGAATCCAAGATTGAGGTTTGCGGTATACGCGGAATCTGGGTGATAAGCATGGGCTTGATATAGCCACTAGAACCCGTGACATGATGTTGATCGACGGTCGGCGTGTAATACTTGCCGAAGGCCTGATCCTTTACCGTGTCAGGATACAAGTAGAGGATATTCTGCAATCGAAGGAAGCGACAATTAACTTCACTATGGAACTATGAAAGACTGGATAGACCCGCGTCTTCGCGTCAGGGGTCGGGCAAGACTCCCACTCGGACACGAGTGATAGATGAGGAGTGAGCCATCGGTGCCGTGGACTTAAACATTCACATGTATATATTAAATTCCTAAATTATGATTACTATCGTCATTACTACTGTTATACCGGTGCTATTATTACGCTAAGTAACGACGGTGACAAGCGACAGTGACGCCCTGATTAATGATTTTGATTTCAGTATACTTACTTCATTAGGGGGATATATATATATATATATATATATATATATATTAACTTCACTATCAGGTGGTTGTTAATTTCTGCAATTGGTTGCCCTAATCCAGGCTTGGACAAAAGGCCGGGCAGTGCTATAAAATCAGCTGGTGACGCTACTGAGTCCATTCAATTCGTTCAAGAACAACATTTTCGTATATATATATTGTATTACGACATACGATTGAAAATTGCCCAATACTAACACGTAAGTCGGATATTCTGTCTGCTAGACTCCGAATGTTAAAGTCCCTCGACGTGAACGGCTGCACCATGAGTATGTCCTTCGTGCCGCCGTCCGTTTCGGTCACCCAAGCGATCGACACGCCTCCCAGCTCCGAATCCGAGAACCGCAGCAGGAATGTGCCGCTCAGCTTCTTCAGGAGCATGTCTTCGGCTTCGCGCCGGCTCACGAAGCCCCACACGACGCCGTCGTTCCAAAGCAGACGCAGGTGCTCCTTCGTCACCTTCATGATCGCGTAGAACCACTCCCAGAATGTGAAGCTACGTTCCGGCAGCGGCTCCTTACAGAACTGCGCCCAGCTCAGCATCATGTCGTGAACGTCGTGTCCGAGGTTCGGATTGCGGAACGCTTTCGTCGCCAGGAAGTGCAGGTTGCTGTCGGACAGGCCACGGCCGGTGGCTGATCGGAACTTCGTCGACAGAACGTGCGCCATATTGCTCCACGGGACGCGGTCGGGCACGACGAACGGCAGCCGCTGCTGCTCGGAGAACGCGTTGTCCCAGGTGACGGTGGCCCACGCGTGCGGCTCCTGGTTGCCGTGTACGATTACGACGACGGGCAGCGAGCACGCCTGCACCGAGAACGTCATGTCGCCGACCTTGACGATCGACTGGAACAGCAGGCAGAACTTCTCGTCCATGACACTTTCGGTGCCCTTCTTCTCGGCTCGTTTGATCTTCTTCAGCGACATGTTGCGAAACGACACCGACAGCTGCTTGGTAGCCTGGTGATATTCCATCGCGCCGATGTTGTTCAGGATCTCGCCGGAGACCTCGTTCGACGGATAGCCATCGTTGCGAGCCAGCACGACGGCCTGCGCCTCGCTGATGATCGACACCTTGACTTGCGGTGGGGACATGTGCACGTTTAGTCTGCCTCCCACAAGCAGACGGATGGTGGCGGGAAAACGGGTGTTCGTCTTCATGACCTGCGGCGGCTGCTTTTCGATGACGAACGTGCCGCACACCAGAACCGATAGCAGGCCTTTAATCTGGTTCTCCACGCGAGATACGCTTTCCTTCAGCGTGGCTGCGGATGTGGTTGGCATTTTGGTGATGAGCAACTCGAGTCGACGGACCAGCTGTAAGTGCTGCCAGATGAGTTCGGCCAAAAGCTCGCACCGCTCCTGGATCTGTTCCAGGTTGTTTTCGAACGGCTGCCCATTACCCGACAGCTGCTGACCGCGATGCCAACTGGCAAGTTGCTGATCCACAATCTGGTGCTCCAGATGCGAAAGCTGCTGCACGCTCTCTGCAAACGTTAACGGCCAACAAACAAATGGCAGTACATTGAAATTGGGTTGTTAGTTGTACTATCACTAAAAGCGGTGCTAGACTAGACTTTTCTGTTGTCCCAACACCGCGAGGGAGGTGATTGCGTGCGAGGCTTTCTAATTTCCTAAAGATTTCTGTTTTGACTCAACGCCTCCCGCGCACACAAACGGTGGTACACCAGCCGTTGACAAATACAACTCGTGCGAGTTTTCGCCCAACTAATGTATGACCTTCACTTTCTACCTGAGCCCGATAATCAAGCACAACGCGTTGGCGATAGGCCGATGAAATTTTTGGACTCTCACCCTTAAGACTTTCGACGTAATTCAGCCGTGCCTGATGAAGCTCTCTGGCGCGCTCCTTGATGAGGGCGTCGAACTGAGCAACCTCTTGCTGCACGCGCTGCAGCATCTCTACGGACTGGCCAGTGGACTGCAGGTGGCCGAGTTGACTGTTGCGTTTCTGCATGTCCTGATACTGAATAACGAACGCTTCTTCGAGCTGCTGCATCTGCCTTATCTGCTCTTCCATAAGCTGAGCATTCCGCCGACAATCGTCCATCTCCTGCAGGATCGTTAAAGTAAGGTCGGGTACACCGCCGAGGTCAGCTCCGAGCTCAGCGGACAGCTCCTGTTGTCCTGTGGACGCCTCATACTGAGCGATGATCTTTTGCTCACAGATGATGCAGTTTCGCAGGATTCGAATTAGAAACGTCGGGTCACCGCTGTAGTTCTGCTTGAATTGGTGCAGAGACTCCGACAGTTTAATGCGCGTCACGAAGTCGGTGCTCTTGTTTGCCTTATCCTGCAAACAGTAGGCGCACAAAAAAGACAGCGTTACAACCGTTCCCTATCGCATCGCTATAATTGTCGACAAAAACGAATTTTCGTTTGCTTTGTTATTCAATAGTATAGGTAACGTGAAGCAGACAATACGTTTAAAAAGACACAAATAGGCGGCCCGTGACAAAGCTGCTGAGCATTCACGGATACGTTGGCACCTAACATGCTTTTGCTATTTCTGTAAACATAGACTGAAAGCATAATCATTCTTTCGAGTTCGACGAAATGTCCGCCAATTTTTATACATTCCTTTTTATATCGCGTTTTACGACGTTTTTCGAGCTCTACTCTTACAACTTCAAGCACCGTTTTGCGTAAACCAAGTCGCCTTTCTCTAAAGTGTTTATAATTTTCAGGAAAAGGAAAAATGTCCTCAACCTGTGACGAGTCTCAAAAACAAAGAACACAGGTTCTCGTCGAGTTTTAACACAAACCAGAATGGCCCATGTTTATCCATTGAGTAGGATCATATGTAGGGGCACGGCATCAAGCAAAGCGCAAAGTCTCCTCTAGCGCTACATATTTTATGTTTAAAATTACGTTAATTTCAGCCTTCGTTCGGGCAAAATTCCTCTTATATGTTGCTGTGATCTGTGTCAATATTCAAAAATCAAGAAACGTTGTGATATGTGTTCAAGTAAAAAAAATCTACTGTAATATGTGTCAATATTTATAAATCAAGAAACGCTAATACGCTCTGGTTATTAGTGTATGCTGACTGGCGTGTATTCGATTAGCAAGACGGCTTACCTCAAGCTCGTGCATGAACTGCTGTACGAGCCTGGGGACATACTGGCTGACGTCGGGGTTGTCAGGATTCAGCGACTGCCAATCGTGTTTATCGATCCACTCGCTGAGCGCGCGCCGCACCTCAATCGGCATGTGAACGCCGTACAGCTGCTGCGTCTGCTGTTGGAGACGCTCCGGTAGACGCTGAGTTCGCTCCCATGTTGACAATCCGCCGTTCTTCATTACCACCAGATGATGACAACCACAAACACAACAACGACGACGACGACAACAACAACCACAGCGAAAACAACAACAAAAATGCGGTCAACTCAGAGAGATTGATCATTCCGACAAAGTTGTTTTGTTTTATCCACAACCACAACTTTATCGTGGGAGCCAAGACAAATAAGAACCGCAGACCGAACAACAGCCGCAATTGATGTCGATTAAACTGATGTCAACAACACGCGTAACATTGCCTTCTAATGATATATATATATATATTTTTTTTCTCTATTCCTCTGCATCTACGTGACGTTCTTTTCCCTATATGTATATATATATATATATATATATATATATATATTATGCTACCAATTTATGGTGAATAAACCCGAAACATATACATATCTCTCTCTCTCTCTATATATATATATATATAGCGAGAGAGAGAGAGAGAGACCGCTTACTATATATATATATATATATATAGTAAGCGGTCAGTAAGCTTGAATTTACAAATCTACCGGCATATCGATATGTGTTACAAAACTAAGAACGCTAACAAACGATTGCCACTCCTTAATCTAATCGGCGATTAACATGATTCAACAGCTGCTACTGCTGCTGCTAAATCGTTCGGTGGACAACTAGCGACCACATAAACAAACAATATACGGCTTGAGATAACGTTACGCGGTTCGGCGAAATAGACTAATTGTGTCGTTGTCGTTAACTAAGTTAACCACGGAAATCCATGGGCGTAGCACATGCATCGACGAAACGTACCGACGCCCACATGTTCGGGCCTGAATGGTGGTGATCAATCGCGGCAATTGTGGCTGACGAAACGGGAAACCGCTGCAAGAAGTTCCGCGTGCGACCTTTTCACCGACTCACTCCGTTTCTCGCTGAAGCACTGCCGAAGAGTACGCGAACAACAACAGCAACAACAACAGCAGCAGTGCGACCAAATCCAACGATGACGTGGGGACGGGGGGAGGGGGGGGTGAGGAACACAGACCACAAATTTTGAAAAATCCTCTCATCCAAGCATTAGCATCTTCATCGTCGCCATCACCATCAATCGGCCAACAGCAACAACAACAGCAACGACGACAAGCATACAAACAAGAACCTCTTGCACTTTGTCGTTAGATTCCACACTTTTGACGCACGCATCGTAAGAGTTGCCTACGACATCTACTACTCCGACGGTGCCTATTGTTAGACTATAACGGTGCCTATAGTTAAGTCTCTCGAATGTCTGCGTCACTGGCTGAGAATGGTGCCGGTGTACATCGTGTGCGGCGTTGTGAAGGCGAATCGGAGCTGTCGCTCGAATAATGGATGGAATAGACGGATCTTGGTGCTTCTGAAGATAGTAGTCGTAGTCGTAGTAGTAGTCGTAGTGGTAGTAGAAGTGGTACTAAAGGCCGGTGTTGTTGCTCCGGCCGCTGTAGGCGTGTTGTGTGAGCATCAGGACGCCGCAGAATGGCTGTGGCTCGTCGAACGACGAACGGGCTCGGCGACTCGGTCGGTCATGATGGTTCCGTTCCGCCACTAGCTTCTTCTTCTTGTTCTTCTGCTCAGCGGCGGGATTGCAAGAACAACGACGACGACGATGACGACGACGAAATGATCTGACTTGGACCTTGAGAAGGCGGCAGCATGTAGGCAGCAGCGGCGGCGGCGGACACGCTGGAAGGTGAGGGCGAAATCGCACATGGCTTCGAACGAGGACAAGAAGAAAGCGATTGAGGAGGAAGCGACAGCCAGCTATAGAGAGAGAGAGCACGCGCGCGCTAACGAGAGACTCTCAGAGAGAGAGAGAGAGAGAGAGAGAGAGACAGGGGGGAGATATACAGAGAAAGGGAGATTGACACAGAGAGACATAGTCGGGAAGAGAGGCAGAGAGAGAGAGAGAGTGCCAACGGGAAAAACAATCGATATACGAGTCTAGATGGTGCGAAAGCAGAGCCGAGAGGAGAAGAGATCGATCTATCTCGAGGGGAATGATCCGGGCGAAAAGGCTAAAGCCCAAGCAAAACGGGGAAAGAAAGAGGGAGAAAGAGAGAGAAAGAGGGGGGTGGGGGGGCTAGTCATTACGAAGAGGGAAAGATGCTGCAGAAGCGAATACGCGGCGCGCCGAGTAGCGGTACATCATCGCCAACGTGAAGGCGGAGCAGCATCAGTTGCAGCAGCAGCAGCGTTCCTCTACCGATCGAGGACGACCCCGAAGCAGCCGCGATTCAAGCAGCAACAACAACAACCGCTGCCGTCGCCGCAGCCGATGCTGTTTGAGCACGCGGTGATCCGGACAGTGAGTAAACTCCAACAGGTCCCCGGCTCCGATGTATGAGCTTGCTACCGACCGACCGACCGATCGATCTCCCGTTGCTGCTGCTGCACACCTTTGTCGACCTGTCTCTCTCGGTAAGGGGTTAGAAGTGCAGGTTGTCCGCCATTAAGCACCCTGCAAGCAACACAACCACGTTGGAGGATCTGGCTTGCTTGCTTGCTGAACGATTGCTGAATGAATGAAGCCTCCTCTACCCCTAAACCCCCGCCCGCCCGCGCCCTTAAGACAACTCTGTCATCACCACCAACATCAGCATCGCCGTGGTCGTCGTTTTCTTGTTCTTGTTGTTCTTCGTCTTCGTCTTCAACCTCATCATCGTCGTTAACGTAGTCACTTCGCGGTCATCGTCGTCCGTGAAGTGTCCCGTGATAGTACGAGCTGCTTCGACTGATCTACGAGTAGCCAGTGAGAAATCACTTGTTTTTGCCGCTCGAGGACAGATTTGCTGAACGGGCACACCCAACGACGTATGGCCAACATAGAGCATACGGCTGCATGGGCCATCGACGACGGCCACCGGGATGCTCCAAACAACAACGCCGACGACAACGACGACAATAAGAACAACACAACAGCAACAACAACCACGACAGCAACAACAACAAAAATAAAAAAACAACAACAAAAATGACAACAGTAGCTCAACTTGCCTGAACCTTCAACCCCGAACGACGGTTGAGTGAGCGTACGAACCGAACCGAGCCAAACGATTCGACACAGAAAAGGCAGGAAAAACAGAAGAAAAAACTCACACACTGACACAATTGAAATTTAAAAGAAGAACGAATTAGAGAAATCGATCGTAAGAGGTGGAACATAGTAAGAGCGCGAAGGGAATGCGAGATGAGAAAGAGAGAGAGAGAGAGAAAAGCGGGGAGAGCATCAGAGAAGGAGAGAGCGACCTCGGGGGTTGCGGGGGAGCGGAATGAGGGGTTGCTGGGGGAGGGGTAAATAAACGGAACTTCTTGAGCATTTGTGTCGCTGGTCCGGCGGAGCCGGTGTTGATCGTCTCGATGGTGGTGGTGATGGTGGTGTGGCGATCGGCTGTGGCTGCAGTATGAGCGAGCGAGCGTTTGTGAGCCTGTCTATCTATCTGCCTGTGTGTGTATCTGTGTGTCTATGTGTGTGTCTCTGTCTGTCTGACTGTGTGTGTGTGTTTCGCGCTGGCTCTGGCTCTCTAGAAGAAGCGAGGTAGATAGTGGCCGCCGTCGGGGGGCCGCCGTTCCAAGAACCAAGGTTCCTCCAACTACGAAGGCTACCACTAGTGCTGGTGGTGGTGGTGGCGGTGTTGTTGCTGTTGTTGTTGCTATTGGTCGTGGTGGTGATGATGTTGTTGCTGCAGCCGCTCCTCATCGTCGTTGTCGTCGTCGACGATTTACTCCTCCTCCTTCTCCTTCTACCATTACGGCGGTAGCGGTGGCAGCGGCGGCCACCGCCGCCGCCACCACCACAAACATAAGCTAGCTACCACGGAAGACCGGCGGTTTCAGCGGAACTAGCAACAAACAACATTACGACTCTTAGCACCGTTCAGTCAGCTCTCCGCTTACACATACACCGATACACTTATACAGTCGTACTCACACAACATATATATATACATATGTGTATATATATATATATATATATATATATATATATATATAACGTATATATATAATATGTGTATATATATTTATATATATATATATATATATATCGTATATCTATAAATATGTGTATATATATATCTAATATATATATATATCCTCTCTATATATCTTCTATCTATATCTATCTACATATGTGTCTCTCTTTTCTTCTCTCTCTCTTCTATCTTGTCTCTCTTTCTCTCGCTCTCTCTCTCTCTCTCTCTCTCTCTCTCTCTTCTCTCTCTCTCTCTCTCTACACAAAAACAGAATGGGCAGAAAGAATATAAAGAAAGAGATGCCGAGGGACGACGACGAAAAGGGGAGGTTTCGTAAACGCTCTGCGGAACACCACTAAGAGACTGGTCGGGACGAAAGCGACCGCCGCCAGTTATTACTCCCATCATCATCATTATTGTTATTATTATTATTAATGCTACGGCGTCACTGCGGCTGCTGCTGCTGCTTCTGTTCCTCTTAACTAGCAGTAAGCAGCAATTAGCAGGTTCTGCCAAAAGAGAGAGAGAGAGATAACGTAGTCTATGACCGCTAGGCGGTAGCATAGCGTGCATATGTATGTCTATTGTCGATCAGTTGATCGATCGACATGCCCAATGCTTTTATGCGATTGCTTGATCATAAGCGAGACCACGATCAGAGCCCGACCAGTCTGATTGTATTCGTCCTTTAACAGCAGCAGCACCATAACGCAACGGTGGCTACATCGCCAATGTCGAGGAATTCGGTAGTTATTTGCGTAGAAAACTCACAAAGTCAGTCATTATCCGTACCTATCAATCTAGCTCAAGAAATTATGCTTACATAGCCTAAACAATTCTAGCCACTTTGGTTGAATGAGTATACTTAGTACTCTTCGTAGTTTTAGAATTAAGTCTGCTCCGCTTGCTGTGTTGCTGAGATATGGTATCGATAACCGGTGCAGGCTTTTTTTCACGTCAAGGGACACACTCAAAGACATGGTATACGGAATTTTGCGGCTTCGGTTTGTCTCTGCGCACTCGACACAATTGCAGACATTCTCAAGAAAGCTGATCATGGCTGGGGCCAGCTAGCGTTTGCATGGCGATGAGGTGTAACCAGTAATCAATTTGGAGACCGGAGTATGCTCGCGTTTCGGCCTGACCTGCAACGAAGACGAGCCCAGACCCAGGCGGCTTGCGCCCACATAAGATGGAACCAAAGTAGCGCCCCAAACCGGAATGGCCTCCGTCGCCCGAAGAGTGCAGTACGGGCGTAAGTCCATCGCGGTCATCTTCCAAATCAAGGTACAGCAGCGGTTCCTTGGCGCAGGCAAGTTGCGTCGGCAATAGTACCCTCGCAAAGGTCTCGTTTAACTAGATATTTACCTCACGGATCCACAAGTTTGTCATTGCTCAAGCAAAAAAGTCGTTTAAGCGTGTGCCTGCCACCAACGAGAGGATAATATATAATATCAGCGCCTCCTAGCGCGCCTAAACGAGGTTCGACAGGTTCGAGTTCGTTTGTGGTGCTAATGTTTCGGTCCCTGCTCAGCTCAGGCTCTCTGAGAACCCCACTGCTTTAGCTAGTGCTCGGTCTTCTCTCTCGCCGCAGTGGGTTTCACAGACGCTGCAACAGAAATCAACTCCCACTAAGACTTCGACGCCGGCCATGGAGACACAAAAAATAAAAAAAACAAAAAAAGGACGAGCATGTTACAACAGGGTCAATGGCGCTTCAAGTTTTCACGCCTTCGTTGGCTACGGAACGGGCCATCTGAGGGCGAGACATCGTTTGAGAGCTTAATGCCGTGGCACAGGACACACTGCAGTTTGGAACTGGCCATCAGAGCTTGCGGTAGAAAAGACCGCCGTGACGTCCTATGGGCACGAGGGCACGATACCATATTCGTGATTTTTCTATGCAGCACTTTAGTAAGGCACAGTGTGTTCGCTCGGAGGGGAAGAACATAGCGATTGTTCTGGCGTGTTTCGTGGGCTCTCCTTGCATTTTTAGAGTAACACCCCTCCTTAACACCATATGCGGCCTTGCTCGCTTAGTTTGGAGATACAAATCCTTGTGTAAAGACCTTGCATTCGTTCGTATGAGCAGTGATAAGTTGCTCATTACGATACAGGCGATTATCTGATCAATGTCAGCTAGAGCCCCGTCATCAATCGTCCCACCGTCCAAGTGCCAAACGTTCAGCAAAAACAAATCCGCAATGTGATCAGGTTATGGGGGGCTATGGAGGGCTGTCCCGCGGAGAGGATACGTCCTGATGCGTCTCCGTGCTGGACGCCAGATTACGAGCGAAGTACTTTGTTGCTAAAGAGCAACATCGACGGTCGGTCAAGCGTATGCTTTATGGGCTATTTGAAACAGCTATTTCAACTACTTACTACACGTGGTCGAAAAACGTGCACGGGTTCGAGCCCCACTGTTGCACATTTGTATTCATGGGGATCCGTCTCATGAAGCAATACGAAAGCAGTCCCGTGGACGTTAAATGTTGGCTGAGGGTCAGCCCGAAAAAGTTAAAGCTAATGCAGATTATATCTGTTGCGCTTCCGTGTTATTCGTTAGCTCTCCCTTTGAACACATGTATACACATAGAATTACAATGAATCATTTCCTCTCATGAGCCAGGGATAAGGGTTGTTTATGTGCTCTAGGAGGAGGGTTGCTACTCATACCGTTCAATCGGATGTACGAAACGTAATGAACAATGTCGACCCGCTAAACTTACGTCAAGACACTAATGTTTAGAACAGTGAATGGGACAACATGTACATTACACACACTTTTAGAGCACCTCCGGTGAAGTCTTTGTAAATATCACTTTTGCACACCTTTAAGCAAGATAAGATATATTTTTAGATAGACTTCCATAGTAGCGGAGAGCAGTATAGCAGCTTGCTGACAACCAGTGCCGTATAGTGTCTAATAGACAATCGCGTGAGTCTTTTATGACTAAGCACCCACAAATTGTGTTTACTAACACTAAGCAAGTTTTGGCAACACGTTAAGTATGAGCACTGAAATTGCTATCGACTATGACTTGACCAGCCGGTTCGTGTACAGTGGTGACGGAAAAAGGCGAATCAGCGTTGATTATATAATCAAAGCCACAGTTGGCATGCTTTACAACAACACGTTTCTATGAGACAGTGGCATATGGTTTTCTATACAACAACGCGCAAATCTATCAACGGGCTGATGGGACTCGATGGGGGGTAAAAATGGTGAGGCCGTTTGCGTTTTGTAAGCGCTTTACCTCCAGTGGAAGGTAGCTCTTTATACCTTAACTAAGAGGTAGCAGAGGCGAGGCGCAGCCGCTTTAAGATGTTTATCAACCCTCTAAACACATGGTTGTGAACTTAAGAACGGCATCATTTGTTGCTCTTCTCCTGTATATGTATATGTTTTTAAATTTTCTGAAACAGCGCATTTGTAGAGGATGTGCTAAACAGTTGGCAAACTTATTATGAAAAATAGGCATAATCTTCTGACTAAATTCTTAAATTGACATCATCACGGACGTTGCGAGTGGAGTTCGAGCCGAAACGTTCGTGCATTTGAGAATCGCCTGTAGACTCGTCCGCACGCACGGTTGCCAACTAGAGAGAGGTCAATTGCTTACTGCGTAAAATATGCAGATTGAATATATATATATATATAGTATTGATATAACATTGACACTTATACAGTTGTCAGCTGCCCTCTCTTCTCATGTTATTCGAGAGAGGCAGTGCAGTGATCCTTTCACACAAGGGCCAGGCAGGCAGACGTATGATACTTCGTGCACGACTGAGATCACAGTCGGTAGACGCACTCTGTGTACTTCGTATTCGAACCGACCAGGTGATGATAGCCATGAACTATGTATTTAGTATAGACGCGGCAATTGTCACATGCAAGACTAGACCAGAGATGAGAAAATTCCAGGTCTCCAACCACTCGTCGGACTTGTTTTCCAACTTTATTTTCTCATCCCGAGTTAAAGCTTTCGAATGGTACAGTACTGCGCAGTCTTTAACCTCAATCGAATTATCTCAACAAAGGTTGACAGCCTGACATTAGGTACCCGAAGCCGCTCCTTGCCCGCATTGACAAGCAAAGTGCTCGCTTCATTTACATCGTGTGAAACACCTTTCCAGCAAAAACAAAAGTTTGCCCGCTTGAGATGTTCCCATACTCTGTCAAGACCATACATCAGCCGTGCAACAATCTTGAGATGGGACACAGCCACTGTCGTCGGGACGCACAGGATCCGGACATCGCATACCTCTCCATAAAGAGAGACTAGGGCTGTGCGCTAGGGTTCAGTCGCTTACTGGCACAACGAAAAAACGTAGCAGCATTCTTCAAGTCCATGTTGGACTCGACAAGTGTTCTATGCCTCTTCACAGATTTAACTACGCGCCGTTCAATTAAAAAAAAAGAACTAACGAGGGGTTCCCAATAACTGCATATTTTGATAAGGAGAGTAATACATGAAAAGATGTTGCGCAAGCGGAAACGCAGATTTACTATTGTGATTGTGATCCCCCCGTAGGGGACGGAGGATAGTCTAGAATTAAAAACAACCTCGTTAAAAAAATGTTTTTAAAACCTCTTGCAGCCGCGGAAGAGGTAGCAACAATCCCAATAGCAGATCTGATCAGTGGGGGAGTAGCACTGAGAATAGGCAGCTGAAGACTGTTTTCTACAAGCAACGTTTGTTTTGAGACCGAGTCGTTTGGACCGGAAACAGGTGTCGGGCAGTATTCGCTAAATTGTAATCGCCAACTAAAACCACGCAAAAGCCTTTAGTGCAGCAAGGCTCTATCTATGGATCTATGGACTAGTCGCGTATGAACGGCTGAAGCAGCATTTCGCGTGATCCTGTATGACATCACCTTGGGAAAGGAGTTCACCTGGGCAAACTCAATTGGCCTCAGCAGACCAGGTGGAATTACGGCACACGATAAATACACCTTCTGCGCGCGCAGAACGCTCGCACTTGTACACGCAATGAGTGCTATTGAGTGATATTTCGGCATTACGCATTGAATCTATGTCTCCACTGAATTGGAGGTAATTTGTTAGGGAGTTTGTATAGGCTAGGTATTTGCTGCCCCCCCCATACTCAAGGTCATATATATATATATATAATATTTTTTTCTCTTGCACCTGAATTAGCAAAGACATGCAATTTTCTGTTTTACTTTTAGATAGCACACCCTCTCTTGCCACCGCAAACAATTTTCAACTAAAATACTTCAAAAATGATGTTGGTTTGCATTCAATTCGTGTTTCGGATCCCGCAAAGCGTTTGGCCCTCACGTGATACCGTCTGACCTGCCTTTTTTCAAGCTTGCATTCGCATTCCCTCATAAGACGATTTTAACTAATACAAATGTGCAACGGTAGGGATCAAAGCCGTGCATCTTTGTGTCTCCTCCGGTCGCAAGGCGCACGCGAATGCACCACACCACCGGGCTCGACTTTCCCACGAAGAGAAACGTGACAGAAACACGGTGTTAACCACATCGAAAATTTAGACGTTTCGGCGTGTTGCGACTAATAGGCATTCAAGTTTAGGTTACCTTTGCACCTGGATGTGGGGCTGCATTAGGAAGTACCATGACATTTTGTTCGATAACCACATCAAAATATTTAACTGCTGGTGAGCGTGCCGATGCTAGCTGTCGAACCTTAATGCCCCACCTAGTGTAGCGCAAACTATCGGTGCTTTCCTTCATCCGTTTAGGAGGATCACTTGTGCATTGCAAGTCCCTTGAGTATACGTGTTAGTAATTTGAGTAGGTCATGCTGAATCATCTGCCGTATCAGTTTTGCGACAATCCATTGATATTCCGTAAGAAAGAAAGCTTGCAAACACCAAAATATTAGAATGTTTAAAATGGAAATGTCTCTATGTCGCTGAAGCGTATTGGAATGTGACCTCAAATAGTGAATGGTTCTGTAAGAACATTGAACTAACAAGTTCCACACTAAAAACTTTAACTTGGAAGACAAACATGCCAGTGTGTTCGACTAGCTTGGCCGGCAGCTCTGTAAACTGGTGCACGGCACACCGAGTAACCTCCAAAATTAGATCGCATGAACATTTCACTGCTTGGCCACCATTGTTACAGTGACCGGTTTTCGCATCACTTGGCCACATTTAATAGAACATGGTCCTTCTACGAGCACAAAAACAAAAAAAGCTTACCGATGGAAACACATGGTTTACCACAGTTAACCAACCTAAACGAGATCTACATGCTGTGTCGTTGATGGAATATCACAATTCATAATACACACATGTTGGTCACTCGTAAGACCGATAGATTACTGCTGTTCGAATATGCATTTAATGAAGTTGTATATGTTAACAAGTTTAAAGTGACCAAAGTCTCAGCTCTATTAGATGGCACCTACCTATTGTTGCCTCGTCCTAGTTCACAACGTTAGCAGCGACGCCTGACAGATTACGTTGTTACGCTCGTTAGTCTTAGATTGAGCGCTGTCAATGATCACTTGGGCCAACGAAGGGCACTACCACCACCTCATGATGTCTTCCTTAGCAAGGTTCGAAATGAAGGTGGCGGCCACCGGCGCCTTCAAAGACAAGAACAACCTGGCGCCTTCAAAGATCAGAACAATTACTATCCACAGAACTCGAAAGCCGGGGGGCAAATACCGAGGGCGGAGACGTGGCTGGGATAACTAACAGCTAACGTCAGTAAGTGACGTAATGTTATCCGTGTGCCGTCATACGAAGGCCGTTGATCTTTGGCTTGGCTACATGCCTATCTTGCCGAATACTACATACAGCCTGCCTTTCATCTATTCCATCGAGTACAAACCGGTTATCGCGCTAAAACGACGCGTGGATGCAAACGCGACAACCAGCTACTGGGGTTAAAGGCTTTCGACACTACTAATCCGACATAACTGTCTATCGACGTCTACGAGCAAATTCTGCACGCCGCAGCTATTGTCCACGTCAAAGCAGTGTTGGCGCACAAGCAAATACCTAGCCTATACAAGCTGCCTAACAAGCAGATTTCAATTTATAAGCGACCGGCATACGTACACAGGATCGGATAGAATTAGAACAACATGAGCAAAAATACTAAACTAACAAGATTAAAGCGAAACCACGGCGACTTGACTGGCCCAAACTGTGTTCTATTCTTTGTAGTTAGGACTCTTTGTGTATTGCTCAACGTTGTGTTAACTCTTTCCCTTGTTAAAACTAAACAAATGTGGGTGGTATTAATCACACTACGAATTTATCTGGGCCCAACTGGACCTCAGTGCCCGCTTTTTCCTATATTGAAGACTTCGGAAATTCGTTTGTCGACAAAAAGACACGGGTATAAGAAAGAGCTACCAATGAAAAAGGACAATATTTGTCTTGACAAGAGGTAAGGTCATTCAATCCCACCATCTAAAATTATTCGAGCGCAACTTGGGCTGCTTAGACTTGCACGCAGGAACACTTTCATACAGAGCATTTAACGGTGTTCAATGAACTCACGCCGCAAGATTGGGGAAAAATATCGAAAATAGGGAACTATTATTGTATGTTTAATATGTCACCTTTCACTTGACAAGCAAATGGCAACAATCGCGGAAGGCCTCAAAGGAGACTCCCGTTTTTTGCATTTAAATGTAACGTTTATAGCTAAGAAGTGGTCTCAGTTCACCCTATATGAGATTGCGTAACATTACAGTGCATACGTTCTCGGGAGACAATTGTCGCTCCACTTGCATCTATATAATAAAAAGAATAACAACAATATATATACATACAGTATATATATATATATATATATATATATATATATATATGCGTATGAACGTTGGAGTGTATTTTTGTTTTTGAATATTCGCCTTCAATTGATCAAACTTCAGACACGACAAGGCAGACATGAACGGTGCGTGGATCATAGTGAGACCATGATCCACGGCAAAAGCCCAAGTAGACGTCAGAACCAAGCTCAAAGTTAACTAGAGCTTCGTAAAGTTCTGCTTTAGCGCGGATTGCGCTATGCAGATGATACTGTTAACAACAGTCAAACAAATGTCTGCCACAGCAGACCACAACAGACAATCGATATTTACAACTTACGTTAGGAGCGAATCTGTGCTAGCTAACAATAGGACTGCAAGTTTTTCCCATAACCATTTGCACCAGAACTAGTATTTTCGTTTTACTTTGCTGGCAAACTTAACTGGACTGGCTCAGCTAATATAGCTGTTACCCCGTTCGATATCTTCTCTTTCGATACCCACAGATACAAAATGCAGGTTCAAACGAGCATACTCCATTCACAACCTTGTGGCCGGCACCACAACGCGGTAGCCTGAAACGCATCTCGAAATCCGTAATTCAATCAGTACGGGCTCTGGGTTCCGGCGAATTGGCGTGAATGAAATTATCTGGCTAGCGACGATCATCATCGCATCTCAATGTGCCTAACTAAACGAAAGAAAAGCAGCTGGTGATCCACAGTTGGCCTTATATTCAGACTCAAGCAATAGACACGTGTGCGTGACGTTTACGTGAATGTATGGACACATAGAATGTCTTCTTATAGCGCTTAGTGGACGAGCAGTGACGAGGCGGTTTAGTTCGTTCGCATGTATCTGACGTGTCGTCGGAAGAGTGTTTAGGACTTTGTTTTTGTCTGTAGGCGTGCCTATATCCACTGCATATTATATATATATATATATATATATATATATATATATATATATATATTTAGACACAGGCGGTAGCCTTTTCTGCAAAATTACCTGAATAGTTATAATTGTTTGAATTTATGTAATAATGAACCTTCAAGCTCAATGAAGAGTTATTGAACTTAAAAATACGCGTGTTAAACGTCTGTGCCCATGTTGTGTGTGTGTGCGTGTTAAACATCTGTGCCCATGTTGTGTGTGCAGCGTGCGGGTAGTATAATGTATGCAGCTCTTACCTTGACGCCAGCGCTGCCTCTGTGCGCGATTCCCGCAGAGCTTACTGAAGGTAGATATCATCTCAACCAGCACAACAACAACAACAACACTCTTTTTGCTATGATTTGTACGAGCAACTAGCAAGACTTGCACTCCGGGCACGCCAGCGAGATCTGCAACCCCTTCTGAGTAGCTGAAGTTGGACGACGGATTGAATGATTGATGATTGATGACCAATCAATGAGTGAATGAGTGAGTGAATGAGTCAATCACTCCTCATGGTCGATGGCTACCGACGCAACTTGACAACGGCAACTTTTCTCGACCCACTATGCACCCACTGCGGTCGTCAAGCTAGCAAAAGCAGCGGCAGCAAACGCAACCAAGTCGTAACTGCAGCAGCAGCAGCAGCAACAGCAGCAGCAGTAGCAGCTTAATACCGTTCGTCAGAATATTCAGTCGTCAATCGACCACAGCACTAGCAATAGATCAGCACGCCTTGTCTCGACACACACGATTTGTGTCGGTCGTCAACAATCATCGGGCGAATTCGAATCGCAGCACGCACGCCGACAGTATGTACAATAAGTGCTCTCTCCGCCATAGCTCTCCTCCAAGTCACGCACTCATGGCCGTCGCCGCGCTGCGCCGGCATCGACGCATTTCAAGAAAGCAGCGCTCGAGCGGCGTAGAAAGATTGCTGATGAAATCTGTCACTGGTACTTTTTGTTGTTATTGTTATTGTTGTGGTGGTTGTTGTTATTGTTGTGTTTGCTGTTGTTGTTTTTGTTGTCGTTTATTGCTGTTGTCACCGCCACTTGCGACGACCACGACGACGACGACGACGACGACAACAACAACAACAACAACAACTACCAACCACTACGAGAACAAATACACCACCTACGACGGCAACAATAGCAACAACAACAGCAACGACACCACCAACAACAACAACAACAACCAATGAGATCTAATAACTAAACGACGATGATGACTGCAGCTACAACAACAACAACAACAACGACAACAACAACAGCAAAAACAATAATTACCCAGCGACGGTAGGTAGACGGAGCGTAACGCAACGTTCCAGAAGAAGTGATGGCGACTGTGCGGTGCGGCAAGTTCGTACGCCCGAGAAGGAAAAGCATATGGCAGACGAGATGGCCAAGGGAGAGAAGGAAATAACGGGGGAGGGGGGGAGATAGGAGGAGGAGGAGGAGGAGGAGGAGCTGGCGGGGGTGGTACAAGGGTAGAAGAGTAGGTAGGTGTCGATGTCGAGACGATGGCGCTTATAACAAAGAGAGAGAACACCAACAATAGAGAGAGTGGAACGGAATGGAAAACGGAGTGGATACAGATAGAGAGAGAGAGCGCGCGCGCGAGAGAGACAGCGAGAGAGAGGGAAGAGATTTTGAGAAAGGTAGTAGTGATCGTGAGCCGGGAATTTACATCGAAGACGTGAGACGTCGCCGGCGCCGCGACCGTTGATCGGATCAATAACAAAAAACATCCGGTGATGACAGCGGTGGCAGCAGCAGCGACGACGACGACGACGAAAGCCATGGTTACGGCGGCGCTTAGCGCAGCGGGCCGGGTGAATGCGCGTCTCGAATTGTAACCGGCGTCGCCGATCTTTTATCTCCCGCCAACCATACAGCAATGCCAACCTACCTGCCAAACTGTTACCAACCGGCCAACGACAAGGTGTTCGTTCGGGCAAGCGCAGGTCTTGGAGCGCTCACGAAACGTTCGGTTGTAGTTGTTGTTTTTGTTATTAGTTGGTAATTATATATATATATATATATATATATATATATATCCTATTGCTGCTCGTGTGACTGGGGTAATTAGTCTAATATATATATATATATATACCCGATTCCGCAAATCCAAAACAAGTCGCTTTAAAAACGGAAAGCGTGTGGGAAGATGTGTGGAAACCTGTTACCACTAAAATCGGACTCGCGATCTCCTTTGCTCGCATCCTCTTCCATTTTATGCCTCCAGAAAACACACATATATATATATATATATATATATATATAAAATATATGGTGCTCGGGCTGCACACGACATCGAGAAACAGATTGGTCTACTTATTGACCGATACGCCATCGTTTGTAGAAGACATACGCAAAAAATTTAATCTCCCAGTAACCCCAGCCTACTGTACCTTCGTCGAAAAACAGAGATCGAAGCGACTGGAGATCGACCCACAGTTCATCACAACACCAGCAATGACTGACTCGAGCTGGAAGAGGACAAACAGAACGAATCGTCATTTGGTCACCAGGTTTGCCGTGCACGGCTTCCATCATTTGACGTGCATGACACAAGGTTATCACGAACCTCAACAAACCTGTGTCTGCAAATACTGTCGAAACGTGTGTGATAGATATCATGTGGGAAATTGTAATCAAATTAGGTCATTGACCCAACTTACAGAATTGAACGTTTTATCTTCCTGACGATGTTGGTATATGAACAGATGTATTTTATAAGTAGAAACCTAAATATACATATGTGTATACTCACCAAATGTCAGCTTATAGGACATAACTAGGTATAATGACACGATAAAGTGTGAATAAATTGAAATATATATATATATAAATATATATATATGACAGTCTCGACTCGACCGCCGTAGCGTACGCACGTGTTTTGTGAGTGCTCCGTGATCAAGGGTGATAGTGGGAATCTGCCGGCTCTGCGAAACAAACGCAACCACTACTACTACAACTAGACACCTCTGGTTAGCACCGAGTTCCCGACTATTGATCTGCGACAGATAACAACTCCTCGGGTGAGAAATTTCCAAGTTCGAGTAGAAAGCACCGTTGTTGCAATTCGAAGGACACCACATGCGACAATCTGATCTCAGCCGTTGCGTGCAAATCCAAACCGCCTCACCACGAATAACAGTTTGAACCCCCGCCACGTATAGCGATTCGAAACATCGCCGCGTCAAGCAACTCGAGCATCGCCACGCCCGAGAACTCAAGAGCGGAAGCAAGTGGAACATTCAAACGTTGCAAAAAGTGCTTGTAAAATTCGCGCATTGGCTAACTAAGAAACTGCCTCTGGCGGCTGTCTGATCGTGTCCTCCGCTGCTTCCCAGGAGTCCAAGGGTGACAAGGCTAGCGTAAGCATGTTTGAGGAAGCAGGGAGACTTCTCCGTCAGAACTCAGAAGGCGCAACTTTTGCGCGCAGAATCGACAAGCGAATTGAAACAGACGAAACAACAGACGTCCCTACCTGTAGCAGAGCCAGAGGAAGCAAAACTCCCAAGCGAGGCTATGAACACTCAGAATGAGGCTATTCTACTTCAATTAAGAGCTAGGCACGCCCTTGAGGCCGAGAAAAAAACTCGCGCGCCAACTAGCTCTGAGAAAAGCCTCCTGCGCGCAACTATACTGGCACCAGCCACAGCAAAATAAGTACCCTAGGTGACAAGGCTCAAACAAGAACTCTATTGCTGTCATTGCGGTCCGACAATGACCTCATCGACCGATATACAGGCATGACCCTAGAAGTCCGAGTCAAAGGCCGGAAAAGAGAAGAGACTCACGACAAAAAGAAAGAAGAGCCCTGAGTTCACCTTCGCAGTTATCGTCAAATCGGGGATTGCGTCCTATAGTTATGTGCTCTTAGGAACAACACTGACCCAGCGACGCCTAGGGTAGACGTCAAGAGAGCTTCAAGAACAGCTACATACGAGATCTGGCATGCGGATCTCGACCAACACAACCTTGCCGCTCTGGAGGGCAAGGAAACGTCGCAAAAGGCTGCACGGCCAACGTTAGGCGCTATGTATGTAGCGGACACCACGCTACTATGACGCATTGCACAGCATACAGACAACGGGTCACAAAACTTCGAGAAAACCGCAAACACAATGATCAATAACAATTACATACTACAAATAAACCTCCCAGAGGCTCTAAAGCATATGATCTGGCGTCTAAATTCGCAGCCGCAAAAACATAAAAGTTCTACAACTCCTCAAGACCTCGTGTAACACACCATTCTAAACGTGGACCCCACACTGGCAGTAAGTGGCAATACGCTTCTTTTGATTGAGGTATTCCTGACAAGACCATACTCCACAAAAATAGGGCAAGCCATGCACTTCTCGTTTATAACCACTTCCTACTTCGCAATCTACACCGGCATGCGCGGTCACCTTACACGAACGCAAGAACTTCCTTAAATAACTAGACTCAGAATGAGCATCCGTGGTTACCAGAATACAATTGTGC
>QVRM01003833.1:0-17500 GCA_003439945.1 Dermanyssus gallinae | reverse complement strand
TGCAGTATCTAGAAAGTAGATCCGATTATATTCGATACATTTCCCAGTCCTCTCTTAAACGTAGACGTTTCGTCGAATTTTTCTGATCCGTGATACTGTTTTCGTAAATCACAACTTGTTTTCTAGTGGATAAAGCATTTGGGGACTCGTAGTCGTTGTAGGATCAGACGCCGTAGGTACGATTGAAACCGTCTCATGCACACTGTGCAACGACGACCCGCATAAGGCTTCATCTGATACGCGATGTGTTGTCTTCGCTCGGCAGGCAAACGTTTCCGATCTGAATGTTTATGGGCGATTCTTTCTTATCCATGTGAGCGGAGCGGAGCTGAACTACATACACCCGCTGCCAGCCGACGGAGAGGGCACGGAAGTAATTTGTTCCTCTCCAGGAAGCTCGAACGTGGACGGCCGGAAGTGGAAAAGTCGTATGTAACTGTGCCGTTTAAACCGAGTCAATCAAGCGGAGAGATAGCCTTTTTAGCTGCGGCTTTTTGAGGGAATGAAATAATTGTTTGATATTGCTAGCAACCTAAATGAAAAAGCGTTAGTTACACCGACAAGACTCTACGAAGGCAGCTTAAATGAGCTAGGAGGAAGCGTCATAAGGCAAGGTAAACTTCCAGTATAGAAATACATAGCCGGGATGAGTTCGACATGAACCGCGGACACACTGGCGCAGGTTAAGTGGGCGATCTAACGACCTCAGAAGCTCGTGTTAAACGTGTTCACGCTTGTTGTATCCTGTTTTTGCCAGGAAAAGGCTGTTATGTGCTGTGGGGGACGCGCTGAGCATTTGCCTGCCCTGGTGGGGACTAGCATTTAAGCAAAAAAAGAGCGGGCTGAATACATACGCCTCATGGTGTGCTATTCGATGGCACGGCGAAGTTCGGCGTCGGTGGAGACCGACGCGCGTCGAGCGTAGAGGGCATAACGGAGAACGTTGGCATCTTCATTGGCGATGATACGTAGAACTTGCAACCAACTACTAAAACGGTTTGTATCGATGAGCGGGAATATTCGCGACCAGAGCATTTCGACCATAGATGCACTTAGCCATTAGTAGCAAACAGATACTATTGTCATCTCTGTGATGTGCTTGCAGATACGCAAGAGCTGCGTATGACATTTCAGAGAAGTCTAAGAGCGGATAAAAATGATACGGATGGAAGATCCGGCAGAGCTGTGATGTTGCGGTTTGCGTAGGTCCGCCAACGAGCTAAGATTGTTCGTCCATTCGTGGAACAAATCCAATACTAATAAGAGTATTAAGTCATCCTACTGAAAGGAATGATATCAAAGCTGTTGTACGAGATGCTTGCCTATCGGTGTGTAGGGGATACGCATTCAATCGGGTCGACGACTGACGCTACTGTACACAAAATGGCGGGCTTCGGCATAGGCTTCAAGTAGGAGGCATCCTGGAGGGAGAAGCGGCTGAGTTGTAACTGAAGTTCGCAGTCTTTAACTGGGTATCATGAGGTGCCAAGAAACTGAAGAGCTACACCTCTGTCGAGACACGGTGCAGCCGAAAGCGTGACGGCGTTGTCCAGACGCCGAATTGAAGTCAGCGAGTTTGTCTTCCACATTTTCACCAATATGTCCCCGTGTTAAAGCGAGTAACTGAAACAGTACTCAGATGTCGGATCCTCCCGTTTAGCAACATCTTGCAGCGTTGCCGCAATCAAACGCAATGAAATCTGCCCATACGTTATCAGTTTCATCTGAATGAACATCGGATATCTGAGTCAGATGGTCCTCGGCAGAGGTACGACGGAAAAAAAATCAACTACAGTCGGTAGTGCTATCCGCATATAGGCACGAACAATGTCGGTGGGGATAGCTGAATGATGAAGTCTGAAACTTTTTTAGTTAGTGAAATCAAAAAGATAGATTTTACTTGAACAGATGAATAAATTAAACACAGAGCTATGGAAATTAGAAAAAAAAATATGTGATTGTCAACGGCGATTTGTAAAAAAAAACAATAGTTAATCACGTGAGTTATAACTACTATATTCAAACAAAGCGCTGCTGCCCCTCGGTTAGCAATAACAGGGCATTCGAATCAAACTGAAATAATGGTGACAATATTTCGGTTGGTCTGGCTTCAAACACTATCAGAGGGAGTGTTCTTTGCCATTAAGGCCCGCTCGCCGCTGCCCTGGCATTGTTTTCACCTGCCAATCATGCGCCCTGGTACACTTGACACTTCGGTTTACTAAAGTCATGACCGTCATACTTTTTGGAAAACATTGCGACAACAATTTCAAGCACCTCGAATTTTTTCAGCCGAACAGATCGTTTTAACTTGCCCACGTGTTGACGATGATACCATATTTTGGTGTTTCCGCTGCAATTCATTTTTATTTAAATAATTAGGTAATACATTTGTCCACATTCGCAGATTGACAACAATGCGGACATGCTGCCAACACCGATCAACCGTCCGTTCGAGCAACTGGCACGTTAAGTTAACGCGCTTGAACAAGCAAGTGCGGCACTTACTCTTGACCACAAACGTACGCATCAAAGAGGTCGAACACCGATATATGTGAGCACATGTGAGATGCACGGCACATAGCAACGCAAACAGTCCTCACTCAGGCCACCCAGAGCAAAAAGCAACACATATCATCATCATCATCATCATCACCACCTCTCTCGGCCTCTGATAATGCCTGGCCAGTCATTCTGATTCACTGATCGCTCTGAGTCAGCCGCCGATTAGTCAATCGTCAGCCAGTCTGCACTTTGGCAGGCTAGGCTACGTCAGGTTTGGTCGCCGTTACGTCAGCTTAATGGGGTGAGTGAGAGAGAGACGGGAGCATTATAGCTGTGCGGCGGTGCTGGTAACGAAAACGCTGCTGATAATTCACGTGGCTAGATATTTGCGTACTAAAGTAAAGACTTCGGGCTGACCCTCAGCCAAGATTTAACGTCCACGGAACTGTTTTTCACATTGCTTTATATGATATTTGCGTACTATGACTGTTACTACTACTACTACTGCTAGTTCTACAACTGCGCTGTGGTGTGCCCATTATGACGAGCACAAAATATCGAGCCGTTTACGTGAGCCGTTGCTGTGAACGTAGCTAAGTTGATGACATCTTCTTTATATAACTGGTATAACATAAAGAGGTATATAAAATGTATTTATATACCTTTTTATGTTAGCACTTTGGAGTGAACAATTGTCTCCGCGTCCTTTATATATAAATATATATATATATAGAAAATATTGTGGTGATTTTTTAATTATTTACAATACGTTTGCACATTCGGCAATGCTCGCCTTAATAAAAATGGCGGTAAAAGGGTGTCACGTAAAGTTAAGAAAGTAGGCTGTGTCTTTGCTTGATGGCAGCCCCCGCTCTTATGGACTCGGTGCGAGCGGTATATCCTCAAAGTCCCTTGCAACGTTAAGACGGTAAAATCCATAAAATTCATCTTCGTGGCGCCGAGCCCCAAGAGCGTACTCGCAGATTCCTGCGAGGTTTTTGCGGGTCGGGGGGCGCCGCTCTCAGGAACTCGATGTCATATTTGGTGATGTTGTTGTCAAAGCTCACTCTTACCTTGCTAGTGGACCTTTGGTGGTCTTTGAGGGGGCAGGCGGACCCTCTGCAGGATTAGCCCATGGCACATTGAGACGGGGAAGAGTTACAGGGCATATATAATTCACAGAAAAATATGTGAATGTTTCTAAAATGTGAGCAATTATTAGGCCCACACTGACCACATTGGGGCAAAGAAGAAGACTGCAGTTGAGTCGGGGAAGGTTTGCAGTTATTGTATATTGCCACATCGAGCTATACATTTTGCCTCCGGTGCGTTTCGATGAACTCAAGGCAAACAAGTTGGCTATACGAAACCGAACCGACTCTAAGCATGTTTACGCGGTACACAATTACTGCTTGTCAAATCGCCGTTGGGTTTTAGCAACACATTGCATATGAGTATGGTTTACGACGAAGTAACGCCCACAACTGTTTATTGTATGGATATTTTGCATTCTCTTATCTATATAAAAGCTTACACCCAGATCCTGTTCGGTGAGCAAATGTCTCGGCGAAAACGGGTAGAAAATGCATAGGACTTTGGTTTGAAAGTCCTCTGCATGCCTATTTCCCCCGAAGAGTCTACAATATTGTGACGAAGCTCTCCATCCCCTGGGCGGGCAGTACTACAATGGTCCAGCCACGCACTACGCTGTCTACGCATCATGGCGCGATTCAAATCTATTCCTAACCTAGCGTCCGCGCCAAAACCCCAAAGTCATCAACCGTCCCAACAGTCGCCAGTTGATGACGACACGTCTCAACCAACCAATTAGAAGGAGATGATCAAAGGCTCAGTACGCTCAATCCAAGTCAGACTCCAATTAACCCGTATTTCTATACGAAAAAAGCACAAAGCGTTGTAAATCCTGACCGATCTGATAGCAGGGGTGGCATCTTTTAGGATACCAGCACGTCGCGGTGCCTCGTGAACCAATGAGTGGATTGGCAAATGGTGGACTCAGTCATACAGGGTTTGTCCTTAAAGTAATAGGTAAAAATCGATTTATAAAATGTATTGAACCAATTGTTACAATTCTTTAAAAACTCTTAAAATAGGCTCCTTCGTCGGCGTCGATGCAGCGCTGCCAGCGCGATTTCCAAGCATCGAAGGCGTCACGGTAGGCATTCTCCTGTATTCTCTTCTCGGGTGTGCAACGCACCAGACGCACGTTCGTATGTTCTTGCTCCTTTGAACCTTAGCCGCCTCGCGATGTAGTTGCCGTCGCCCTAAGTTGCACATTCCCAGTTTACTCGGCGTAACAACGTACCACAATATGAAGCCTGTGCATTGTGGCCATGACGCACGTATCGTCCAACCATTCGTGTTCGTGTATTACTTATTCTTGAAATCATATGTACTTTATTATCTCAAGATCTACACGTTACACCTACATGTTACAATGTCTACATTTAAGACGTCGTAGTCGCACTTTCCGCGGGTTTATTATGTAGATCAACGCATGTTATATCCACCTTTGTACATCCTACCACCACGATAAGCAAAAACGGTGAGTTTTTTTCGAGTAAAATCATGGTCTACTCAGGGTCATGCTGTGTCTTGGTAAATAAATTGCCGACGTCATTTTATCTATCGCGTTATTAGTCGGGAAGTCTTACATCCTACTAAATATTTTTCTAGAAACAAGGAGACACATTAAAAGTATCAGAGTACAGTTAAGTTACAGCAAAACGATTGCGATATGATGGTATTATTAGCCTACGCTTTTACGCATACTTTTCACTGCCTATTCTTCGTTCCCATGACACGCTTGCGCCACCGCACACTCTTCTAATCTAACAAAAATGTGAACCAAATTCAATCGTAGTGCTCTTTCCGCCTAAATCTGTTCGGTTTTGTTGCTTATAGACTACTACATTTGTTTGGAAATGAACTAACGTAATACTATTTCCACGATTGTTATGTAACACAAACTAGCTGCATTTTCACAAGGCTAAAGTTACAAAGCTAACGTCTATATTGGCATTTAGGTAGTTTTTATTATTGTTTTTTTCAACGTGACACGCAACAGTCAATATTTCTAACTAGGGTTTGAATTTACTACGCAGTCAGCAGGTATGAATGAGACATTATTAATATAATTTACTACTATCAACATAATGGGGAGGTATAAACGTGTACTGACATTTCCTCGTTCACTGGTTGTGCCCATTGCTTTGTGCCGATGACCCGTGATTTCCTCCAGCGTCTTGCGATATCCTTGAGGATCTTATCAGTCCCTACGCTGATAAGGCCCAATTTATTTAGAACAACAGGAAAAATAGTAAGTTCTTAACATCTCGAGATCGCTTGTTTAAGTCTGCCTGCTCTACGGCCCACCCAGCCTCAATTTTGTTTTTGCACAAATGAGACGACACCGGAAAAGATGAGACCTTGACGTCCCAGACGAAGCTCTTACCGTGTGTTACGGGGATAGTGACCTCATCAGTTTGCAGCTCGCCATTTCTAGTAAGACCGTGTGTTACTCTATGTAAGACTCTCCAAACGATGCTATTGATTTTTCCCTGTGTGTGTCACTCTGCCTGGACTTCTAAGACAACTCAATGGACGTAGCCTATCCCGGTCAATCAGTTCGCCACACATGATCCGGAAGGACTTTGGAGTATGGTGCCAGCATGATGCCAAGCTGGTGTGAGGGCAGAAACGTAAGCCGACCGATTTTGTATGCGTCAATCGTATTCCGGCTTACGCGTTCTTTTAGGGGCCAAGACTCCTGACAGGAACCTTATTATTATTATTATTATTATTATTATTATTATTATTATTTTTAGTTAGTTCTTTTCCGTGGATCTCTGTCAGCTTGGGTTGCATATAAATAATGCCCACTTGTAAATAATGCGTGACAAGTTAAAACGTATTTTGTAACATATTCGACATTCTGTTAACTTGCAGAACCTTGTAAAACCTTAGCACACTTGCATGTAAAACATTAAATATACACTTGCTACCTTACATGACTATTCAACACATTCGCTTTATGTACGTATGTATTTAGCATGAAACGACTGCAGCCTCTAAAAAGTAATGCTACCTCTTCCAAAATGTTTACACGGCCTCCTTTAGTCACTATATCACATACACCACAAAGAAACGTCTTGTCTCCATGCGCAGGTTACCAGCAACCTTATTCAATCTCGATTCTGCTAAATAGCTCTAATATCTGTGACATAGCGCGCCGTTCTGTCGGAACCACGTTTCCGCCGCCGGCAGCGTACTCGCACTGATTAAGCAGTAATTGATTAAGCCGCACCTGTACCGAAAAGCTTTTGCGGCATGCCGACGTCTGTTTATTTTTGTACACAGTGTCGTAACCAGTGCCGAGTCGAGGTAGTAGGACGTCAGGTTTCTCCGTTTCCGTGTTGACGCGTTGACGTCCGTTTCCGAACGTCAACGCGTCAATGCAGTCCCTATACAGTGCTCCGTAGTCGTCGTCGTCGTTGTTGTTGTTGTTGTTGTTGTTGGTTGTTGTGTCTTGTTCTGGCAGACAAAGAGCCCTAGCCTCCACCACCCCGACGCTGTCCGCCATTCATGCCTCCGCTCGAGCCAGAGCCGCTGTAGCCGCCACCACCTCCTCGCGAACCTCCGCCATAGCCTCCACCCGAGCTACCTCCCGATTGTCTGCTGGAACCAGATCCTCCTCCTCCACCACCACGCTCGTGAGGTTCAGCCGCCACGATCGATGGCAGCACGATCGCGACTAGTAGAAAAAGAACTCCAATCGAAGCCACGAAGAACTTCATACTCGCTTACGGTTGACGGCGTCTAGCTCTGCTTGCGCTAACTTGCAGCCTGCTTCGTAAGACTTCGTTGGTTGGTCACTGTTTTGCCGGCGGCCGCTCGCATCCAATCAACGAGCTCGGCTTTTATACTTTCAGCGCAGCACGGCACGCGGCGTGACGAAAGACTTTAATTGATCGTCGCCTACCTCTGTAGCTAGCTATAACCTTCTCTCCCGTGCCCCTGTACTAGTTCATCACGGCTTTTCCGTTCCAGATGTATCTATCGTTGTCTCTGTTCCGCTCGCTTTGCGTCGTTCTCAATACAAATCTACACCTCCTTGACCGGTGTTTGCCTTCCGCCAACACAGCTAGCTCACTCAATGCAGCTCTTATAGGATGACGCAATTCGAGGCGACACACGCAGGTGACAAACCATATCGTCGGCGCGTGTCACGACCGCCACGCCGACCTGCTTGCGTGACTAGCTTCGATTGGGCCCTAGCAGACGACTGCTTAAAGTGTAAGCTCGTTGGACAGGTACGCTGGAAGCTTTCGTCGCCGACTTTGTCGTCGGCAGACAAAAATCTCATCTGCGAGTGTTTTTTTCCTCGACGCTGTCTACCTTTTCTTCTTTTGTCCTGCTTCAGCGATTTTGCGCTACACAATCGATCGAGAGGCGTTGGAGAATGTTCGAACTATACCTAGGGCGCAGTAGCACAACGCTGGATGTCACGTAACTCAGGGTAATCTACACACGCAAATTCACACGCCTACAACTTCTGGGATGTTGATGAGGTGCTTCTGCCGAACTTGCCACTGCGTCTGCAACGCTATAAGGCGCGAAAAGCTCTCAAATCGCCTCGGCAACACAATGAACTGAAACTTTTTTTCTAAATAGCAGTTACTAGCTTGACGTCCGGGATTAAATACGCAACTTTGCATACCCCTACTGCTTCTTAAACTTGACCATTGCTCTGCACTCCATAGTGTGTTTCATTGGTCGAGATCTTTTCGCCTTACAAGTTATAACGTTAACGCCCAATATGATATTTTTGACTCGACTGAGTACATTGCAAAAAGCTCTACAAGCAATCTTCGTTTAAAAACTCCGTAGAAACGCAAATGAGGTGTACCCAGTTGTGGTTACTCAATTCTTCCATTAGTTCGGTTTAACTACGCATAGAATTGCCTCTGTCTAAACGAAAGGCAGTCTATAGAAGTTTACTCATTTATCCCAAAACTAAAAAAAGTTTAACAACATCCAGTGATCATATTGTTCACTTTTCATCCAGCATTCGTCTTAGTAGAGAAGAATGACAGCATACTTATCTTATGATGTCACTTCTCGTTGCGCTACAGGGTTCGTATTTTCTACTCTGTCTAAAATACGTCGTGGCGTGCATGACCTGTTCCCAAGGACCCCAAGCCTCGATGTGCGAAATTCAGCTGGTCCGCAGGGGTTTGACAGGCCACACTTCAGCGAAACATCCTGTCGCCCTGAACGCCTCATCTATGTCAGACTACCTCATGTAACCCTTTTGTTGCAGAAGTCCCTGAGTCTCACCAACAGGATTCGGTAAGCAGGGGGCTTCTAGAGGGAATCATACGACTTGATTTTTCCTTGCTACTCGCATTACGCATGTCGTTGTCACTATTTACTAAACTAGACATTCAAAGCGCAATGGAACTTCGAAACTGAAATTTCCGGGGTTGCATGATCTTGCCAAATATCGAGCTTATATATTGAGAGATATTGCTGGCTTCTGAAATACGTCATTCAATCCATCGCCGAAATTCTGCAAAGCACTCTGTGGGGCTAAATTTTATTCTTCGTCTGCTTTGACAACGACAAGCCGATTGACAGACCTACCTAAATGTGTGCACATACAAGTTCAAAAAGCACTCGCGCACTCGCACCACACTTTATACAGATGCCGGAGTCACGATTCATGAAGAATGCTTTAAGGCTCTGTTCTCAACAGCATCAAACACAAATACACTGAAGGAGCATGATTTACCGAACAAGTTGTTGCAATATAATTTTAAGAAAAGTAAGGCATTAAAAATTCCTCATTCCTCATAGCCCGTGGTGTAGTTAGTTACTTACATTTCCCTGTAACCATGAAATTAAATAAATTGAGACAGTGAATAAACAGCTTTTTGTAGGCATTAAAAAGCTATGAAGGACTAAAAGTTAGAAGTATTTTTTGAGCAAGACATGTCCTTAGTGTCTATTACAAATTCGGTTATAAACTAACAAGAATAAATTTGGGGTTACAGTATTGCTCTTTGCCATTTCAATACTATTCATGATACCCCCGGGGCGGATTCATGATACCCATGTCCCGCCCCGGAGCGGATTCATGATACCCATGTCCCGCCCCGGAGCGGATTCATGATACCCATGTCCCGCCCCGGAGCGGATTCATGATACCATGTCCCGCCCTGGAGCGGATTCATGATACCCATGTCCCGCCCTGGAGCGGATTCATGATACCCATGTCCCACCCCGGAGCAGATTGGCGCCACGCCTTACATGTTATTGTAAGCAGAAAATTGTTATCTTCTGCCTATGTAGTAGAGGATCCCACAGAGTACAACTGAATGGCTTTCAACAGCGTAAGGTTTATTGAAAAAATATAAACAACTTCAACTTCGGCCAACCGCCGTTCATACGGCTACACTGCCGACAACTACGACGTCTTACGTCGTTCACGTAACTTCTCTGCGACCCGATCTCCTCGGCAGCCGTCGCCAGAGTGCACATCGCAACATGTTCGCTAAACATCTTTCTCTACGATAAAGCCGGTTCCCCTTTCCGCCTTTTCTAATTCTTCCCCCCACCTCCACTGACTCTGCTGTCTGCTCGAATCTTGTAGAGACACAACAAAGTAGTCAAACAAAAGGGGAAAGGGGAAAGGTAACGTCAATTCAATTCAATTCAATTCAATTCAAAACAGTTTATTCATTCCAACACACGTTCCTTACAGAACATCCGTGTTTCATACATTGTAGTATTGTCATCCCAGTTTTCAAAAAATAATAATAATAATAATAATAATAATAATAATAATAATAATAATGATAATAATAATAATAATAATAAAATAATAATAATGATAATAATAATAATAATAATAATAATAATAATAATAATAATAGTAATAATAATAATAATAATAATAATAATAATAATAATAATAATAATAATAATAATAATAATAATAATAATAGTAATAACCTGCATGTCTTAAAATGTGTTATCGATCGGTACGTTGTTCACTGAGTAATTTTTGATGCCATCTCTTCTTAAATAAATTAAGTGATCTACATTCTCTTAATTCAGTATCGAGAGCGTTCCATAATTTGGCTATGGCTATATCAGGTGATTTAAGTCTATAGTTGCGATACGTATTGGGGATTCTGAGTGGTGGGCTGTTACGATTTCTGTTGGTGTTGGACCTCAAAATAAAATGATAAATCTGGCGGTAAAATGCCACGGAAGTTTTTATATGCAAGAATACCTAATTCAAATTTGTAAAGTGATGGTATTTTAAGTAGTTTGTGGATAGCGAACAGATGAGTTACACTTTCATCCCTCCTATAGCCAAAAATTGCCCTTAAAGCATTATTCTGTGCAATCTGTATCTTATTTATGAGTGTTGCAAGAGTTGACCCGAATAGTGGCAAACAATATGTTATATAACAAAGAAATAACGATTTATATACAATCAACAATACATCAGTGGATACGCCAATGTTGCTTAGTTTGCCCAACTGAGGCACAATCTGTTCAAGTTTCTTAATTAAGATATTTATGTGATTTCGGAATGAGAGTGAACCGGAATGAGAGACGTCACCAACGTCAAGAGATCAACTGGTACCAATGCATTTATAGAAATGAATGAAACCCCGACTCTCACATTATAGAACCACACCCATAAAGCTGTAATGCCTCCGTGAAAACCGCGGGCGTCCTGACCTAGTACTATTTTTTAAAAAAATAGATTGCTTTAATTTTTCTAAACCTCCTCCGTCCCCTAAAAATACTTTCTGGGCTGACTCTCAGCCAAGATTTAACGTCCATGGGACTGCTTTTTGCATTGTTTCATAGACGGACCCCCGTAAATACAAATGTGCAACGGTGGGGCTCGAACGCGCGCACCTATGTGTCTCGTCCAATTGCGAGGCGCAGACGAATGCTGCACCATGCCACCGGGCTCGACCCCTCCGTTCCCTACGGGCTAGGAATTGTCGTACATATCCATGGCTTCTGTGTACCGAGGGCCAGCGAGGGCTGCGATAATTAGGGTTTTCCCAACAAGCCTTATGGCAGTATGGCTACTGACTCTTAGCGGTATGATCATCTATTCTCAATGAGCAACGCTCAACGAAAATTTCAATCGACAACGGGGATCGAGCCGGTGACATCTCGATAGATGACAACAATGAATAGCGCACTAGTGCTAGCCCGCTCCCTAGACAAAGCCGCCACGCGGCATCCTGACCGACCACGCCGTTGAAGCTGCTGATGCTATGCTCCAATCGCAAGTAGTGCATCAAAGCATTTTCATCAAAGAACGCAGAAACGTTTGGATGCGTTCGTCTTTCCAGGTTGTTCAGAGCCTACAGGTGTATTCCCACCTGGGGGCATCCTTGTAAATATGACCAACTTAAGTAAAATCCCATCGTATCGTACTTAATAGCAGTCAACGGTTATAATATATAAAATGTCACTGTAACTTGTACATACGCTTCTCTGTTCAGCTGTAGCAAACGAGAAACTACAATTAAAAATAAATAAAGGCCATATCATATATATATATATATGAAAACGTGGTCGTTGTTTGGTGCTCAGTGGGTACCTAAACGGAATATAGACGTTTAACAACTTGAGATTAGAATAAAAGTTTTTAGTATATAGGCGTAACTTTAGTGTCAAGCCCGGTGGCGTGGTGAATTCGCATGCGCCTCGCAACCCGGAGAGACACATAGGTACAAGGGTTCAAGCTCCAACGTTGCACATTTGTATGTATAAGGTCCGTCTTACGAAGCAATGCGAAAGCAGTCCCGTGGACGCTAGGTGTTGGCTGAGGGTCAGCCCAAAGACGTATTTTTTTAGACGTAAGCTTGGTGTATATTGATTTGGAGCTAGAGCCTCCTAAACATAATTTGGGATTTAAATTACGGAACTATATGAAGCTCAGTTCACGCAGGCTCTAGTTGCATAAACATGGCTCGACTTCATATCACAAGCGGCGGCGAGAGTTAGTTGAACACAAGAGTTAGTTGTTCATGAAGTGAAAACGTAGTTTGCTGCTTCGAGATCGCGATCGATTACTAGCGGCAGTAGCAAGCTTTTCAAACGAATCCCTTTATCTCAGCTTTCTAGCAGGAAAGCTAATGGTACCTTAAGCAACCGTCACACAACTTCGAAACTCAGAGCGTGAAGAGTCATTATAGCTAAAGATTAGTTCCCAATTAGTTGAGCGTGTTGGCCATGCGTGTGAGTTCAATATCAAGTTCTTGTGCGAGTTCATGGGTAAGTACTGTATCTCCGTAGTCAAACTCAACCGTCTGTTAATGAAAGTCCTTCTTTAGCAATAATAGTCTGCTAGGCCTTCCATTATTATTGCCCACCATCTTCACTACGGAACTTTTCGCACATTTTCAGTTCACTAAATGTAGCCTTTGTGCTAATCGTTTCTCGTTTTCCCTGCTAAACTGCGCATAAAAACGCGAAAATTGAGACGACAGCTTGATTCAACAAAGTCTACTATATGACCAAATAATCGTCTTTTACATACTGATATTATCCTGCACAGGTCGTTAGAAAAAAGGATGCAGAATCAAATTTTAGATCACATTCTATCGGTTATGATGTTATAGGAACAGCACTTGATAACGGACCTTGTACAACGCGACTAGTTTTTCTCTACGCAGGTCGGCGATGTCCAAAGACTTTTCAGTCGACTGAGCTGTGCATGTTATCGTGATAAAAGTCACCTAATCTGAGCAAAATTGAAGTCACAACTTTCATAAAAGAGAGCATAATTGCATTCAATATACAAAGCGGACACGTTATCTGTCCAAAATGGAAACTGCGCAGAAGTTATGGAGAAGCTTTGATTAAAATTAGATATGTGAAGACAGAATACTTGAAACGGTTTTTGTGGAATGGATTATTTCAAAATGGAATTTCCTTTAAATGAAGGTGCCTATTATCCTACTACGATAAACGATAACTTCGATATTTCACAAATAATGCAGCCAAAACCTTATTCAAATGTAGACCTTTCTTAGACTGTTGAAGATTCTTAATTGAGCAGATTACTATGTTTCCAATTTAAATATTTTACAAAAGACCCATTTAGTGCATGTAACGTAGAATTTATTGCGTATAACTTCAACTGGTCAACTGTTTATTCATAGACATTTCCTGTAAGATAATTGCACACATTAAATTCAAGCTCTATTAAGCAGATAGCTTATTCGGAGCCTCTTTTATGAGATAACAATGTATAACTATACTGTCTTTATATTAAACTTTCTTCATACCTAACGAGAAGGGTAGTAAGCATCCTCAAGCGGTAAGATCCAAGCCTTTCTGGCGAATCCATCAAAATGGACTGGTTATCTTGGAGTTTTTCCTCGAATTTACGATGCAAGACACCCTCCTTCATTCGAAGAGCGTTTGCTTCTCGGTTCACAAATAAGATTGAAATTCGATGTACAACGCGGTATTCTTCGAATATGATTCTGAGCAGGATCTTGTCGCGTACTCTTCCTTCGATTATGAGTCCCCAGCAGTATCCTTTCTCACTCTCTCCTCAATTTATTCTGCCTAATAATCTTAGCCGTAGTCAGCTGATGCTTGAGATCCGCGCCAATCAAAATGGCAGCATTTGATCCCGGTCGAGCGAGAACCCCCTAAGTAGCGTTGGTTCCGTACGATCAACGCGGGACCAGATTTTAACGAAGTAGAACCCATTTAGCGTGCCGTATTGCCGACGGTACTAAGCAAAATTAAGCGAGAACATCCGACCCCTAACAAATAAAATCCGGTAACCCAGTAAAAGGGAAAAAGTGGCCACTGCGGCGCTCCCAGCCGCATTAACGTGCCATTGAGTGCACGTCCTGCGCAGCCCTCGAACGAGATTGTAAGCGGAAGGTAGCGCCAGAGTAGCGGCGTGGTTAAAGGGGTGCGCTAGTGGTTGTCATCTACCCGGGGTGTCACCGGATTAGACTCCTGCCGATGATCAAATTTTCTTTCTTAATTTTAGTGATTAGGCCGAGGTATCTTTCGAGTCGAACTATCTGTATATGTATATGTAATATGTATATGTATATATATATATATATATTATATATATATATATATATATATATATATATATATATACTATATACTATATAATATAACTATATATATCTATATATATATATATATATAAGAAGAAGAAGAACACGGTATATTTAATTGTAAAGTTAAATACGATATTTATTTGTCCACTTTGTACAGGCTTATGTATAATGATGCCCAAAAAAGCATCGGGGTTGTATGATCCTTTAAGCGATATGACTCTTCATCGCCGACCCTAATTTCAGCTATTATATGGTTCTTTGTCTCGTCCTCTCTCTCTCCTCTCATCTATATATCTATATATATATATATATATAATATATATATACGTACATGTGTCTGTAGTGCACTCCTGCCCTTAGACTAATTTCTAAGTGGGCTGTTGTTCCAGGTGTGTCCGCCAAAAATACGGGGTCAATATTTTTTTTGCAGTCTCCATTTTCTCATTCTGCGTCATTTCCGCACTCGGACTCGATTCCCCTACAGTAGTGAACGAACCAAATGATGGGGGGGTTTTCCCTTGCTTGATCATGCTTGCTTCGTTTGCAAATCACAATTAATGGAATGTAATTGCGCAGTGTGTGTTGCTAGCAATTGCACGTATATCGTTCCTCTCCTCCGGAAGATGATAATAATAATACTTGGAGGGCATTTCTGGTCAACCTGGGTCAACCGTCGTAATCTCTCATTGCGCACCCATCGAAGATCCACTTTACGAAAGGACTCTTCTAGCTTCCCCACCCCGCCCCCCGGCCCCCCCTGACATAGTGAACTCTGTACCAAACATTAGTATAGTGAACACACTCTAGTTATCTTGTAGCGTTTTAATCTTTATGGCTCTGTAATATATATATATATATATATATATATATTCACAATAGAGGCTTTCTGGTAATTATTCTTTGACATGAACCTAGAAAACCAATGATCATCTCACGATAGGGTCATATGGATTTCGGGGCTGCAAAAAGGGGGCTAACCATGAAAACGTAGTACTCTATGATCTTTAGTGTGGCTGCGACTGCTGACGGTCACGTTCGTCTGTAGGGCAGGAGATACGGACACGGTTTCGTTACGTTCGCCTGCCGCTCACAGTCTACGCTTAAGTCGACCGGCCACATTTCAATTAAAAGAAAATCAGCACTAGCCGCGCGAACCAACACAGTACTAGTAGGTGGCTACAAATTTCAGTTCTTTTCTGTTTCCACTAAATGTGGTATATACACATGCAATATATATACTGCAATATAAAACACAGGGCTAGTAACACTATCCGTGCGTCCGACTTCATTCACTCTTCTCGAGGTTCTATTGAAGCTGTCTTCATTTTCAGCTTCAACAGGGCAGCTAAGACGGCGTTGTTGTTGTTGTTCTTGTTGTTGATGTTGTTGTTGTGCGGTCGTCTCCCTTCGTCCCACACTCGTTCCCGTCTTCCGTTGCGACTAAGGAATTCTGCGTACTGGCGGAATTCCAACGGATGCGAGAACAACAGCAACACAAAGGAGGTAACTCGGTCATCAGCAAGAATCGTCGTCCTCGAAAGCCGCACTGCCCTGTGCGGCTCTAACCAGCTGCTGTATCTTTTCCAACTGGACGGCCATAAAAGCCGAAAATTCAGAGCCGCCGTGTTCCGGCTGGGACAGCTGGTCCACCGCCGCCTCCTTCTCCCTAGCGTTGTCGGCCTGCTTCGCCGATGCTTTTGCGGGTTGTAGCGGCGATTGTGCTGATGCTGCTGCTGCTTCAGACTTAACGGAACCGTCGGCAGCGGTAGCTGCTTGAGCCGTCACCGGGTCTTCTTGACCGTCGTCGTTGTCGTCGTTGCCGTCGTCGTCGTCGTCAAGCTTGTTCGCCATGTTCAGCGCCTTGACGGCGCGCTTCAGGTGGCCCTTGGCGTGCTTGTTGAGGCTCTGGCGTGACGCCGTTCGGTAACTGCACATCGTGCACGCGAACGGCTTCTCACCGCTGTGGCTGCGGTTGTGTTCGCGGAGCCGGTCACGTCGGGCCGTCACGTATCCGCACACGTTGCACGTGTACGTCTTGCTCGGCTTCTCGTGAATGTTCTTAACATGCCGCTTGAGGGCGCCCTTGATGCCGAACTGCATGCCGCACACGTCGCAGCGAAAGTCTTTCGACCGGATGTGCACGAGTCGAATGTGGTCGCGAAGGTGGCCGCGTTGCGTGCCCCGGTAGTCGCACAGGTGGCACGCGAACGGCCGCTCACCCGAGTGCGTGAGCTTGTGTATGCGGAGACACTTCGGCGAGTCGGTCTTGTAGTCGCACTGGTCGCACTCGCAGAACTTGATGCCCTTATGCCGCATCACGTGCCGCTCGAACAGCGGCACGTCTCGTGTGCGGTACATGCAGCCCTCCTCGGACAGATCATGACCTTGTTGAGTTCGGGGTGCGCATTGCGCGAGTGACGCCGGGCGAGGTCGGCCCGCATAAACGTCTTCGGACAGTAGGGACACTTGACGAATTTGCCCTCCGGACAGCTGTGCGTCGTCATCTCGGACACGTCGCTCGGCGAGAAGCCACACCGGCACGACGTCGGCGCTATCTCTCGCCGATAGGAATCACGCCCTCCTGCAGGATGCACTCCGGCGAGAGGTAGATGTCCGGACGATCGTTGTTATCGTCGTCCATGTCGTCGTTGTCGTTATCGTTATCGTCATCGTTGTCGTTGTCCTCATCGTCTGAGTTCTCCTCATCGTCGTCATCAGCGCCGCTTTCGGCATTATTGCCATTACCGGCATTGCGACGTTCGTCTTGTCTATCCTCACCTTCAACTCCGTCACGGCTGTGCTGGCCGTTGGCGTGACCGTGTACATCGTCGTCG
>QVRM01003832.1:0-51303 GCA_003439945.1 Dermanyssus gallinae | reverse complement strand
TGCGATAGAAATTGCTTTGCGTCAAGCAAAGTTCAACTTAGAGCGCTCCAGCAATCGTTTTATGACCAGCGGTTCACTCAATCACACGACAGTATTATCGAAAGCTTCAGACTCCAAGAATTAATCATTGCCGACCAACAGGAATGCTTCCTTATATACTAAAAGCACAACGAGAATCTCATCTTATTACACAACAGTCTTGAGCTGCTCAATTCCATCTGACAAACTTCTGGGTTTCTTTGAGCAGCTTTCACCCACGCGCAGTTACAATACCTGTCTAAAAAAAAGTCTAAATAAACCACCTACGGCGCCCGCCCTCCCCGTGGCTCCCGGGAAACACACCCGCCAGGAGTTGTAGACTCGCTCCTCCTGACTGTTTGACGAGATGCGACAGCAGTTCCCAGTCAGGTCGGGAGACGGGGACACGACTGGTTTTAGTGGGTTGGAGCCCCACTCTACCGGCCCACTCTTGCAGGGAATTCCCCGCTGTGGTGACCGCGTGTGCAACCGCATTTTCCAGTTACGATACCTGTCGAGACTCCTATATACGAGCTCGAAGCCCCGAGAGATTGTTCTCTGAGGCTCTTGTTGAACAGCTCAGTCTAGACGAAGTCAATGTTACCCTCGCTCATATAAGAAACAGCAAAACATTCGTGCTAGATTTTGTGAGCAATGAACATCATCGGCGAAGACATCTCCTCGTGCCCATATACCAGTCTCTTTTCAACAAATGTGTCTCTGAGGGCGCTCTGCTAGCCAGGTAGTACGAATGAATGCCATCTCAGGTAATCCCAAAGAAAAAGGAAACCGTTGGGACACTTCCGCGTGGCAACCAAAATAAAAAAAGAGTTGTGTCTACAATCTACTCTCAAGCATACTAACATGAGGATTTCTTAACAGCACAGACGTTTCTTCCAGGTGAGCAGCATCGCTTCAGTACTTGGTGTGCCACTATCTCACCTACCTGTGAAGTACTTCTTAAGCAGATCACTCTCTCACTAAACCCTACAAACTTTCTTGGTTCACGGTTTTGCTTTAAAATCTGCCTACGACATTGCACCCCGTGATATTGTCCTGAAGAACATGGGACAGGCTGCCGTTGGACTAGAAATGCTTACTCTACTTAGCGCACTTATGAGGTCTATACAGATTATCCCGACGATAATGTGTGCAAGCAAACACGTGTGAGCAAACGACTTGGTGTTCGCAAGGCGACAATCTCCTAACAGGCAAAGGTAACATTCCTTTGCCGCTTGCGTTATTTTAAGGCGGCTTTCGATACAGCGTCACGAATAATGATCCTAGAGAAATTTGCGTTTCAGCGGTAATACTAAAGTTATTACAAGCTGCGCTGCAGGGAAGGTCGGTGATCATCGACGACGAGATAATTAAAACACCCCAATCAATACGACTATAGGAGTTGCACAAGGCGATAATCTTAGCATCATAGTGTTCTTAATATTAGTAAGCGATGTGCCGTGTGAAAATCTAGTGTCGACACTCGCAAGTTTGCACACTTGTGCCGTGATGGTCTTGTACTCTACTTGTACTCTCGGAGTCGATTTCAGCCGCAGCAATCGCTTGCAGCACTGCAAAGTTTTTGACCTTAACGCTCTAGTGATAAATGTATCAAAAACTAAGGCGATGAAGTTTCGGCGCGGCGGTAGGCTCCCCGAAAAAAGAGAGTAAAGGCTCGCAAGGGCATTCTGCCGTTCATCGGTTATTGCTCTTAATGTTTTTAATATAAATATCGCACCGACCGCTAGCTTACGGGATACAGGTTATATGGGACCACATATCGAAAGCGAATCTGGAAGAACTCGACAAAATGAAAGCCAGTTTTCTAAAAATAGTGCTAGTAGTCCACCGCACCGACTTGTCTATCTGTTTTCTCGACGCCACTTTTTCATGGAGGATCTCAGAGTGACGTATGCTTTACCGAGAACGGAGGCCTTCCATAATCATTTTGCTGAATGGGAATATAAGTTTGTGGATGTTAATTGGCGTTTTTATGAGACTAGAGCGATGACCCCAAACTACTGGAAAGGTCCATGCTGTAAAACCCGGTACTTTGTTACCGGGGTTGCAATACATGGATTTCATATCAAGAATATACCCATATGCGAAATGGGTTGCATGAAATAGAGACTTAGTGCAAATGCAAGCTATGCAAAAAATCGTGTGATCTTTATTATCTCCAACAGTGTACAAGAGCGATATCGCTGACGAAAGTGGTGTAGGATAGCTGTGGCCCATATATACAAGAACCAAACACTGGTAAATAAACAATACACATACTAAGCCCTATCTATCTTAACACGTCTTTAAATTATACTACTTTGAGATAATTCGATTGAGGTTGAAGACTCCGCATACCGGACCATTCAAAAGCTCAACCCTTTAATGGAAAAATTAAGTTAAACAAGTTCGACGAAAGGTTGGATGCCTAGATATAATCAGTGGCTCCCATCTCTAGTCTGGTCTTCCATGTGACCGTCGCCAGTTTATACTAGATTACATAGTTCATGGCTTATTATCACCTGGACTGTTCGACTACGATACGCCCATGAGGCGTCACGGAGTGCGTCTGTCGTATGTGCTTGAACGAAATATCATGCGTTTACCTGGTCCTTGCGAAGAGATCACTGCATTGCATATTTCGAATAACATGCCCAGGGCAATTGACAGTGTGCATATGGTATCAATGGTATATGCATACTCAATTTGCGTCGAACACAAATGTGATAATGATGCTATTGCACTACCGAATATTCGGTCGAACATTACTGCATGTCTGAAGGCTCATTTGCCAATTATGTACAAACCATGAATAAGACCGGTATCTAAATTAGCCATCGATAATTTAAGATTTTGTTAAATAAAAGCTTTTTATAAAACAGCAATTAAGACATCATATTTTTAAGCTAGTGCTCCAATGTGTCCAAAGTGTTTTAAATATTGCCGCAAATTATGGATTGAATGTATCCCTTTTATTGTAAGCATAAACGTTTGTAAAAATCGACTACAAAACCAATATTAACAACACGTGATCCTTGAAAGAGCAATAACAACAATACAGGCAACAGCAAAGCGGTAACCACAACAACGATAGAAACAACAAAATGATTTCATTATAACAACAGCAACAACAACAACAACAACACCAACAGCAACAGCAACACAACAACAACAACGGTGATGGGGTCGTCTCCACTGATAATACCGAGGTCGATGTGGCTCAGCTGGTCGCGCCATGCCTGTTGATTGTTGGACAATTGTCGCCTTCTATTCTGCGTCCTTCATTGCGGCTACGGCCGTCGTATCTCGAAACGGGATTGCGTCTGTCGTTGTCCGCCAGGCCTAAATGCCTCAAGAACAAAAGAAGATGTTGTTATCGTGTACGTGTATGCATGTCTATGTGGCTGGATTGTCGACTTATTATTATTACTACATCTGTTATTTCTGCAACTAACATTACGAGACTACTTTGACCAGCAATACTGAGCAGGCTAGAACAGGCCCACTTCATTTCAATGTCGTACTCTCATTTTGTAGCAAGCGTTGTCGTAGCAAACGTATGTATGGGTGGTGTGTATGTGAGAGAGAGAGCGAGAGAGAAGCTCGTTAGACGAGTCAGCGACCCAGTCGTCAGTTAGTTGTCTGGCCTCACACCTGATGCCACAGTAGAAACGGCACGGTGGAGAGGCATGATGATGGTGATGATGATGATGATGGGAGACAACGATGGCAATCCACTTGTCCTCATCAATGAGCCCCCTTTGAAGTTGCCGAGCGAGCGAGAATGACGACACGCTGTGATGCTAGTAGTACAAGATAGGTCCCTCCTCTCGCCACCTACAAACCGCCTCTGCCATGGGCTACTCCTACTACTACTACTACTAGAGGTTGAGTCTGTTTATTTGCGTATGTTTTGTGTGTGTGGGTACATGTTGTGCGTGTGTATCTGTGTGTGTGTGTGCGTGTATGCTAATCTTGGTACAATCCAAAGAGCTGAGTATCCAATTGCAGCTGAGCAGTTTGTCGCTGGCCTTCTCGCATTGGGCGCCTCTCCCCAAGGCGAACAAGCTCACTGCTTGCCTTGAAGTGGCTGGCGCCTGTTTTTGCCGCGTAAGACGCCAATAACACTATACTGTCGTAGCGCTGCTGGCCAATCGATGCAGCATAACGACCCGGCGGCAGCGGCAGCGGCAGTCTCGGGCATCGGCGTCGTGCCGTACCCCTCTCTCTGCCCCCCTCCCCGGCCGATAACTTTTCCATGCGTTCCACGCTCGTGCGTTGGTTCATGCTTAAATGGCATAGCGTGCGCCGACTCGGCCAGCAGACCACACATAGAAAGGCAGCAAATGACAGCGTGAGACACCCACAGAGGAAACAAGGACAAGCGGAGGGAAAGGCAGGCAGGCAGGTAATCGTGTTGTGGCCAAAGCCCTGTGCGCTTTGTGTCGTGCAGGCACGTCCTGCGCACGTCCTGTAAACACTGACTACACTCATTTGCACTCTTCGCGCGCGCGTTCTCTCTTGCTTTTACTTTCGATCTCTCTCTCCCCCCTCTCTTTATTCTTTCTCTCTCTCTCTCTCTCTCTCTATATATATATATATATACATATATATATATAATACATTTGCCCGTCTGTCGTTCTCTGTCGCGCAGCGCAGCCATAAACGAGCACCATAGAAGGACTCCACCGGCGGTCGGTCGAGGCAACCGAAGGGGGCCAACGACCAAGTTGAGGAGGGATGGGGTGTCGGGAGTAAGCGGCGGCAAAGATGCGATAACAACGAGCGGTGCAATTGAGTGAGTGAGGAGGAACACAGCCGCCACGAAAAGTACTCCGCCGTTGCGACCGCTTCGACAACAATTACCACTACTACTACTACTACTACTATAACTACAGCGGCTTGGGCAACAACGACAAGGTGGAACCGACGGCCTTTACACCTGTCGGCTGTCCTGCGCGTTGCACCGCATCTACGCCATAACCTCGACGACAATTTAGGGTGGAATTGTCGAGCTCCACAAATTGTTTCAAAGATTTATCCATTAGCTCGCGATTTCTTGCAATATGCCACGCCCCTTTCCCTTCGCCAGCCAGAGCTATTCTCCCGACGTTCTGCTAGCTACAACGAGCGAGCAGTTTAGCGAAGACAGTTGCAAATGGAGCAGGTCTTTGATGTGAAGGTTGCTTGCTTCGGAGGCAGTTCCTCTCTTGCCACAATATAAAGAAAAAGTAGAACAAATGTAGTAAACGAATTGAAAAATAATGGCCGATAGGTAACGCAGGACCGACATCAAGATGTATTCTTTTTTGTGGTAAACTTTGTGAAACATCTTCTTTGTGGTATATGAGGCTTTTTTTGTAATCTATCATTTGCTTTCAATACACCTTGATAAACCGTTTAACCTTTAAGAAGAAAGGATATAGCTTTATTGCACAGAGGAAGCTCTTCATACAAACTCGGGTCTACGAGGACGTCAAGCTAAAATACAAACTAATAACACTATTAGGTATAATACGACATCTACTATAACAACTACTGCAAAGTCACTCAACCAGTTGCAGAGGCCTATCCGGACAGGCACTAAAATATGTAAATAGATTCATTTACCTAAGCACAGTACACTCAGCACTTACAAAGCTATACCTTTGCTGCGCACATTAAAGAGAAAACACTTAAAGGCCTGCAGATGCTTTGCCACCTACAGTATAGCTCTAATCTGGGAGGAATTATGCGTAAAGGGACTCCCCATGCTGGATAAGCTTATCTCGCTGAAGCGGGTTTTTGGTCTAACAACCAGACGTACAAAATATAATGTAGCAAGTGTTAGTGATTGACCGTCGTGAGCGGGTGGAGTTACATATGCAATGGGTTTAGACACAACAAGGGCTTTGGGAGAGTCTATGGAGAGTTGGAAAACAGACATGAACGGGATAGATATAGGGATATACGATACCGCAGCACTAAGCAGAAATGCACCAAGAAAAGTAGTGTTTAAGGGTAGACATTTGCAAATCATGAAATCAAAAAATGCTTCTTCTTCCGAAGAACCTAAACGCTGAGCAGACATTGTCGTTTAGAAGAGAATTTGCAAAAAAAGCTAAGAAGTTTTGTTTCGGAGCGAGAGTGATATTATTAAAATCCGTGACGCTGGTATTGTTGCCTGATATGGACACACAACATAATCTTGTGGACCAAATGGATAAGTTTATTTATACATTATACACATCATAATTCTAATACATAATCAGAGCAGAGCCGGTAGACCACTGCCTGAGAGCAGCGAACCTAGCACCGCAGCCGCATTTCCACGTTGCACTTCAATTGATATTCTTTGTAGCAGAAATTCCCCTGCCCTTTTCTCATCCTTTTCACTTGCCGCTCTTTTCCCAATTTCTTTCAGAAATATTACTGTTGATTAGCCTATGACTCCCATTGTTTCTATGGCAACTGGCTGCACTATAAAAGATGCCTCCAATTCGCGGTACTTCAGACTTTCCGCTGCTCCGCTAAATTGGCAACAGCACCTGCTGTTCTTGAAGCTCGGCTCCTATAAGACGGCGCCAGCGTGTCCCACACGGTTGCGTCCCACAAGGGCCTTTCCGGAGGACCACGGAACCAAGGTCATTCCGTCTGGACGTAAGGCTGAGTCCGCTGCTAGCCCGACTGGCTCCTTTCTGCAGGGTACGTTAGCGGAATGCAACGCTCTTGAAATCACTTCGTTGAGGGCGGCGTGGCGCGAATGTCTTTCGCAGCTCCTAGGACAGCTGAGGCTGTGCTCTCCCGTCGGCGACACCGGTGTGTTGCACAGGGAGCAACTATGAGGTGCACACACAGCCTCCCCTAACCGCAGGCCGGCAAGACGGCAACGATGCGGAGTGTTGTGTTGTCCAGCATCGTTCCCAGCTGCGGCGAGGGGATGGCTTGAAGCCATTTTGCGCTCGTATCGTTGAAAGCTGCTAGTAGGCGCGCCTTGCCGAGTGCATCAGCCGTGCTGTCCAGGAGCTTCTTTTGAATGGCTTCGACTACCACAGCATCCAGAGCATGCTGGCGTGTGTCGTCAAGCACCACGCGGTGACATGCGGCGAACTCCTCTTTTTTGGACTTCATAAGCCGTTCTAGAAAGGACTGGACGGTCGAAGGACATATAGATGAAATTAGTTCGTGAAGTGTGGTGATTGAACCCAATAATGCGGTCTGGGCCAGATCGGTTGCACGTCGTATTCCTAGGCCTCCGGCTGATGTAGGAAGGGTAGCCTGGTCCCAATTTGCCCCTTCCACATTCAAATCGCCAAAAAATTGGCAAATTGCCAGACAGAAGAGGGCCGGGCCACAGGGCTCCCCTTGCTGTACCCCACATCTGGAGAGTACGATCTCTTCCCCAAAAGAGATTGGATGGGGTCCTGTACATTTGGAAGACTGCGAAGTACATTGCTGGAAAGTTTGATTTGACGGCTTCAAGAATTACATCCCTTCTCAGAGAATTAAAAGCATTTTTAAAATCGAGTTTTATCAGCACTTTATTGGACGCCGATTATTGCTGCTCGGACTTCACTGGGGGTAATGTTGATTTGATCGGCTGATGGAACGTCACGAGGCGGTGCCGGGTATGCCGCTGTTTCTGGCATGTTCGGGTGCTTATCGCTAAGTATGCGATGCGTATTGGCGTCTTGTGGAGCCATCGAATCCGTTGAAATAAGAATGCGCGCTGCTGCCGAAACATCCCCCTGAGCCAGTTTTGCCTGTGCCACCCGAGATTTTTGTCTATCGTCGTTTGTGTTAGTCTTCGGCGCCGCGACATGGTTAGCATTTATGGCAGCATCGAATGGGGCACGACTCCTGAATCGACTGAGGTTGTCCCGAATAAGTGAACACAGAGACTTTCCTTTTGCCTTTTGCCGTGGGATGGTGAGGACCGTTGTTGCAAAATGAGCCAGACGAGACCACGAATCCAGATCATTCGCTGAGCAAATTGACTTGATTGTGTTGGTCAGTTCGGCAGCAACTATGGGTCTCACGCCACGAGGAGCGATCGAGAGCATCTTGAGATTTTGGCGAACAGCGGACAGTCGTTGAACGGTGCGAGTGAGGGCAGCTGATGGTGAGATCGGCGCCGGAAGTCGTGTTGACGACGTCGTGGTTGGCGCCTCGGTGTTGCTATGCGTCATCGGTGTTGTCCACTGACGAATGTCTAGTAAACACAAAATGTGCAATTGTGAGACAACCAGGACTCCTACATAGAAACTAAGCACATGGACACGCTCGTGATTTTTTTAAACACTTGCCAGAAGATGCGGCATGGTCGTTTAGAAGAGAATTTGCAAAAAAATCATTTGTTTATTAACCTACACCTCCAATACCTCAAAAGCAAAAATCCTACTTCACAGCGCTAAAAACTAACACAATCAGACCAATGTGCAAATTAATGACGTTCATTTTGGTACCAAAAACCTAAATAAATGCTCGTCTAACTGACTATGTCGTGTTTTCTGCTCAGCGTTATATGTTTTTCGGAAGAAGCAAAATTTTCGCACAAATACGACAATTTGCTTCCGTTTTTTATAGAAGAACCAGTTGTTTCGCAACAGCACGAATTATACACCAGTGTCACAAACTGTAGTTATTTAACTCTCACTCCGAAACAAGGCTTCTTAGGGACCATGTTTCATTGGAAAAAATTGTTGCTTTAACGAGCTCTACAGTTCTTATGATCGATTCTCAGAAATGTTCATATATATATATTTATATAATAAAAAGATAATGACAATATATGTACAAGCGTGTGCTTGATCATTTACTATACATGTGATGCGATACTGTACGACTTGCAGTATGCGCTAGAATTGTTCTGATTCTAAAATTTTCTGTCAACAAGTGTCTGCTGTAGCAAAGAAATTGTATTGAGAGAATTGAGCGGAACCTCCGTGATTCAAGAGATTAGCCAGTTCCAGACTTGTTGTTTGTTGCTGTTGCCGTTGGTTCTGTTGTAGCCACTTAATCTTGTTGTCGTTTTTGTCGTCGTCGTAGTTGTTGTTGCTGCTGATCCTGTCGTTCGTGCGTGTCGTTGTTGCTATCGTTTTTCCTATTGCCGTTTTATAACTCGTAGTCATAGTCTTTATGCTTCTCTGATTTATTTATGCTGTTGTAGTATTTCTTGTTACCCTTGGTTGTTGTTGTTGTTGTCGGTGTAATAACGGTAGCTTACGAGTTGTGTTTGTTTCTGTTGTTGTTATTGTTTTTGATGTGGCTCTTCGATGTCGCCCGACGATGACAACAACAGGACGACACCGACGGCGCCGCTGAAGTCAGCTGAGGTGTCAAAGAACCAACAAAGTGTGAATGGGAGCGTGGTTATACTCCAAATGCCGCTGCTTCTGCAGGCAGTTGTCGCCAGAAGCGGCGGCACCGGCAACAACAACAACAACAATAACAACAGTCGCCTTCACGAGTCGTTCTCTGACTGCTGGCGCGTTTGCTCAACACAAGTTTCAGCTCGGATAGATCATTGGATAGCGGCCGCAGCAACAGCTACTACGGCAGCTATCGTAGTACCACGACCACGCCTGAGCGTCACGCAGCGGAGCGAAACTCATGCTCATCTCTGAAGTTTGAGAAACGCGACAACAACAACAACAACAACAACAACCACAGAGCAGATGGTAGCTATCCTCAAGGGCGACTCACCGACCGACCGACCGACCGACCTAACTGCAGGGATGGTGAGGACTATCGCTGCCCGCTTATGCTGGTGCTGCTGCTGCTTCTGCTACTGTTGTTGTTGTTGTTGCTTCTGTATCTCTGTCAATGCGTCTGTTTGACTATATCTCTCTTTTAGTGTCGGCTTCCGCTGGTAGTCACACACGGTGAGCGAGTGTTGTCAGAGTGACGTTAGCGGTGACGATGGTGGGTGACCCCGTCTGCCTGCCGTACCCTGTAAGCGGACGCCGCTGTCGCCGCGACAACGAACGTCAAGTCTTGAACATCCAGGCTCATAGCCGAGCGAGCGAGCGAGCACCTATTCTCTCGATCATCATCATCATCATTGTCGGCGTAGTAACTTATTTCAGCACATCAAACGCGCTCCGATGCGGTGGGAGCTATGCCGTTACACGCTGCTACCGCTGCCGCCGCCGTCGCTAGCGAATCCAGTAGAATAAACGATACCATCTTAGTAGACACAAACATGCTCAAGCACATATATGGTCACCTATTCCTGTACAGTCACAAACTATCACGCCAAAACACCCTCCGATGCCATGCTGGTCCCCGACGTACAGCAACGAAATACCAGCAAAATGTGTCGTTATCCGGTTCTGCGTAATCGAGGCTACTGCCTTCATGCCTAGCTGGGGCCGAGTAACGAGCGCCCCTAGACTCTGTTAAAGAGCCTGCCGTTATCGTTATTTCCCTAGAAATTGTAGAAATAATGCGTCGGCATTCAATTTGCATTCAAACGTCACGAAAAGGTTCGCTAACCGGCTCAGTTGTCAGTAGGCACACAGCAGCATGGTCATCGCCATCATCATCATCATCATCCATCTTCAGACGTGCACGATCAGTCAATCAATCACTCAATCAAGCTGTCTGTCTGTCTGTCCGGCCGCCCACCCACCCACTGGTCAAGCAAGACTGGGGCAGACGGCCGGGCACTGGCAAGGAGCATATTGGACTTGATTTAGATTCACTGGTCGGCAACTCATCATATAGCTTTGTCTTTAGCACCGTCTTCGCAGGCACGACTGACCGTTATTATCAATAGTACAGAATAGAACACGCGTTTATTTGCACATAAGGTGGGTTACTTCTACACTAACTAAATGTTAGTATGCATTTAACACTACCACGAAAAAACGATTGTTCTACAATAGGCCTTAAGACAGAGATACAGCATTCATACGGGAATAACTAGCTCATGTAGCCACAATTAAAACAGTTCAGCGCAATTAAAGAACCCGCTAGAAGCAAAGTGACCGAAAATAATATAATAAGAAACGAATATTTAAATCAAACATTGACACTAGCATCATGCTGGAAAGCAATATTTGATGAATGCTAGACATCATGGAAATTCCGTAAATAAATTAAACTTTCTGGGGGTCACTATAACTTCAAATGATGGCTGTTTATCAAAAGCCGAGTGGGAAAAGCAACTCGAGCGGCAGCAACAATTACAGTCCTGCAAGTTATGCCAATACATTCAAATCCACCATTTTCAAGATAAAAAAAATAATAGCAATGTTCCGTATATTACTCGTGTCGGACAAATGAGGGAGGCAGATCTACACCTACCGGACAGAGTTCGATTTTTTTCCATGAAACAGGGTTTGGGGTTAGCTCATTATTTTCGAAATAGAATACTTAATATCGTGAAGGGAGTCCTTAATGACACAGGAACTGCAAGCACTATGGCGTTTATCTAGGACGAAAGCGGTTGAGGACTACAATATCAAGTGAATGCAGAGATAGAAGTCAATCGACATAAGAATATGCACTACGCTAGCGTGAGGAGTACGGCCTTATGAGCAGCCGCATATAAGAGTAGACATCTAGGTTCGGCATTTGCAGTCGAAGGATTTCATCACGTATTGCGTAGCACGGATGGATTTGCGCACCTACAACGCTTTATCCTTGGGAGCGTTTTAAGTGCGCGACTTGGTTAAGCCAACGCCGCAACATGTTTAGCAGTTCAGTCGGCAACCGAACGAACAAGATAATAAAACATCCAGTAATGTGAAAGGAACACCTGTTGTGTTAAATGTATAGATGCTTAATATTTACCTAATCAGTATGGCAATACACCGTAATTAATGAAAGGATGTTTACAATTAGGTTGTTATAGCTGTAAGAGTCTCGCCAAGCGTTGCTCTGTTGATGGAATCGAGCAATAAAACACCTATGTGTCAATTTTTCGCATATCTCGTTCTCGTGGCATTCTGTATAATTGAAACACTATCCTAGTATTATATAATTCATGAAACGTTTATGAAAAGTACAACTACAACACTTATGCTTCTTAAGGACACAACGATTCTTTGAATAAGTTCGTTCTAATAAACACAATGATGGAATTCGATGATCCAAGTATTCTATCATATTTTATTTTTCAAATATACTTTAAGTTATACAACCGGTATGCTCTCACAAAAATAAATTGAAATATGATATAGCTAAATCAATATTCATAAATGTATTTCTTTTTAATGCTTTATTAGGACCGATTGTCGTGTAAAACTACACAAATTACACACAATCTTTTTGAACGGGTGCATCGTTTTATTACTTTTGAATAGTTCGGTTATTGAATGAGCGGCGGACATTTTGCCCCAAGGTTATCCGTCGTACTTGTTTTTGCACCTCGTTTGTTGGCAATCTTCGCTTAGCTTGTGAAAACCTTCACGGCTACAGAACATGTGAAATCTGTCAGCTGCAAACGCCGTTGTTAAATGACTACTAGTGAAGCCTAGTTTTCCCCAGGCGTTGCTTGCAAAAAAAACAATCTCAATAATTTATTATTATTATTAACAAAATTCCACATACAAATGCAACATTCTCAATTTATTAAATAAAACTTAACTGATATATGCAGGATAGTCTATGATGAACTATCCGCTAGAGATACACCTATAGTGGTTGTTTACGATATTTGTGAGAGCGATACATTTAGTTCAGATAGACGCTTTAGACCGAAGGTCATTCTGAGCGATAGTGAAAAAATAATAAACATCACAACACAAAAATAATACGCCTGAGGGTTTTTCTTCGGCCTGTCTATGACGATCATATATGTTTAGTATCTCAATAGAGTGAACTGGCACAGTGCAGCGGGTGCTGGCTAGGTAAGAAGAGCGTGGTCGTACTCTCTCATGCAGCAACATATTGCAGGCGAAATGAGGCGACCAAATTACAGAGTAATCGAACATCCTCGTATGGTGGCAAACGACCTGGATGCTAGATTGTCAATGGCCGAAAGTGGCGAGTTTGTCGTCGTTACATATTTACAATAACCCAGGTCGGCACAGATTAGCACAACAACAATTTTCATTGTTGTTTTTTCCGGTAAACTAACGTCAAGTTTATTTGGTCTGAAAAATTGTCCTTAACTTTTCGATGATTTCGTTTCTTGGGGCCAAGTCGAACGCGGCTTTTGGGTCCATAAAAAACTTACTTCCGATATAAGTACTTCATCGTTAGAACGCATGCTGTTCCTCTGGGATGATTCCCTTTTCGTCTGTAATTCATTCTAGTCTTTTCGCCACAATGTTCAACAATATTGTATGCAAAAAGCCTTATCGCTATCCCCCCATGGTTCTGTCTAGTCCCTTCCTTGCGAAATCGCTAACATCGTTGCTTGTTTAGGTGTTTTACACGTATCGTTACCGTGGGATTTCGACCTGGTGTTTTCGTAATGGCTTTTATTATTTTTCTAGTTAAGACTTTTTACATGTCGACCTGTTGTTGCTGTCGGCCTACTGGGTTGGCGGATCACACTTCTTAAGAACGTTTTTTCTTAATAATGTATTTGCTGCAAAAAATCGTTTTGCAGAAACCTTTTTACGAGGGTGTACGGATGGACGTTAAACATTCTCAACATTTTATTAGTATGATGTTATCTTCTATTTATGAGATTTTTTCATTACGACCTGTATGGTATGCCAGAAAGTTGAACGTTATCATTTGGCTCTGAATTTGTATATAACCTAGCGTTGGGTTCTGTTGCACATTTTGTCTAAAAGCCACTGATCTGTTCTTGAACATCAGAATGCCAAGCCAGGCTTGCATATATTATTATGAGCAATGCGGATACCTTACCACGATTGAGCGTGTGATTCAGTTCGCTTGCGTGTCACCCTTAGGACCATGTCTGTTACGTGCCTTCTTATTAACCATTTTAACGACACCAGCACATTCATCGTTTCACGCGTGTTCTCGACGACGTACACTCTTCGTCAGCGCCCAGCCTCCTAACACCAACAAGCCGAAACATGACAGTTACGTGTAGGCACGATAGAAAAGCCCCCGAATGTGCGCTTAGCCGCTAAGCCGTGTTCAGAGAGAAGTAATAGTCCATGTTGTTGTTATTGTTCGTGTCGTGTCAGTTGCTGCTGTTGTTGTTGTTGTTGTCCCCGCCTCGTTGTCGGTAGATAAGTGTCCTCGAGCAGATCGATAGCTGTTTGAATGAATGGCGTCGGTCATACATGTTCCTCCGTTGTCGCCTCGCGTCGCCTCGTCGCGTTGAGTCATGACAGCCAAGTCAAGCCATCTTCCGATCCACCAACAAAGAGCGGGCAGCCTGTCTGTCTGTCTGTCTGTCTGCCTGCCCGTCTGTCTGTCTGTGTGGCGACGACAGCCACTGTTGGTGCGGCATGCTGCGTCTGCTACGCTTGTTGCAGCCTCGATCTATGGTAGTTATGGATAGGTCGTGAGCGTTACACGAGCTAAGCGTTCGCCAGTATCAGCAGCAGCAGCAGCAGCCGCCGCCGCCGCAACAACACCTCTTGTACTCGGTGATGCCGAGTGAGCGCCATTGATTGATGCCAGTGATAACGGGGGATGACGGAAAGTGTCTATTTTGTCAGCGTTCTGCTCGTCGTCGCGGTTCGCCTCCGCCTCCTCTGCCTCCTCCGCCTGTGATTCGTCCGCCTAAATGACTGCTGTAACTAACTGTCGAATATCTCGCTTCGTCAAATGACAAGTCGCTCTCTAACATGATCGTATGCATATACGCATGTACATATATGAATGAAGACCATATGTGGCTGCTAGAACAGAGCTACGCGGTGACTTTGCACGCTTTTAAAAACACCGGTCGGTTATGTACAGTCGGTTATGTACTATAAGCCAAAACACAACACGGCTTTATTAGCTGAGTTAAACAGACTGCCCCCGAATATTTGGTATTACATGCGTCGAACACTCGACGATGTCCGTCTTAAGTAGTGGCCTGTTGCGGCAAATTGGGTCAGCTTAACGAGCGACAACTGAACACGCCGAAGACAGACCTACTCAGCATATGCAAATCAATGCATGCACATTAGACTCTGCCCCGGTGGCAGGAAACGACGAAAGTTTTTGAAAACATACTCAAGGCTAAGGCCATGGAATTCCTTCGCCGCATTATGGTCTTTGGAGAAACAGTTCACAAGCAGCTACAACCGTTATTCCAAGCGAGATATAAATTCAAAGAATATTTACATGAGAGTCATCGTTCATTTAGAGTTGACTTGAGGCAAATCAGAATACCAATGCGAGACGTAATGTAACGAATCTAAGAACAATGATCCAAACACGTCCCTAAGTCACAAAAAGTAGAAAAGTTGTTGTTCAATCTGCGCCAACATGCGCGAAACCAAAACCGAAATGTCGTCGAGTGTGCACCGTACATCGTAAGACAATGACAATTTACACGTTTTTAGCCAAAATGTATCGCTGTACTTTGGTTAAATAGCCTAGCAAACAAATTAAGAGGCCAGAACAAGCCACTGTCTAAAGCTACAGTATGCGTTCGATGATTTCTCAGCTTTGGTCTGCAAATTTTGTAGACGGAGTGCAATGGAATTCAACATGTCCCCAGGAGATTGTTGAAGAGTGAGAACACTATTTTCAGAATTAAGTAACCTCGCATGTTCTGACAAATGCGTATTTGATCCGTGCGCAAAAAGAGCTCAAAACTGGGCAGCACTTAATAGTCCGAAATCCAAAATAAATGTATGTTTACAAGTCGATGTAAACTCTACTAAACAGAATAAAACAAGCAACTGCCCATGTGTAAAATTAGCTGCTTTTCAACATGCTAGACAATCCATGCACATCACATGAACGATGTGCCGAACTACTCGACAGTGTCTTTTTGCGCCAAGACTAACGCCAGATCAAATCGGTAAATTTAAATGCCAATATTTCGTCCTCATTTAGAAACAAACCCAAATACAGGACACAGCTTCACTAGGTTTATATCAAATCTTGTTAATCTCAAAAAAGATTTTATGCGAAATATATTAGGATGACCTTTCAATATCGATACGTGGAAAGCCGATTCGTGGAACGATTCTAGTCACGTAAGCAACGAGCCAATCTAGTGAGTTGCTCATGCGCTATATACGATACGCGGGAAAAGTCAACGACGCGTCGACCGATGCTGCGTGGATGCTGCATTTTGCAATATGGTCTATAGTAGGACGATCCATGCAATCAGACAAAGTGTTATGCTATTCAAACATGTCTGTAGTTAGATGGCATATCGGTCGGCCGGCAGGTTTGCACAATAATGTCCGGTGTAGAGAGAGAGTCCCTGTGTCGACCATTTTTATAACAGTGGCAAACGTACCAATGCTAATTGGTTCATTGCCCAGAGACAAGACTCCCCTTTTCCGTCGTAGCCAGCTCGAGCCAGCGTCAAACATCTATGTGCAACTAAAGAACCTAATTACATTTTAAATAACCACTGCAAAAAAAACCCAATGCTCTTGTATTATTTGGTTTACGCAATTGTTTCTTCTGGGGATATTCGGCATTATCACGCCCTACTACAGGGTAACAAAGATCACATAAATTATTTGAATTAAGATAAAAAAAATAGTCGTCGAAATCCTCCGATGCACGCTAGAGAGGCCAAATCAGATGCAGTTAAACGCCATGAAGTTGACCGTTCGTTAAATAAGACACTTTAAAAAATTGAATTATATAAAATTCTCGAACATTATGAATGAAAACTTCGGAAAAATTTAAAGTTTAATGCCGAAGCATTTCATTTTCATTAGAGAAAGTACGATGCAAATACGCTGTGTTGCCAAGACCCTACAAATATACATCATGCAGGCGGTCGAAATATATAAAAAAATCTAAATAAGTCCGCGTCACGTACGAGTTTTAATGTATAGAAATTCCAATGACAAGGTATAACACGTCTATGAAGTTAGCACTAGGTGTGGCAAGCTACAGTGCAAATAAGGCAAACTAGAGAACTACTAACACCATCTCCAAGAATAAACGTTTTCCGATGTTAGTCTTTTACCAAATAGGTGCGCTACCATAAAAGTACAGAGGCTGCACTTTAGACCTATGCAAAAGGTAATGCGGGTGTCGGTAAAGTACCACAATAATAAACTTCAATGACTATTATTTGGCTTTGCGGGAGAATTTTAGTACAACCCTTTTCGGTGTAGATGATGAAATGTGCGAGCCAGGACGTATACCGAGAGGCTGCTAATAAAGTGATCCGCCCAGCGCACTATCTGATGGCTTGACTTTATGAATGAATGTATTGTTTATTAACCAATATTTGGTTTATGCACATATGTGCTACAGCTCTCCTAAGTAACTTTCATCAGCGACTTTGCTTTTGTACACTGTTGGAGGTGATACAGATCACATGATTTTCCGCATAGGTTGCATTCACACTCGGTTGATATCTCATGCCACCCATTTCGTATACATATCTTCATATGAAATCCATGCATTGCAAACCCAGTAACGAAGTATCTGTTTCTACAACATGGGCTCTTCCAGTAGTCTGTAGTCATCGCTCTAGTCTCATAAAAACGCCAATCAACATCCGCAAATTTATACTCCCATTCGGCAAGATGATTCTCAAAGGCCTCCGTTTTCGGTAAAGCATAAGTTGCCCTGAGCTCCTCCACAAAAAGTGGTGTCGAGGCCAACAGATACACAAGACGATTGCGGCTAGTGCGGTGAACTACTAGCACTCTTTTTAGAAAGCTGGCTTTAATTTTATCAAGTACTTCCAGATTTGCTTTTGATAGGTGGGGCCATATGACCTGTATCGCGTAAGCAGCGGTCGGCGCAATCTTTAAATTAAAAAGTTTGAGAGCGACATCTAGTGACAACCGATGAGGCTCTGGAATATTATGAAACGATAAAATGCCCTTACGAGCTCTTACCTCGATATGTTTAGTGAAATTTAAACCCTGCGTTGAAAAGATTACTCCAAGATAAGAAAAATGTTGAACAAAATCTATTGGTGCTAAGCTCAAGCGCAATTCGTCTTTTTCTGCGAGCCTACCTCCGCGGCGAAACTTCATTGCTTTCGTTTTTGCTACGTTTATCACTAGAGCATTTAGGTCAACAAACTTTTGGAGTGAAGCAAGAGATTGCTGCAGATGAAATCGACTCCGCGAGTAGAGGACGAGGTCATCTGCATACATGAGTGTACTAACTTGCGGGTGTCGACGCTGGATTTTGTCCGGCAGATCGCTCACCAATATTGAGAATAGTAACGGGCTAAGATTATCGCCTTGTGCAACTCCTGTAGTCTGAGTAATTGGGGTGTGTTCAGTTACACCGTCGTCGATGATTACATGCCCCTCTTGCAGCATAGCTTGTAATAGCTTTAGTATTACCGCTGGGACACCGCATAGCGCTAATTTCTCTAGGATTATTGTTCGTGACGCCGTATCAAAAGCCGCCTTAAAGTCTACGAAAACAGCAAAAAGAAAGTTACGTTTAACCCGTAGAGTCATTTGAATACTATTGAGAAGAACGGAGCAAGCCGTCATCGTCGACCTCCCTCGCCTAAAGCCGTGCTGCTGCTCTGGCAAGCACTCGGTACTTTCCAAAAAATCTTCTAGTCGACGTGCTACCAATGCTGACAGTACTTTGTAAATGACGCTTTTCTTTGCTATGCCACGGTACGACGAAGGTATCAAGGGATCCCCTTTTCCCTTCGGTAACACACTTAAAAGGCTGACTTTCCATTCTTCAGGTAAGTGCGATGTCTTCAAGATTTCGTTGAAGAGAGAAGTAAGACAAGGAGCCAGAATAATCGCCTGCTGCAGATGTTCATTCCGAACGAGGTCTGGGCCCGCAGCCTTTCCTGACGGCGCCTTCATTATCACATTCACAACCTCCGAGATACCGATAGGGCGAACCAGCTCCTGTCGAGCTTTGGTTGTCCTTTGTCCCCAAACGGAGACGTATATCGGGATGCAACTAGGAATCGTTGATGAGCTGGCAAACATCTGTCGAAAATAACTATGCAGCCTCTCAGGTGATACTGGACAGGCTGTTGAGCGCATCTCGGAGCGTAGCCATTTATGTGGATGAAGCTGGGACTGTCTGAGAAGCTTGTTTTGTGCTTCTATCTCGTGCTCCAGTTTAGCTCTACGCACCGCCTTTTTATAGATCCGACTGGCATTCGTATACAGGAAGGTCATTTCCGGACGAATTTTTGCCAAGATATACGTCTGAATCATACAGTGTTTCAGAGATCGGCACTCTCGGGTATACCAACAGGTTGTTCGAGGTTTACTCGGCTGGGGACGCACGCTCTGCAGTATGACATTTTGAACTTGTGTTGCATATACTGCGACATTCAGGGGGTTCGGAATAGGGAGAACATCTGGCGAGAGCTCCAGTAAGCGGGTTGAGTCAACGGCAGCGTTTAACCGTTGCCGCCTTTGGCCTGCTGCCTGATAATGTACCGTAAGCGACATTGCAACAGGAAGATGTCGTCTAGTACCAAAGGCCAGAGTGTTTAACTGTGGACCCTTGTACCTGATGCTGTCGTGTCTGGCGTTTGTGGCGAATATATCTATCGTAGACCTCCCTTGTGGGGCTACATAGGTCGGTTCCTCGGCTGTGGAAACCACCCACATACAACGGGACGCTAACGTGCTGATAAGTGCATCTGTTCTAACATTGTCCGGTTTGTCGAGAGGGCAGTTGAGATCCCCGCAAAGCACTGTTGTTTTGTTAAGGTCGACTTTGTCCAAGCAATACACTAGCTTTTCCAAGAGGTCGGGAGTAGCTTCCGATGGACTAGAATACATTGCAATTATATTTATGGAACTTCCTGCAAGTACAACGCAGTTGTCCTCTGTGTATAGTGCTTCTATACCATTAAGCTTACTGTTGTATAGTACAGCTACTCCACCGCTTGCTCTTCCAAGACCTTCACTCCGTTGTCCAAGACATTCTATCAGATACCAGCCAGAAACAACAGTTGGTTCCGTGGCCCAGGTCTCAGTGAGAACCAGCACGTCATATTGAGAATCTATAGTCAGAGGAAGAAAGGCCAAGGTTGATTTTATATTTTCGCAATTCCATTGAAAGAAGGTGATTTGATGTTGCTGTTTCTGGCTCGGTCTTGAAAGGTCTTTCGCCGTGACACTACCTGCACGTGCGTGCTTTGGTCACGAGTGCCCTTTACTCTTACTTTTTCCGGCAGTATCTGGAGTCACTTCATTCGTGGAGACATGAAGCGCTTCTCGTAGGGATGCTTCGATTGAGTGCCGGAGTGCATCTCCGATCTCAATATTTTCAGGGTGCTTCTTTGTTTTAAAGGAGCTCGCTGATCCCAACAGCTGCGAGAATAGAGATGGCATTATTTTGCCAATGGCACTGGTGATTGCCGCTTGTACTGCTTCTACGATACAAGGGATAATCTTATCCATGATAGATTGGACAAGACCATCACTATTTTTGGCCACAGGTGGTCTTTTTTCAGCCGGCGCAGTTTGGGTTCCGAGCATCTTGCTCTCTGCGGGGTCGTTGACTATTTTAATTCCGTTCTTTACTACAGAAGACCAACTGCGTTTGGAGAAGTTGTCAGACGCGTGTACGTAGGCTACTGGAGCGCAGAGTGGAATACTTGGGGCTTCTGTCTGCCTTTGTATTATGTTTCGCGACGTTTTATTTAGCATGTCCATGCGGCGCAACCTATGTGGGCAGGACCCCCAGGTGGCTTCGTGGCAACCATTGCACAGGCAGCAGCGGGCTTCTGCCTTACAGTCTTTCCTTAAATGCTCTTGTGACCCGCACCTCCGGCATCTCGGCTTTGTCATCTTGCAATTGGTAACTAAATGATCCATGCTAAAGCATCTGAAGCATTGCATTGGCTCGCGGTACAACATGACCCCGTGTTGTTTAAGTCCTAGGCGGACCTCTGCTGGAAAGTTGTTGCCCGCAAAGGTCAGAATAACATGCTCTGTTGCCGTTACAATATTGGTGCTTGGATTCTTTGTTTTCACTCGGACTGCTTCGGAGACTCCATGCGATGTGAGAGAAGCTAATATGGCTGCTTCGGATATAGAAGGGTGCACACCAGAAATCTTGCCTTTTACTGAGGAGCGAGCTCCGCTTATTCTCGCAGATACCTTAACTCCTGCCAACTCTTGCAGCGATAACAAAGTACCTCTGTCAACCTCGTCTTCTACTGCAATAACGAGTTCCCCATTTCTAGTAAATCGAGGTTCTTCAACTTTGCCTTTGATGTGTTGCGCAATGCAGTGACATACGTCATTAAAACGCGTCTCCAAAGCGTTATCATCAGCTGTAAATATTACAGCCACCTGTTTGGCGAGTACCACCTTTGACTCACGCAATCGTTTGTTGCGCGTCACTGTTTGGAAACCATCATCGTCGGTGAGATCTTCTTTTTCTTGAACGTCGGTAGTGACTGTGGTTGCATCGTCCCTCTCTTCAGTAAGCGTTCTCTGCGCCACGTCCTTATTTTCCCCCGTTAACGCCCCCTCGGTTGTTTCGCTGGCAACCTCCGTGCTCACTGGAGAAGAATCAACCTGCGATACACGCATATCTTTGTTGCGAGTGTCTTCCACCGGGCTTGATGCCGCGCGCTTCCCACAATTCGTCTTTAGATGACAAGCTGGACCGCCCGCATCGCTGATTGCTTCATCAATACGTTCATCCGATACCACTGCACGTTCTGCATGCACCGGTGTACGTGGTTCGGGCGGCTCCTTCCCTTGCCGTCTCGGTGGCGTTCGTTTCACAGGCATGACCAGCTGCTTCGCCGCGCCTGTTTACAAACAAGATATTGTTTGACTACAGGCGGACGCAGGCCGCGCTGAGTATGATGTTCGATAATATAACGCTGAGTATAGCGTTCGATAATGATTACGTACCGAGGATAGAAGTTGCAGCGATTTCAATGATAAACCTAGTGATGATGGCTAGTGGTGGTGACGGTGGCAGCGATGATGATGACTGTGGGTGATAGTTAACTGAGGTGAAAGGTGATATTGATGATGGAGGTGTACTGATGATGATGACGCTGAAGGTGTTAACTGATGGAGAAGATAAAACACAAAGATGATGATGATGACGAAGATAGTGAAAATGTACCAATGATGATGTTGCAGAAAGTGGTAACAGATGGAAAAAGTAGAGCACATAGATGATGACGATTAGGATGGTGGTGAAGACGCTAATTACACGGATGGCGATGATAGTGAAGATGAAGCTGACGATGATAAAGTTGATGATGGCGATGACTGTGGGGAGCTGATGAGATCAAAGATGCTGGCAAGTGATGATGAAGTTGAGTGGTGCTGATGATGATGATAATTGTTTAAGTAGACACCGCACGAATAGTTAATTTGCATCAAAGGAAGCAGCAGAGTTTTCGCTAGTCGATTCTACTAATCTCAGAGGTTGCTAGGCTCGTGGATGCTTAAGGATTTCTTTGCCAAATTCTAGATTTAGCAGTACTTTCCAAGAGCCACGCACAAACACGTCCGCACCGTTGAGATTGAACAGCTGTTCTTGATGGCTTGACTTTATGCACTTATAATAAGCTAGTCTGTCCAAAATAAAGGACATAGCATTTTAAAATAATTGTGTTGTGCTGCCGTCAGATATATGGTAGTAAACGGGGCAAATGTATCCTGTATAAATTTCATATGATAAATACGAAATAAAAACAAATACATTTAAAGTTCACTACATGGAGCAATTCATAAGATAATTTACATTCAATTAAAAATGCTGGCTGATGAGTGTGGAGCCGCCCTCGCTCGGCTGTTGTACTTTGTTGAGTACAGGACCTCCAAAGAGAAAACGAAGAAATTTCCTTAAAGAAATAACTGCATAAGAAGCGCTAGTGCTCTGATATTCTGTGCGCAGGCTGGCTCTTGTTAATCATAGTTGGATTCACCGCTCGGAATGACCGATTGCCCGTCAGCCTGTAACAACGCTGCGGGCGAACGATGCGTTTCGACAGCGACAACTAGATGAGGCAGCCAAATTAGCTCTCGCCTGGCGCTGCTGAGAAACCGTTGCCTCATTAACGTAGCCATCATGATGTGAACTATGAGAACGGAAATTATCATCGACTGCGGTCGTATGTGATCGAATGCTTTTGTTCCCGGCCCGTGTGTCGCGCGCCGGTCGGATGATAGTTAACATGATCTATTTCATATATATCTGCCCGACAGCGCGACGGGCGCGATATTTGCAGTCACCCTGCGTTGTATTGGTGGATTTGTACGCTTCGTTGCTGCTCATGTAAGATGTCACTTGAATACAATTAGTAATGTATGTTATGAAACATTACTAAGAGTACTACTTGCGGCGTTAAAAATAATGGAATCATGAAAAGAAAATGATTCATATACTTTATATATTTATATATATATAGATTTCGCGAGCATACAAAGGCGTTGCGGTGTTTTAACTGAGAAGGTTTCGTCTTAAACAGCAGATGCAGGCCAGTGTGCCAAAGTGCTGCCGATAAATAAATTAAACTTTTAACGTGTCATTTTGTAAGCGTTACCTCTTAGGGCATTCGCACGTATACGAAACTAGCTAGCGTAGGCTTTTTCGTGTCTAAGGGTGGCCTTGAGGAGGCAGCTGGACATTAAATCAGCGCATCTGTATCTGTCTATGATCGCTCGACAGGCCGATCGTCGGTGTATATATATATACACATGTATATATATTTATATATATATATATATATATATTTATGTGAGTGTGTGTGTAGCTGTCGCCGCAAAGGTACATAGATAGATAGAGAGATACGCGCGTGGTGGACTCAGCGAGTGCGCGAACGTGAAGCGTATGCGCATACACACATACCTACCTACCTACATGCATGCATGCAGGCGTACGTACAGATACATTGTGAGAGAACTGTAAAAAGGGGAGAGAAAGTGAGCAAAGTGCAGAGAGAGAGAGAGAGAGAGAGAAAGAGAGAGTTGAGAACGAATGGTTACGCTGTGTGTCGTCCGCCTCTGTCACCTGATAAATTGTGGCGCTGGTTGCTGACCGCAGACGACAACGACCACTCTGATGATGGTGATGGTGGTGGTGGTGATGATGATGATGATGATGATGATGACGTCGACAATTGAGGCAGCAACGGTTGACCAGCTCAGCTACCATCGACGACGTTGGTGGTGAACGAGCCGTAACCGTCAACGACGCCGCCGTCGCCGCCGTCGCCGCCGCCGCCGCGGTCGACTGCGACGGCGGTCACCGCTATGACTGGAAGCGGTCAGCGAGGTGCTCCAGTCACAATCGAGCCAAGATAGACAGATGGGTGAGAGCAAGTGAGAGAGAGAGAGAGAGAGAGAGAGAGAAGGGGGAGAGCAAAAGTGGCCGCGACAATTTCGCTCGTTGAACAACAGTAGCATCCGCCGGTAACAGCAACAATTATCTAATTACAAAATTAGCAACGGGACAACCGCACGCGGTCGGACGTTTGGGCCTTCGGGTGGACATTCACAGCCGAGTCGAGTCGAGCCGAGGACAAACGACGACGACGACGACGACCACGACGGAGGATGAGCGAGTTCTGCAGCAGCAGCAGAAGTGAGGTGAGACTGAACTGGCATATCGTTGGCATAACTGGCGTTCGTTCGTTCGGCGCCATACGAACGCTGTAGTACGCTGATCTAAGCTCGACAAACGCGAGCGAACCTAACAACAAGCGAACGCAGTCGGGCTGCCACCACAGTGGTGGTGCCACCACCAAAATCACCACCACAACACGACCATCAGCTCGACGCATCGCCGCAACGACCAACCACCTCGACCACAACGATGATGACAACAACGACCACGTTGTCATTATTGTGACTGTAACGGTAACAACAAGCGGTCTAGAGGCGGGCGCCGTAGCGCCAGCTTCTCCCCCTCCCCCTCCTTCTCTCGCTCTCTCTCACTCGCTCACTCTCTATCTCACTCGCTCTCTCGCGCGCGCGCGCTTTTTGCTTCGAAGGAGAGCAAAGCACGGTTAGATGCACGGACAAACGTGCGGTCTAGTAACGGCAAAGGGAGGCGGCATGGCGACATTAAGCTAAGCCCCGCTTGTCTTCTACGTTTCTCTACAACACGCCACGCCTCTCTGTGAAACGGCTGAGTGTGACAAATGTGACAGGAGCAACACGGAACAAACGACAACAACTACAACAACAACAACAACAACAACGACGCGATCAACAAACGGGGCCGTGTGGACGGTAGTGGACGGTAGCGCGGCGCGATGTTCGAGACGGATAGGAATCTCATCTCATCAGAAGTAACCACCTTTCGCATAACGTAGAAGTGAGCAACTTTACCACCGACCGTTCCGGAACTGATTCAGAACTACCTCAGCACCTACCTGCAACGGTGTCGAGAGACGCGTGGCAGCAAAATATCATGAGTTGTTTATCGAAAACAACATCTTATTCACTGCATGAAGCATTTTGTTTGTCATTGTCGGATGATGACAGGCCACGCACAGGCGTCGCAGCAATATCGCTGTCTAGCAGCAAATATTACTAGCACAAACCGAGTTGTGAGTAATTCATATACGAGTACATGGCAACATCATTCACCAGTCCTTACATTTCAAGACTGTTTGTGAGACAACAGCTTTTCTTCTGTATAGATGGAAGCTCGCAATACTGACTAAGGAAGTTGAGAACGAACATGAAGTAGCGACTGACACCCACCAACGTCAAACTGTAGATAGACTGGTTCTAACTGATGACTTAGGTAGATTTGAATATATCTGCAGCGGAAATACAATAGCTGTTAGCAGCAGCAGCAGCAGCAGCTGAGGGCGGTCGTAGGAATACAATATCGACCGTAGCGGTAACATAAAACCCCTCACAGTAGTACAAGCAGGTACGCGCGTACGCACAAGTGTAATTTAGCTCCTTTTAGTCATCAATTCTAACTGCGTCCGTACGGTAGCTTTGATGCTACAAGAAGTTAATACGTGCAACAACGATTTTGATGCAGGCGTTTCTTTGCCATAAATGGCCTTACCTCTATGCGATCCGCAAGTCTACCTAGGTAGTCAGATTCGCCAGCTCCAAGCTCTTCAAACTGTGGGGCCCGGTGGCGTTGTGCATTCGCGTGCGCCTCACCACCGGAGGGGACAACATAGGTGCTCGGGTTCGAGTCCCACTTTTGCACATTTTTATTTATAGGCTTCGTTTTGCGAAGCAATGCGAATGCAGTGGACGTTAAATGTTGGCTAAGGGTCAGCCCGACAAAAATACGTTTAGCCTCTTCAAAGGTCTGTGGGTTCCGAGACATCTTCTAGGTCCCGAGGCGTCTTCTTCAAGACAGCAGTCTATTATTGTAGATTGCTACCATCGTCTGTCCCGTCGAAGGTCAGTTGTTGGTAGCGGTCGTGGGTTATTTGCTCTCGTGCAGGAAAGCAGAGATACAGGCAGAAATTTGGACATGTGGCTGAACAACATGGGTCGTCAGTGCAGCTTTGCTCGAATAGCCTCTTCAGGCCCAACGGGTACAAGTTGCTGCTACAGAGGTGCGCAAATGTACATAAAACGTGCTTGGGACACGGCGCTTGCTTCACAACTGACATGACAGCAAGCTGTTTTATGTCCCCGCCTAACCTCATATTGTCGCGGTCTGTAGGACCCGGTGAAGAGCCTCGGCCCGATTACCTAACAGATGCCACTAGGCTATGTCCGCTGCTATGCCTATATATTTATGCATGCGTGCACTGTATGTATATATATATATATATATAGCACGTGTGCACCTCTGCAGCGACGGTAGCGGGAGCAGTGACTAAGGCTAGACCGAGGGACAGTCGTGTAAATGAAGGGAAGGTCAGCAGCGGCAATGAGCGAAGCAGGCTCGAGGTACAATGATAAATTGCCATAAACACAGTGTCCTGGCCGAACCCTGTCCGCTGAGCTCTTGTTCTCTGGTGAGGACCACTGACACAGGAGCGAGAGAACACAGGACAAGAGACAAGAGAGCGAAATGGAAAATAGCGAAGGGGAAGTGAATGAACGAGTGAGTTACAGAGCGAGAAAAGGTTAGGGACTCTTGCTAATCGTTGTCCCTGCTACTGTTCGCTGCTAGCTTAGGCAGTCAACAGCTACACGGGTCAATTTAATTTCAGACGGCCACAAGGCTTTTATTTTGAATAACTATCTGATCTACCATTCTCGGCTATACATTGTCAGGCATGAGGACAAATATGCATCGTCGGCTGCAAGTGTCCTCAGTGCATGCACTCAAGCACAGTTCATCATCATAGGGAGGGGCGGAGATTCAAATTTGTTGGCATTGTCTGCCACTGTTCATTCGCGTCGTTTTAGCTATAAGCTGCGGAAGCTGTTGCTATTTGTATACAGGGTGCAGGAGAGCTAGCGATCTAGAGGGTGGTTGTTTGCCAATGCGGTTAAATAGTGATTCATAAAGCGCCTAGCTACCGTAAGCGTAACCGTGCTTACGGAAACTCGGTGCTCACTCCGCCTCTGTCTATGTGGTCCTAGCAATGAAGCGACTTAACTGAGCGACCATTCGCAAACTCGGACCACCAAGGCAGTCTGCGACAAACTCCCCATACTACGAAAAACAGCTCCTCTGGAGCCTGTATCCCACTTCCTGTGATATTTCTTCCGCAACCGCATCTCAATGAAATCTTGTCTTTTCCCAGCAGCCGAAACAGAGATCGCTTGCTTTGCCAATTGCGTCGCTTTGCCGCCACGTCTTGTTACACATGATAGGGTGGCAATCATAAGCGATATATCTTGTATATGCATCATGACGGCTAAAGCATGCGGCTTCGTCCCAAGAGTACCAACAACTATAGATGTCAATGTGTCCAATCTCGGCCAAGGCTTCGGCAACCTTTCCCTGTCAGTTCTGCAAAACTTTGCCTGACACTGATTATTTGTATCGACTGTCTACAGCTGGCAAGCAAATATATTGAGTGACTACTTGCCGCCCGAGTAAGACAGAGACCCCGCTTCATATCTGAGGTGAAGCATACCTCCAGCTAGACAAAGTTGGCCATTGAGAGATGTGTCCACACTCCACCACATTTCATGAAGGTCGTGCCCATATAATGCATCCTATAACTCAAGCATGGGAAGTAATTTACGAACTCCAACCTTTGATCTCCTGTCGACCCCACTGAGAAAATTCATTGCATTTGTTTTCTGTGACTTGATTAGGAGGTCTTTAGTGTGAAGATAAGACTTCACCATGTCAATAATACTGCGATAGCTCCGAGGTCAGGATGGGCGAACGTGATGCCGTCCGCGTACATAACGACAACAGCATTTCTGAATTCAGCCCGCACATGGCGAGCTAAGTAAGCGACTAGCAGAGCGACACAAATAACAGACAGTTGTATTGTCTATATGATTTAGAGTACTCCGTATATCCACTTTCAGGCTGTCTTTAGCAAAGAAACTGAAAGGCACTCGCAGAAGAGGACCACCCACTCCAGGTGCCGAAATGAGTCGACTAATAAGTGGCGGGGGGCTTTGTCAAAGGCCATGACGTAATCGATGAAGACTGCGTACAAAGCAACCCCGGATCCTGTCAACGCCCGCTCAGCTTCTCACGAGAGTACGTAGATGGCATTATGTGTGCTTCTGCCCTTTCTAAACCCGAATTGCTCCGGCGGTAGGACCTTCTCGACTGTTGGGAGCGCTCTTTCTATGATTGACTTAGCGAAGATCTTTTTAAGTGTGCGTTCCGTTGCGATGCTGCGATAAAGATTCGGATCATCCATATTATCATCGCGCCTTTTCTAATAGCAGGGGTAATCTAACGCGGTACCGGACCTAGAGTATTTGCCCCTCATCGGCTATCGAGTTAAACAGCGTAGTCAACTTGCCCGTAGTGCTCGTACATAGATTCCATCGGAATCACCGCTGTTCGCTTTGGAAGACTACTAAGAATTTTTGGGATCTCCGTTTCTTCGAAAAGAGAGTTCATGAGGCGTTGATCCAGGGTGAGTGTATACTCAACCACTTTTATAGACAATTTGGTCGAACAGAGGTGAAGTCAAATGTTATTATAAAAACTGACTTATTGGCTCTTGGGACATGTTGTGCACGTTTATTTTCCGCACGAGGTTCTACTTCCACTCTCTCAAAAGGTCAAGCTTTCTGCTCACCATCAAACTGATGCTTGATTCTGCCCTGTGTCGTACATAGAGCTGTCTACGTTCTGCAGTTGTCTAGGAATCGGAGTTAGGGGCCCTTGCTGATCCCAGGAGCTCCAAAGCCTTGAGACGTTTTAGGAAGCAAGGCCGGGTGAACCACCGACTTGCGCGCTTCCGTCAAGACCTCTATTTGATTATCTCTGCCTTTACGGCAGCTTCCAGAGTGTAGCTTCTCTGACTAACGTCAATTGGCTGCTTCATCAGCATAAACTCACATTTAGGTAAACATAAATTTGGTTTTCTAAAAACGTACTGCTTTAAAGAATTATGCGTTACGCGCCTGTGGCCGGGCTCGCGCAGATACGCCATCACTTGTAAGTGGTTTCGCGCAGGAAGCTCAATAAGCTCACATGCTCAATAAGCTCACATTCTTGAAACTTCCTAGGATATTCGATATTATCGAATAGATGGCCCATGGTACTTCTTCCGCTATGACAAATGTACATGAATTAGTCACGGTCATTTGCACAGTGCAGATCTGTGTATTGCGAAAAGCATCATCAGTTCGTCTTCCTTTCAGTACCGGCAAAGTCAACACAACCGTTAAAGTCACTGGCCATAATTGTTAAGAATTGCGGATCAAGATTCACTAGTCTCGCACAACTAATGATGATTAACATCATCATCATAGTGAGGTAGCAGGTGGGAACAATGCGAGGTTGTAACTACCTAGTGTGAGCATTAGCCAACACTTCCTTCCACATACACTCAGCATGCCGCGTAGATCTTATCGTAGGTATATAGAAATCCCTCCTACAAGTCTATCGCGACCGTCTTCACAAAGACATGCCAACGGGTGGAATTCTCGCATCTCATCGAGATGCAATTCCTCCGGAAGAAATGTGTCCGTGAAGAATGCAATGCCAACACTATCGAATAAGCGATCTTGTACTAGCTGCATAGCCCCAGACATTCCTCAGTATTTGAAAGTAGGCGCTTGCAGAATTGCAGATCTTTCAATGGCGAGGGGCATCATTGCTGAGCCGCTAAGTCCTGCCCTTCAATGAACTCCTCGCTGACTATTGCCATTCTAAGTGGTGCTTCCAGCCAACGCGGGAAACCACTCGCAATCGTAGACAATAACATAAAACTGTAGCAGGAACCATACTTTTTTAGAGAAGAAAATCCTGTAGATTTAATATTTAATTTTAATTTTTACCCCAACTATAATGTATAACCAAACTATAAGCTAAGAGTACCGATAAGCTACCTCCGCAGACAAACGAGAAAAAGAGCGACGAAATTTTGGGGCAAGTCTTAAAAAGAACTGTTACGGGCCACATCGCGAAACACGAAACAAGATTTGGTGTAGTCAAAAAGTACATGGGATCCAGAGCGTGTAGAATGGCACAACGCTGAAACATACAAAAACATATAAACGCCGAAGCAAACAGGCGACCATATCATCACCGAAAATATCTACATAACAAATCAAATGGTAGTTAGCAGCAAACAGTTGGTTTCGATCGAGCAAAAAAAGTAATATGATATAAGAAGCCTCTATTTGCATTAAGGGAGACGGGGGGGGGGGGTGAAGTGCTACAACCATGGAGACAACTTAAGTAGACTGAGTATGTTTTGGCAAAATATCGTTAGCGTCGTCATGTACACGTTGAACAAAGCGCCATTTTAGCGTTTCAATTTAAACATTAGGCGAACAATTTTTTGTTGATCTGCTCCACACGGGTAACAGCTTTAGCTTTAACCTGCTCGGGCGGATATACTTTGAAACAAATACCTAACATTTCGACGTGTTAAGATATCTTAGGAGAGGTCAGAAGGATTCTAGGCCTAGTACCGCTAAATCTTGGGAGGTGTTACCAACCGCTAACTAACTAGGCTACCACTGAAGGAATACACAGTATTCGCGAAGGAAATATACGCTCCCGGGTCCCAGTAGCTAGTGGCGGTAGACGTGGGTGGGTGGCCGCCGCACTGGCGCAGTTCGCTCGGAGCTGATACCACCCTGACTCTGTGACGTCTAGCCAGCGAGTGACTGCCTGGCAGAGATGTGCGCCGGTCGGTGTCGGAGGTTGTTAACCTTATTGTCGTCTATCCGCCCTAGTTAATGCTGTGATCCCGGAGAGCGCGTTATGGTTTATTTCACATTCAATGCATATTACATTTGTATAGTTTCGTTTGCATGCACGTTCCCTTGTAGCAGCCGAATTGGCGCCAAATATCAAATTAAACGGACGGCGCGCAGTAGCCAGTCCGTCACACACCCCCCGAAGCGCCGAGACTCTTATTGACGAGGCGTTTCTGTAAGTCGGGTGGCGAGTAGAATGTTGTAAGTACTGTGTATGATACGTGTCTCTAATAGGTGCAGTGTCTCTTTACTATGGGTAATCATACTTCTAACGGGTAGATGGCTTGGATAGGCCGCTTTAAAAGTTTACCTGAAGACAACTTAACCAGACACGATCTATTACGGAGATCGGTCCTTCCCCCGCCTGACAAAGAGATTACTCGGCAGAGCGGCCAATAGGCACGCGACGGCGCAGGGTCTTCTAGTAAACCTATGTCTCCAACTTTTAGTGGACGTCGGTCGACCGGCTTCCTTAAATGAGCAGATCGCAGGTACTGCAGATACTCTCCTCGAAAACGCTTCCAAAAAGAGTTAAGGATAGATTGCTGGTGCTTCCAGCGCTTAGCGAAGATTATCGCAGACATGTCGGATTCTTGCTTTGGGACTCTGGTTGTCTCAGGCAACGGGTGTTTATTTTGGTAGCCGTGAACGAGATCCGCGGGACATAATGCCCGAATTTCCTCAACAGTTGATGCTACTGTGGAGAGTGGTCTACGGTTTACCATTGCTTCTACTATCTGTTAGAATTGTTGCGAGTTCCCTGAAGGGTACTATGTTTGTGCCTAGTACCTTTCGCAAAGGACGTTTCACTGTCTGCACCATTCGTTCCCAGAAACCACCAAACCATGGGCTTTTCTCTGTGATAAATTCCCAGATGATTTCTGAGTCCGCTAATAGCGTTTGAACTTCTTTGCTCTTTATGTGACTGAAAATGAGTTGTAGCTCTTTTGATGCTCGTTTAAAAGTCGGAGCGTTATCGGATATTATTCGAGAGACGCCTGAGAATCTATTGATGAATCTCCTTAGAGCTAACAAAAACTCGAAAGTTGTCCGATCTGGTACGAGCTCTAAATGCACAGCACGCGTTACAGCGCATACAAACAATGCTATATAGCATTTTACTTTTGTTCCCTCTTCGTTTCTGATATAGATCGGACCAGCAAAATCTACTCCGGTATAACAAAATGGAGCTGCTGTCTCCAGCCTGAATGCTGGCAGATGAGGAGTTTCCTCTAGAGCTGGCTTTGCCCGAAACTTGATACAGACTTTGCAGTCTGCGATGACCCATTTAACCGCTTTACGTGCATGCAGCACAAAGTATTTAGATCTTAAATGGTGCAGTGTAGATGCGCATGCACATGCACATGCGCGATTAGCAGACGTACACGTCTGTCTTCGCCTGGGAGTAGTATCGGAAACTTCTCGTCATATGTTAGATCACTCGATTTCTCCAGCCTCGACCTACATCAAATGAGGTCGTTGTCGTCTATAAATGGAGAATATTGATATATTCGACTCGATGTTGAAATGTTTTTGCACTGTGACGATAGTTCAGTGTCGAAATGAGTGCGTTGAATGTCTTTTAATAAGACAACTGTAGCAAACGCGAATTCATTTGCGTTAATGTGCTCTGCTCTAGATGTTGAGTCTGAGTTGGCATAACACGACGTTTTGTCACATAGACGATTATTCTTCTTTTGCCAATTTGGGTCATCTTTCTTACGACATCTGGCATAACAAAACAGTTTGCGACAGAAACGCACGACATAAGCCATTGTCCGGACCATTTTCACCCAACTAGAGAATTTGCTCCCGTCAATGATAATTGCGGACCTGCTACATACACTCATCGTTGTAGCAGTTACGTTCGTTGATACCTTCCGTTCTGACTCAATCTCTTTAAAGCGTATTGACTCGTCTATTCTATGAATAGAATGCGGTTTACCGTCTTTTAGCCACTCTGGGCCGTGTAGCCAAAACAATTTCGTTTCTTTTTTTTCTAGAGAAGTGCCTCTACTGAGCATGTCTTGCCGGGTTGTCACTTGAGGCAACATAACACCAATCGTGCGGCGACGATAGCTTTTGAATTTCTATTATTTTAATTGATACGAATGGCTTCCACCGTTCTGGCGTATCACGTATCCAGCCTAGCACGGACGAGTTGTCGCACCAATATGTAGTGGCGTCGACATGTAAACTAAGCTCGTCTTTTACTTTAGCCATCGCTCGCACCGCTGTAACGGCACCCATTAGTTCTAGCCTGTGTATCGACCACTCTCCCTTTAGAGGTGCTACTCTCGCTTTCGCGAATACGAAGTGAATTGCTACGGAGCCATCCTTAAACATTTCTCGGAGGTATATGATACAACCGTAGGCAGCGAGACTAGCATCACAGAAAGCGTGTAGCTCGCGCCTAATAGCCGATGACACCGACTTGGAGAACGCTCTTTCTACTGAAATGGATGTGGCGGACTGCAAAAGGGAGATAAACTCCAAAAACTTAGCCAAGTTATCGCCTGTTAGTTCGTCGTCCCAATCGCGTTTTTGCTGCCATATTTTTTGCAGTAAGATCTTAGCATTGACTACTATAGGTGTTAGCATTCCTAAAGGATCAAAAATCTGAGCCAACCCTTTTAATAAAAGGCGCTTAGTTGGTGTGCTACCGTTTAACTCTGTCAACGCTTTGCTGAGAAATACACCAATCTTATCAGATTGTTGGTTCCAGCGAATGCCCAGAAACTTGAATTCGCTATCGGCAAAGCATACAGATGCGTCTGAGGACGCAGTTGCTTGCTGAATGTATTTACCCAAATCTTTCGAATTTGTTGCCCATTTTTTGAGTGGAAAGCAGCCAGCTTCGAAAATTTTATTCAGTAACTGAAAACGGTGTTGACCCTGTTTACTGAAACAGCTCCGGTCACAATATCGTCCATATACACGTGGTCGATTATTTCCTGAATAAATAATTCCTCGCTCTGGAAATTATTTTTCTCCTGCTCTAGGTGATATCTCAAACCTCTGCAGTAGATGTATGGGCTACATATCAAGCCGAAATCCAACCGACATCCCCAAAACCCTCTAATTGGCGATTTTGGGTTTTTGGAAATTCCCAAAGGCCAGAAAAACCTCAAGAATGTGCGATGCGCTGGGTCAATCTCAAACTGTAGAAAAGCTTTTTCGATGTCTGCGATAATCGCCACTTTATGTTTGCGAAAGTGCAAAATAACTTTTGTTATGTTCGGCAGAAGGTTTGGACCCTGATGGAGAACGTCATTCAAGGAAGCCTCGTCTCTACTTCTCGCGCCCGCGTCTTTGACGACTCTTATTTTAAGTTCAGATACGGAACTAGATTTTTTTGCGACTGTTTGAATTGGGAGATAGTGCGCCAATTCATTACCTTTCCTTGGGATGGCCTTCTCGGCAAACCCCTTTTCTAAGTAGTTCGATATCTCTGCGTCGACTGCTTCAAGCAATTTTTTGTCTTTGCCTGATGTGGTTAGAAAACGCTTAAGGCGTGACAATGCTATATGTTTATTGTCGCCTAGAGAAGCAAGATTTTCCTTAAAGGGAAGGCTAACCACATATCGACCGCTTGGTGCTCTACTTATAGATTCTCGAAAGAATTCGTCTAACTCTACAGCTAACTCGGAGTCTTCTTTACCGGATGAAGTTGCAATACCCATAACTTCCGTGTCCCACAGAAAGTCAATATCTTCCCTAGCAGAGTTTTTATTGACATGAGACTCTGTAGGTATGGTTTCTGAATAACTGAAGGTGGAACAGCCGCACACGGCTGCATTGCAGATAAAGCGAGCAGTGTGGAGTCCCTCTGTTTGGTGCTACCTTCAGTGGTGCTATTTTGGCCAAAGAAGAACCACCCGAATTGCGTCTTTGATGCGACTAGGTTGCCCCGAACGTACTGTTCTTCCGATAGGATGCTCGGAAGATAGTCTGCACCAATCAGAAGCATAAGAACCGGTGGGCAGTAGCTCTCTATGTGGTCGGCTACTGGGGAAAGCCCGTAAGTATTAGAGACAAATGGCAGGGGAGCCTTCGATATCTCTTCTACTCCTAAGCATCTTATGGTGACTGGCGGCCCTGTATCGAATCTACTCTGTAGCTTTACCATAAATTGAGGGTGGTGAAAAATCTTTGATATTCCTCCAATTGTGCACGTAAGCATGGACTCAGATCCTCTAGATTCAAGACTCAACCGCGTTGCGAGTTTTAAGGAAATATATGATCTCTGAGCACCTTGGTCTAGTAAAATGCGGCACATTACTGTCTTTCCGCCCGCAGAAGCTAACACGTAGCCGGTCTGTAACACTATTGCGTCACTTTCTTCTATGCCATCGACGCAGCTATGATTAAGGCTAGTAGTAGGGACGGCTCGTGGAACTAATTGTCGTGCCGTATCTATCACTGATTTCGGGCACATTATTGGATAGTGTTTCGCACTACAAGTGTTACATAAAGGTATATTTGCCCTACACTTCCTCGCAAAATGGTTTCGCTTTAAACACTTAAAACATGCGCTTTGATTTTCTATTAACTGCTTTCGCTCGTCCAACGTTAGGACCTTTTTGCATTTCGTGCTGGAATGATCGTCTCCGCAGAAAATACACGAATGATCAACCGTTATTGGGGAAGCCGCAGCTGCATGGAAAGCTTGGTCTGTTCGCGAAAATGTATTTTTGCCAACTTGTTGCTTATTTGACTGATAAACTGAGCCACTTTTGGGTTTGTCTGCATAGCGAGCAAGATTGTATTTGTTGTTCGGCTCGTAGTTTGTATTTGCTGAACGTTCAGCTGCCGCAAAATCTTCTAAGAGCTCTAAGAGCTCTTTTAACTGGCAGCCTTGCTCCGTAGTTGACTTGTATTTTTGCGAATACGACCATTTGGACTGAACTCTGATACTCTGCGGCAGACAATCTAGAATCATTGGACAGAGAATTGGTGAGAAACCTTCAAGAGTGTTACCCAATGCCACGAGTGCATTAACATTCTGCGTCACTATCGATACAAAATGGTGTAACTTATCAGCTTTATGTAGGTCCCGTTGGTTGCAGATACGACGGAGTTCCTTGATGTGCTCCTCCTCGGCTATCTTGCTACACCCGAACCGTTTCTTGATTCTTTCGAGGGCAATTGAGAATTGCTCCGGCTCGAAGTTCAGATGAGCAATTTCTCGCGCCGCAGCCCCGACCAGGCTGTCCCGGAACCTTTTGAATTTCTCGATCGTTGGTAACTGTTGCTGGTTCAATACGTAGATCTCGAGCTAATTGGTACCATTCGCGGAATTTTTTCGGGTCTCCCGAAAATTTAGGTATTCCAGAATGATGATCCTGGTAAACGATGAATTGTTGAGCTGGTGTTGGTTGCGATGTTCCTTGTAAAGATGTCGAGCTCTCCGCCGATGATGATGGTGACGCCTGCCACTGGACCGAGAAATTTATTTGCCTTGCGTAAAGCCCGTAAAGCTTTCTCGTTGTATTCGCAAGCGCGCTCGATCATGGCCGTGAAGTGGTCACCTTTGCCCATTAATTCGAAAGCGACGGGCTCTATCTTCGCATCCACCTCTACTAACTTTTTATGTAGACTCTCGATAACGATGATCGTGTCTTCCACCTCTTCTTTCGCGTTTTCGTCGCCATGGTCCTCCATGAATTCGACAATTTCGTTGATCTTCTTAGTCAAACGACCGCGCAACGCTCGTCTTGTACTGACTAAAGCGTTGAACTGTGCCCTGATTGCGTTCGCGTGTGCCTTATCCATGCCTTCGGTCTTGGCCGGTAGCCCTAGACTTTCGTCGTCAGTTAGCATGGCGGAACTGGCGTTGGCCATGACGCAGTAGGATTTACAACACAGACAAAGCTTGGCTGAGCTTGTAAGTTTGTGGACGGGATCCGCGGGGCAGCGTGCCTCCTGGACCAGTATACAACTGGCTCCACTGATGATCACCGGTCCGTCTCGTTTTCTTCTGACACCATATGTTACCAACCGCTAACTAACTAGGCTACCACTGAAGGAATACACAGTATTCGCGAAGGGAATATACGCTCCCGGGTCCCAGTAGCTAGTGGCGGTAGACGTGGGTGGGTGGCCGCCGCACTGGCGCAGTTCGCTCGGAGCTGATACCACCCTGACTCTGTGACGTCTAGCCAGCGAGTGACTGCCTGGCAGAGATGTCCGCCGGTCGGTAGTCGGAGGTTGTTAACCTTATTGTCGTCTATCCGCCCTAGTTAATGCTGTGATCCCGGAGAGCGCGTTATGGTTTATTTCACATTCAATGCATATTACATTTGTATAGTTTCGTTTGCATGCACGTTGCCTTGTAGCAGCCGAATTGGCGCCAAATATCAAATTAAGCGGACGGCGCGCAGTAGCCAGTCCGTCACAGGAGGTGTGTATGCACTTTTTCTCTTTTATTAAAAGTATTTGTCTGAAACTAAACATGACTTCGTAACGCGAGTGAGATGAAGATAAAAATTAATTTGACCAAAAGCAAATCCCCAGATTTGTTTAATGAGTACCGGAAAAAAAGTAATAATAGTTGATTTCATGATTGTAATCTGTGTAGTTATCTGTGACTCCATAACAGTAAACCGTGTTTTACGACAACCTGTTGGTTTATATATTTAGAACCAGGCAGCAGCGCCAGTCGGCGGTTTGCTGTGGTTTCACATAGGTAGACTAAGACTCTACGGGACAAAATACCTTCAAATCATCTGCGTATATGAGGTACTTGACCTTAGCTGACAAGTATTGTGGTATGTCCCAAAATACCCCTGACAAATTCCAGTAGGGGCCATCCAAGGTCTCTTGAGTTCATAATCCATCCGATCTCTGAATTTTTAATGATCTCTGAAATGATTGCATAATTAATGCAGAAAGTAGCCAAGTATTAGTTCAAGTTCGTTCGCGACAAGTGCCTAGTCCTCTTTCCTCGGTCTGAAAGTAATGACCTTCACCTAAAGTCATATAGTACGCCACTATCATTGTAGGATCTTTTGGACAGCATTTAAGAAGTTTTGCTAGACATAATGTAGAAAGTCGCGAGAATCTCATCGGCAAAAGCGTACGAGTATACTTCGATTCTAGGCGAGAGAATAGCTTGTACATTTCATAACTAAATATATACACATAGTATAAGCAGACTTTTTATGTTAACTACGACATCCACATACAAGGACGCGCTACATACGGGTTGCTGTGTCAGTTGTATAGCCCGCCCGTATTAACTTTAAGTCGGTTAACTTTCCCGAGGCCGATGCTTATCTCGTTTTTCCAGGGAGACGAGAGCAAAAGAATAAGGCACAACTGCTATTACGGACCCATGAATTGGCCCAACATACGTGTGGGAACATGATTATAGCACAGGGTGGGCATCCTTATGTCTCGCGTATATATATATGACTACAAAGACTGTTTGGGAAACATGATATCTCAAAATGTATGTAGAAGATAAACCATACAGTTGAGATCATCATGCTGCTACAAGTATGCACATATTACGCAAGGTTGGGTGCCTGATAAAATCCTAAAAAATATTGGGAATAGTAAAATGAATGACAACTCTTGTATATGATAGGCGCTGCATACAAATCTCAATCATGTTCACATGATGTTGTTTTTTGTAAATATTTGTTGAAGAAATGTGATGCTTATATGGAACAATAACCATTAGGTACTACTTAAGATACCAGAATCACGACACTGCTCACAAACAAAACAACGTTTTCCCGTATGTGTCTGAATGGTGTCATTTTTGTAACGTTATTAATATTATTAATAATCTCGTCTAACTAAACAGGTGTCTGTGCTAACAATATATACTAAGCTATTTCCAGGAGACCACACACACTTTTGTGAATAAACGCATTGAAATTTATGTATTTTTTCTACTCATTGGAGGTACCGACTGCATGCACTCTATAGGCATGTCGCTCGTCATGCTCTTTCGTTTTGGAGCCGATGTTTTCAATGTGAAAGTGGATTTTCGGACAACCGCAATGTACTCTAAACAACGACTAGAACTATCCTTTTACTTTCGGCCGTCAGCCTAGCGTATACCCAGAACTACTGCGTTCGATGCGTAACCGGTTACGTGAATGCTTTCTCGTCTCGCATGAAGACAGTCTACGATGTTTCCGCAAGGGTCTGTCTCTGCTGTCCTTCCGCGAGCTACTGGACGCTCATCATGTCACGCACGTGGTCGTTTGCAAGCGTCAGGTTGCTTTTGATCTCTAGCATCGTTGGCTTTCTTCTAATACGTAACAGTGCGGTTGTAGCAGGAAGCTGTATGTTGTGACAGCATGCTGCAATCGTTTGAAGTTTGTTACCTAAGTTTGCTAGCAACTGGCACCATCATGGACAATGCGTGGGCCGTTTGTATGGCTTTAAACAAACCGAATGGCTAAGTCAAGTTCTAGGTGGTGTTGCGTTTAGTTAAAACCACGAGATCTTTAAGCCCAAAAAGCCCCACAGCGGGATTTTGGGGTGACACTTCAACTATTCGAAGAGCACTACGAAGCTGTTATCCTAACTAGAACAGTGTTCATTAAAAGGAAGCGGTCGCTCCGATTAGATGTAGCACGACCCTACCAAAATTCGCCCTCCGATGGAACCTGCCCGTGAGTTGATACCGTTTGTAGACCATGCAAATGGTAAATTGGTTCACATTCAGTTGACGTGCTATAGAATGTTGAATGTAAGCCAAGCCCAGCCAACGCAACGATAGGAGCAGCTGTCTCTGGAGTGGTATCTATTGCTCAGAACTCGTTGTTGGCGCCGAACCATGTTACTGCCTGGCTGATAAGAAACATTTTGCTAGGCACTTTGTCATGTGTTTGCTTTTTGTTTGTCCACTGCAGGTATTGCTTCAATATTCTGGTTTTGTTTTAAATCACATTTAATTGAACTACGGTTATTGTTGTCGAACGGTGTAGTCGGTTGTAACAATAAACGAAAATAAATACAGTATCGTGGAAATTGAATTTCACGAGCCAGACGAGGAATGCCTCTGCTGGATGCAATGTGGCAGATATCATGCGGGTGATTGCTTAGAGTTTTAGCTCTAAACTGACTGGCTCGCAGACTTTATTGTTTTAAATTATACTGTCATTTTAAGTGTGGCGTTACTATTGTGAGTAAAGTCTAACGTCAAGTGTGATGGGTGATGCATTTCTTATATATATATATATATATATATATATATATATATATATATATATCGTTCTCATAGAAATTGGCCACTGTATGAACATTATCAATTAAAAATAATATTCATCTCATTACACTGTATGGCATGGAATACGTTTGTTTGTTGTATAGCATTTAATATTTCTTGTCACTTGCATTAAAACGCAGTATCGCTTCAACAATACCTGTGTCAAACATAAAATCAACATGGCATATCTACGTCAATAGCAACAACAGTGTCACAGTGGACGTTCGAACAACAACCGAAATAACAGCAACAGCGTGACAATGATTATGTGGTTATGAGGGAAAACAACACCAACACAAGCGCCCAACAGAGTAGTGAGGGTGTTACCTGTTGACTGCATTGTATTCTGTGTATTATTGGTCGACGAACACCATCATTATTCAGCCTGTCGTCGTCGTCGTCGTCGTCGCCGTGTTCATTGTTCTATCTGCAGTCGGTGCTGAGTCGGTACTTCGACCGACCGTAGCAGCGGTCGAAGTGCAGGCAGCAGCTGGCTGCAGTGGCAGGTTGGTTAAGGGCCGAGGTGTCGCCACTGTCGCCAAGCGAGCCTAGCGGGCGCGGGCGCCGGCGCCGCCGCCGCCAGTGGTGGCTGCTCTGACGGGCAGTAGACCAAGAGACACACGGACAGATGGACGGACGGACGGCCGACCAAACGAACACCCGCAACCATACACACAGTCACACAGGCAGACGCCCAGAGACACTGGCCATAGGGGGGGGGGGCACAGGCCGACCGGCGGCGTCGCGACGACAGTGGCGACAAGGGCGGAGCTTTACCCGCCTCGGGGACACATTTCTCCAGTCACCCATCACTACAGCTACTCTTCCTACTCGGCCCGCACGACCAACCAACCAACCAGCCAGCCAGCCAGCCAGCCACCCTGTTGTCCCGTTGTCACTCTGCCAGTCGGCCGTCGGACCTCCCTGCTTCCCTGCCTGCCTGGCTTCCCTCCTCCTCCTGCTCCGCGTCCCTCTTCTTTTCTTCTTCCTTCTTTTCTTTTTTTTTTCGCCTTTCTTTTCCCTCAGTGGTGCCTTTCTCTCCGCCTACTCATTCTGTCATTGCTATCACTGTAGTCGCTGTTCTTGTCATTGTGCTGCTGCTGCTGCAATGGCCGCTTGTTGTCTATCCGGTTAACTGACTATGTTTGCTTGCCTCTTCTTCTGCTGCTGCTTCTGCTGCTGTTGTTATTGATGCCGTCACAACTACTACGCATTTTCTATGCAACACCCAAAAACAGACTTTTGTCTTGTTGACAATGACAAGTTAATCGGGTAAGGCAGTGCCCCCCCTCCCCCCCCCCCCCCGTCCAGCGGCAACAGCTAGTTGTCATAGTAAAGAGCCATAGTTAAAGATGCACCTTTTACTCCCTCTTTCCCTCGGTGTGCTAACGGACCGCCTCGTTGCTGCAATGGTGGTGCTGGGCAAGCTGCATTTGCTCGGTCGCTCGCGCTGAAGAGAGAAAGAAGGAAAGACAACCAACAACGCGGGCCCTACCACAGCCAGGACAGGTTGTTGTCGTTGCAGTGATCGGCGTCGTACTCGCAGTGTTCGATAGTGGCATGTTAGTGTTGTTGTTGTTGATGGTGGTGATGATGGTATTAGTATTGATCATGATTGGTAACGTGGTGTGTCGTGGAAGACGCGTTTGCTGGCCGTGGCTTGCTGGATGGCTGTCTAGCTAGCGGCGTTCGTCGGAGCAGCACTTCGTCCTCTCCACCTCAGCGACAACGGCGCTGCTGCTGCTGCTGTCGCGGGTCAACAACTGCCACCGCCACCGCCATTGCCGCCGCCAGCAGCAGCAGCCCGACCACCAAAACGAGGCGAGAGGAAGAGAAGGGCGCGGCGCGGAGGCGCAACGCGAAGGAGAAGAGAGCGGGCACGCTTGATCGAGCCAATCACAGCGGACGCCTGCAGCTGCGCAGACTCCGCCCACCGCTCGTGGTGACATCGCGACATCGTGGTCGTCGCCATTATTATTCTTCTTCTTCTTCTTCTTATAATCATTGTCGTCGTTGTCACGGTTGTTGTTGTTGTTGTGACTGTTGGTGTTGTTGTCGTGGCGGAGGCGGTTCGTTCCGGGCGGGAGGCAAGAGTAAGAATATGCGAGAACGAAGGGGAGAGAGAGAGAGAGAGAGAAACGAAAATGAAGAGATAAAGAAAGGGGTCTGTCAGGACCCAGGGGCCCTCGCTTGGATAAATTGCGCCGCCGCTGAGGTAGAATTGGCAAACCTCCGTCACCGGCTCACCGTGCAGCGTCACGTGCACATGAGCCACGTGCTTATTTATGGACACAACTTTGTGCCACCTTAGCTCTCGATTCACTACAGAGTACCAGCAACACATTTGAGCAGGCAAGGCTTCACCGACGCGTGTCAAATAGGAACACGAAAACTCACACACATTTTCTTAACTCAGCAATACTTAAACGAATGTAAACGAATTTAATTTACTGTAATCATTTATTAGTTAAAATTAGTTGAGCACCTATCTTCTTCACGGTCTTCACGCAACGAACATATATCGTTATTCGACGTTGGTAACAGCCTAGTCTAACCTGTTTTTGCATGGTCCAAAGTTCGCACACAGCTCCGTGGTTAGCTTTGCGGTGTCACCAGCAATTAAATTTCATTCTTATTGGTACTGGTGGTGAATCGTGCAGCAAAGCTCGCCGAAGAATAAGAGTAAAAAAATTCTATGCTATTTCCCTTTCGGTAGCTCCCTCTAAAAAAAACACCTAACCCTGCGCATATGTACACGAAGCCTGACCGCGTGGCCAGTTTGACAACGGGCTCAGAATTCGCTATTATGGTCTCGCTAGAAGAAAACGTCGTGCGTCGCACAAATAAACTCACTCACCAGATAGATACGGGAAACCACCGGCCAGTACGTTTACGCTACTACTGACGCTTTGTTCCGGCCGAACAATGCGCCATCGCAAAGAAATTAAACGTATAAGACAAGCTGGTACGAACCGCGTTCCCAGGAATTCGTAGTCATCACCATTTGTCTTCGTCTAAAAGGACGTCTGATGAATGGAGACTTGCGTTGACCACCGAGAACTTAACAAGGTTGTCAAACTATATCACTACCCACTACTACAACAACAATAGATAACATCCTACACTGCGTACGTTAGTATACGGTACGCACACACGAGCACTACGACATATCAGATGTCAAAGCGTGGTCCGGTAGTGCGTGCCTCCAACCCTTAAAAGAGCATTCCAACATAAGATATACGTGTCACCATATCTTCTGGTAAGAAACCCCAGCGGACTCCTAAAAAAATCCTTGCCGATATTAAGGTTTCCCCACAAAGTACAATTAGTGCAACCTACTAAAAAACAGTTAGAGTCCTATATCCGGAACCACCTAGGTAATACTTGTTAAGCTCATGGAGAGGAGAGTGCGAAAGCTCCATCGGTTTTCAGCCGTCTGCGAGACCCTATCATGTGTTGGCGGTCAGCATTTTTCTATAGCACGTAAACCATTTTCGAAAACGTGACTAAGTTCCTCCCACTGCCTCTCTTAAGCCAGCTTGTCACTCAACATACAAAAGAGCAAATCCTCCACAACGCGCAACAATCAACACGTTCCACCCTCCTTTTCTTGTTTTACAGAGAGTTTATGGAGAAATTTGGCTGCTATCGACGCCCCATGGCAGAGAAAAAAGTACACAAGTTGCGCGGAGAAACACATACAGCGAGAGCAGGCCATTTTCTAAATGCCCTATTCGACGGCTCAGCACAGCCACCCCTACAACAAACCGTCGTCAAGCTTGTATGAACTTCCGACTCATGCCTATGCCGCTTAAGTTCAAAGCCACTTGGTTCGGAGACGATGCACAACTTGCACAGGTGGGATCGTGCAACGCCACAGGTCATAACACCACACGCAAGGCAAACCTGCCTAGAGTGAAGTGTTACAGTTTCATTCAACTCAGCTCAGGCGTTCTGATCTACCTCGCTCCTCTAAGTGCACTGTGAGTCCTTACAATCGACAAAGAAGGCGCCAATTAGAGAACCGCCAGCTTTTTCTTTCGGTTGGGATGCGATACAGTGTCGTATGTTAGGAGTCTTCTTTATCAACAGATGAGCATACATCCTGACGGTGCTGTGTCATCGGTTATTGCGTGTGCCCTATGAGCGTGTACCAGACCACATCCCGGCCGCTACGGTGTAATAACCGCGAAATTCGAACCCGAGACGGCTTTAAGAAAATATGCGCCGCAGGATCTAAGCAACGTGGCAGACCGTGCCGCCCCATCCCATCCCGCGTAGAGTCGATGCTATTAATGTCACACAATTATAAGAAAGATTCTGTGGTAGTGAAAAGCTTGTTACAAAGAGCTTGATATCCCGTGAGTATGGTTGCGGCAGCGATGGCAACGATCAGATCGATCTGCTGTACATTGCTCTGCTTGCTGAATCCTAAGCGAGGTCACATCAGCCAAATACTCATTTTGTTCATCGACTCAGTATGCCAGTAATTTACATATGTGCACATATGTAACCAAAAAACTACATACACAGACTACAAATTGAGTTGGAAACCGTCATTAAGCACCTGGTGTGCATGCAAACGAATTACTGTGTGTATAAGCATCGCAATAAGTATACACTGTAGTATAATATGAATGTTAAATAAATACGGAGTGGTATTGACGTGTACGCTCACGTATTCTCCGTTCTCTTTCTTTAAATCAGTCCTGAAGAACTACATCCGAAGTAAAGATACAGAAAGAAAGACACAGACAGAGCGAGACTATCAAACGGACAACTGGGCACCTTGCCGTGTGGTATCTGTCGCACTCATTCCCCTACCTCAAGTGAAAATACCCCTAGACGTCAATGTTCACATGAGTACACATATTTATCAGCCTTAAAATACCCCTATGATATGTTAAAGCTGTGCTGATTCTAACAAGAAAAAACTGCGTGTCACAAAGATTAGAACCAAAGTGTTGATTGCAGTTTTGATGCAAATTAAATGTTCGGGTCATTAGGAAGTGTCTGTCCCCTTCTGCAGTAGTGCATGACCTCTTGACTGCTAGTACATTGAAGCTGTCTACTGCAAAGTCTGCTTCGCTTGTGGCATCAACGAAGCCAGCGAATAATACACGGCGGCAGCTAACCCGTTCCAAAACTCGCTGCCGGCGACAGATTGCTGACTGTAATCGAGTGCTGAAGACAATATAAGTTAACCACCTCGTCGACCGTGTCGAACTTCGGGGATTTGGCACTTGGTTACGATTGCGTATTGCCGGCTAATTGGATCAGATCATAGAGCATCGGTGATATATTACGGTGATGCGTCGAGCATTCGAAAGGTCCGACGATGGGGCACGTTTGACAATAAATCTGCCATGTAATGCAGTTTAGGAACGACAAAAACATGGAAATGAAGGACGAGAACGTACAGAAACGGATTAATGCAACTAAACGGCGAGGTGTTTGAAGGTGTGAGACGGTGGTTGTGCGGCAACCGGGTCGACAGGGGTCGATCGGTCTTGGACGTTGCTGTTTTTGGGCCGATTTGCAGCCAGCCCAACAATCGATGCAGACACCGCGATGACGGTGACGTGAAGTCGCAGAACGCTGCTTTCCGCGACTTCGCTCTTGCCTCCAGCAGCAGCAGCAGCAAAAGATCGTCGTAATGGCGACAACGTCGGCTTTACTGCTGACCCGGCGGCTGCTGCTTTTGCTGCTGCTGCTGCTGGCCTACAAGCCGTAAGACCGCAACGACTGTCTGATATCAGCGAATTGACAACGACCAGAACAACAACACCAATCACAACAATACCAAACAACAACAGCAGAGGCAGCAGAAGCAGCGACAGCTATCGAGTAGGGCGGCTGTGGAGAAAGGCCGTGAGAGGCAGTGAGATTGGTCACGGTTGTGTGCGAGAAGTCAGCCAGGGCCACCGTCGCCTTCCTAGTCCTTCCCTATAAACGCGGTCAAATGGCCAACGGTCAAGCGCAAGCATATGAAATCGAAACGCGTCGTTGCGTGTGCTTGCTTACCTGTTTGCACCGATGATACGTACAGAGAAATATCAGAAAAATAATTGCGCCAATAAAAACGACTGCATATATATATATATATATATATATATACATAGATATACACAACCACTACACATAAGTGGTACCTCTCTCTCTCTCTCTCTCTATAGACATGAACATATCAATACCCACATGGACGTATAGTAACAAATGTTCTTAGACGCATGTGGTGTTACACTCTCAAGGGTTAACCGTCTCATCCTAAGCTAATGGAGTACTGTTTACGCTTAATACACTTGCGTAAAGCGTAAACGCCTAACAAGCACCATATCGGCTATCATATCGTAGAGAAACGCCAAAAGGGTATTGTTCGAGAATCAAGCATCAATGTTTCCTTGTTCAGAAAGGTAAGTGGTCCCGCCTTTTCCGCCGTTAACGCAGAATCTACAAAAATGTGGCTTCTTCTATAAAACGATTTCAGCAGGCCATGTAGACACAACGGGTCATAATTCTCAAGTATGACACAACCTAATGATAAACTTAAACCAAGCAAATGTTGTCCTGCGCACGCCTTCGTTCCTAACGATGCGTATCTGTGTCTATGTTTTTTTTGTCATGGGAAATACATGAGTCTATTCGTTTGTTTTGTCATGGGAATGTATAGGTAATGAACGCTGGTGCGGTCGGCCGTCATTGGGATTGCATTGTCTTTGAGGTGGTTGTTCGTTAGCTAGACATCCGGGAGAAGCTCTGATTAGGCAGGTCTGTCCGCTGGCCGTCGTGACAGGATGATCTTACGCAGACACACAGAGCAGACTAGTCCGAGCTGGGCTGGCCTGACGACGACGACGCCGATAACAACAACGACAACAACAATAACGACAGTGAGGGAAGCTGACAGGAACAGGGAGCTTATTCGGCGGCGGAAACAGGTAGATAGAGCTCGCCCGGTACGCGGAAACAGGTGGATCAGAGTGGGAGGAAGACCTTTGGCTTGAAATACGTCGGACCATGCTTGGCTATTGCGTGAGGAGCGTTGAAGAAGTAAGAGTAGTAGTAGTAGTAGTAGTCGAAGTAGTCGTAGACGTTGTGAAGTCGTCCTGGCAGTGGTGCAGTGGACGACGCCGAATGCGAAAAGGTGCTTGCTAACTTCGACAATGACGTCGCCGCCGCCGACGACGACTACGACCAGAGCTACTGTCAATGTGTGACGGATGCCCCAATTCGCAAATGTTTGTTGTTCCGCTTTGTTCGTCTCCCGTCGCCCATCTCGGCTCGGAAGGCGCCGGCAGCAGCAACAGCAGCAGCACCAGCACCAGCATTGTCGTCATCAGAACGAGGTGGCTATAGGGTGGTGGGAAAGAGCCGGGCCTGGGAACAGCCGTAAAGAAAACAGGGGAAAGAGGGAGCAGGGAAAGGCGGAGGGGAGGGAGTGGTGTCTGGCGGAAAGGCGGCTCTTTTGCCCTGTGTGTCCTCCACCATCACCACCACTGCCGCCTTTGCTGCTTCTGCTTGTGATGCTCTGCTTGGAGGCCAGTGGAGTCCTGACGGCTTTAGGTGCTGTTCGCGCGGTTGCTATCGTCCAATGCCCACCTCGTTCGCTCGCTTCCTTACTTACTCATTCTTCTCGACGTCGCGAGAGACAGCCGGTCAGTCACTCACTCAGTCAGTCCAGTCAGTCAGACAAGCAGGCAGCAGCAGCACCAGTCAACCGTCGGGCCAAGCTGAGCTCGCAAGCTCGAAGGCAACGACGAAAAAAGCAGAGTTCGAGGTGTTCCGTCCGGACCACGGCGGGCGTCAGCCGCCGATTGAGCGGGAGGTCGGTCGGCCTGCCTGCCTGCCTGCCTGTGAGCAGGCAGGTCATGGCGTCTTGGCAAAAACGAGACGATGAAAAAGGAGAAAAACGCTATCTGTCTACTACCAGCAGCAGCTACAGCTACAGTTGCAACGGCATCAGCAGCATCTGCATCGCTAGGTACGTCTTTGACTGCTTCCATCTGTTTCCACTCAGCCGTCGGTCGGTGTTCTTTTCTGCCTAGACGTTTTGTTTGTATGTAGGCGGCAGCTGGGCAGCCGAGGGCAGACGGAGGGACGACGCGGTCACCGAACGCAGAGATCCGGGCCAGCCGACGTCGGCCACTCGCTGTGGGTGTCAATCCAGCTCGACGGTAAAACATCGCACCGCTTGTAGCAGCAACAGCAGCAGCAGCCGCCGCCACCCACCTACCCTACACGAGAAAAAACGACCCGAAGCGACCGCTCGACCTACTGCCCAGCTGAATGACCGGTCGAGACAGACGACGAGAGGCAGCAACAACAACAACAGCCAATAGCAGCTATTCGAGTGAAGACCTCTTCGCGCTGCACTACAACACCGAGAATAACGACGACGACAACGACAACAAAAAGAAGAGCAACAACAACAACAACAACAGGAGGAAGAACAGCCTCAATGCTTGCTGCCAGCATCAAGTCGGTTTTCCAGCCTCATAGAAACAAACGAGCGCGTAAACAATGCTCTCGCTGGCAGAGAGAACAAATGACGCACGTAGTTGACGGCGTGGTGCGCTTCAAGGCGTTGGTAGCTGGCGAGCCAGAGACAGGAAGCTTTCTCGTGCGGCTGGTGGTAGGCACGGCGCAGCAGGTCAATATCTCGTACTTGCCCCGACAACTCGAGCTCTACACGAGTTCGTTTGTCAGGACGCTATGCTGCGACTCAACCAGGACTGGGACTGGATCGGCGACTCGTCCCCAGTCAGCCGCCCCATGCATGCTCGTTCGTTTGCCTCTCGCTCTCTCTCTCTTCTCTTTCTTTGTCGGCCCGCCTGTCTACATGAGAATGAGTGAATGTTTGAATGAATGAATGACTACCGAACATACATAAACGAAAGGAAACATTAGTAAATCAGCGCACAGCCGCAGTATACCAGCAGTTAGACGGATACATCCCAGCGCTCATCCGGCGAGTGTCATGATCGACGTCAAATCAGCGTCTCAAATGGTCAAATGTTTTTTTGCTGCTGCTGCTGCTACTGCTGCTGCTGTTGTTGCCACAATGAACCACAGCGTGAAGTATTTGTATATACTTCACGTGTGTGTGTGTGTGATTGTGGCGGCGGTGGCTTAGGCGGCTAACGCACCGTTCGAAACGGGGCGTTGCCACTGCAACCACGGTTGGCAAAACAGTCGCAAGTTCGAACTCCAACCTTGCTAATTGTATTTATTGGACGTGGTTGTCATTGCCCTGCTGCTACATACTTCTGCTGGAGGAAGCCTATATAATTCCAGTACGAGAACGCAATGACGACAGATGCATTTAGACGATATCGTGCCATAGGCAACTTAGCCCATTACGAGCGTCTAAAAATGTGGTTGTCAGAGCGTGAAAAAACAAGTAATCGATATACAGCATCGATAGGTCCGTAGGTGGTCAAGCTACACGACCGCAAGTAGTGTGCAATCTCGCAGCAAGCATACGTGGACATATACGTCTGCCAACCACGGGCGCCCAACCACTGCGTATAAAACGCGTCTCGAAGCTGCCTGATCTAGGCAAAAGCTAATCGTAACTCACCACCGACCGAACAAAACGAAACGCCAGCAAGAGTCGGATCCGAAAGGCCCGGGCGATCGGAATTTAGCGCCGGAGGAGCTTGCAAACCGGCCCAGTTTGCAGACGGCGTAGCTGCATCATGCTTAAAGTGGGGATTGGGGACGAGATGGCTGCGCCAGCGCCAGCCTGGGATGCCGTTATACTCGCTGTGGCGTCTCATCAATAAATATGTGCCGTGACGCTAAATTTGAATCATTCTTGTTGTACTCAGTACGTTGGTGTTGCCCTGGCGGCGGTTCCAGTACCAGCCCCACTGCCGGCAGTCCTCCCAACTACGCCTCCTCTGGTACGTTTACGCTTTCTCGACGGCAAAATACTTTTAAACCTCAAGGAGGAAACGATGACGACAACGAACACCACGATCTCGTCCCGAGCACCAGCCCCACCACCACCACCAGCAATAATAATAATACGTCTGAGTGTGCATGCAGTGAAAGCAGGTAGCAGCATATCACTCAAGCTGCGTCTCGTGTGCCAGTGGTAGTAGTAGTAGTAGTAGTGGGCCATAGCATGCGACCAACTCTTTGCAATGAGCCACAAGACATTTATTCATAAACGCACAAATATTTACACCAACTGGGCAGACACAGACAGACAGACAGAAAGATAGAGAGTTGGATAGGCGCCCGGACGGGGAGAGATAGAGACGAACATGACGCGAAAACACAGACAAACAGCCTTTTCTTCAGCCAGCCAGACACTAAAGTGAGGAAGAGACGGAAACAAGTAGAGAGGGAGAGAAAGCTGTCGTGGCTGCCAGATAGGTGGGTAAGTGCAACAACTCTCACAAGTCGCACGGCCACGGCACCGCTAGCCGTAACAGCAGCATCCGCATCCATGGCCGACATGCACGCAAGCACGCCACGCCCACACTCCCCCCCAAAAACACCCAGCCACCCCCCAAACACGACACAACCAACCAACCAACCACCCACGTCGTCGTCGTCATCGGGGGATGCTGCGGCGGCGGCGCACGCGCGTCCACCTGTACTAGCCAGCTCAGCCAAAAAGCACCTGCCACTGCTGATGCTGCTGCTGCTGCAGGTGGAACTGGTGATGGACCAGCTGGATCGTGGTCGTAGTGGCGGTGGTGGTGGTGGCCGAAGAACTCTAACTGTGGTACAGAGCAGCAGCGGCGGCTGCTGCTGCTGCTCCTGTGT
>QVRM01003831.1:0-63407 GCA_003439945.1 Dermanyssus gallinae | reverse complement strand
ATTTTAGATGCAACAACTCGTTCAGCATCACGACGCGTTTCGATACCCGTACGGTCGACCCGAAACTTGTTTTTTGGCGCGTCTTTGTTTCGAAGGAGGCGACAGGGAAGTTACGAGCTGAAGCAGCAGTTGATATTTTCCTGCAGCTCTTCTAGCAATGCGGCAGTATAGAGTTTGACAAGTTTTTTTTCATCACCGTCATAAGCATCAACCTCATGTTAATGTTTCATTTGTCGCGGATGTTTAATGGTCGTCGAGTCTGGCGGCGTGATGGGTGCATCGCGTGCGTCTTGCGACCAAGTATTGTAAGTAGTTGGTATACGGTCGATCCCCCCCTTTTGCACATTTGTATTTAGGGCCCGTCTGTCTTATGAAGCATACGACAGCAACCCGTGGACCCGAAAAATGTTTACGATGTCTACAGCTCGCTTGTAGTGATGAGCGCCATTCTATTCGTAGCAGACGGCTGAGCGGTCTGCTCAAGACGGTTCGCTCTTTGCTCTCCAGTTCGCCCTTGTGCGTAACGCTTTGTCCTGAACCTTTCTCTCTCAAAAAAAAAGTTCGCCCTCTCATCGCTGCCCTCTCCCCTCCGCGAGCTACAGTTAGTTCCGTACTGTTTGTTTAACGGGCGCGTTCTGCAGCACACCGTAATAGCGGCATTTGGTTTGTGGATTTTCTCTCTCTCAACGAACGTAATCACGACGTTTCTCGGCGCCGAACGTGAGGGAAGCGACTGACCTGTCACTCTAAACCTGTGGTATACTAGAAGCTCGTGGTAGTAAACTACTGGCCTACCTACACTCAGTATTACTGAAAGGTAAGTTAGAGACGGTCGTCTTAGCAGCCTTGGTAGGCGACAAAATCGAGAACGATCGCAAAGCACATACTTTGGAACACACTTTCTCGTTTTAGACAACTTGGTTATATTATAACATTATTATTTTTGTGAGAACTCAGCATTGTAATGCAGTTCCGCTAATAAACCACGTTGTCAATCATCAATCAAATATAGCACACGTTGTCATTGGCTCATAACTATAGATATTTTTTACCCAGACCACTGCAAACAAGTCGACTGTGTCGAACAAGTGTCCTGACTGTCATAAACTGACTGTTTCCCTCCACCACCCCCCCCGCCAATAACGCGATAGCACAACGTAGACCCGTCACGTTGCAGAGCTGCTTGAGAACTTTCGTGGAAACAGAATGACAGAATCAACAGTCAAGCGATCGTCTCGCGGCTGTCCAACAATGTCGTGCCGGAACGCTACAGGCTCACCCTTAAAGTTGATATCGACAAGACCGAATTTTGGCGGATCGGTCGAAGTCGATGTGCAGGTAAGTTTGACAACTCAGTTTGACAACTATTGCGAATATCTAGTTGCATAACTCGAACTGCTCTACTATTACTGGCGTCACACGTTATTTGCCCACGATAGATCTGTAACGTTGGATTCACAAAAACACGAATAAAGCACCCTGGTGGTAGCGGGGCAAACTCTAGCAACAACAGAACTCCTACTCGCTCGTGGGTTACCTTCAACATGGGTGAGCATGCTTGATTTGGCTCCCTGCTGTACTACGCGCATCGGTTAGCTTCGTGACAGGTTTTTGATAGAATTGATGACGTTTTTCTTTTTCAGTTTTTGTAACAGCTCCTTATATAGGTCGTCATATAATCGTCTAGTCGGATTTCTGCATGACAAATCGTCAGCGAAACTCGCAGAGATAATAAATAGCTAGAACATTAGGTAGAGGTGTTAGGTTGGTCGACGATTCGAATCTAACTGTTGTTCAGCGTGCTCTGACAGATATATAGCCATGTCGAACTAATTGAGGTAAGCGCATTACGTCAGCATGATTGAAAATAATTATTCTGGCTTCATTATATGGCTGGCTGTTAAACTACATCATCGACTGCATCACATTGGTCTGCTTACTGCTGCTGTTATGTGATGTTTTCGTTCGTAGGTCCATGAGCCGACTACGTCCATTGTTGTCTACAGCGTCGATCTAGTCGTGACCAAGGCAGAGGTACGAAGCGGCACAGAAACAATCGCTGTAAAGGAGATCAAAGAAAACAAGGATGATCAGCGCATCGAATTCGTCACGGACAAACCCGTACCAAAAGGTAGTTTTCGTTAATCAAGACGCCGCTAGAGGATGATGATAATGATGACTATAATAATACTAATGGTAATAAGCAGCTCAGTTGCTAGAGCATTGATGTCTTCAGACACAATGGCTGCATGATCTTCATAAGGAGTCCGAGTTGCAAAGCAAACATTCGCCAGCTCCCTGCTGCCAGGACTATTCTTCTGCGAGTTCTTCAACAACCTGAGATTCTGAGCATCGTTAAAGTCTAAGCAATGCTACATCTCAAGGCTGTTCGATTTTCTAGTTAGCAAGCGGAGTGGACTTGGACGGTCTGCGACCGTGGCACCTACAAGGCGGATGAATGCTTGGTCACGCAATCCCCTATTCAGAACTTCAGAGCGCTTACTGAAAGACCTGAGCATTCCAACAGCCTAATTGAAATGCGGTGCCTCTAACTAGAGCCATAGCGTGTAGGCACGTTTTTAGTAGCAGAAGGTCCCTCAGGAGTCCTAGTTAAATTGGATTATTGCCGTGCCTATATTTAAATAAGAATTACATAATATTTAAAGAAGTAGGAAAAGTGGCATGGAGTTTATAAGCAACTATACAGCCGCAATCTGGTATCCAACAGGGGAACTCTCCGGGTTCAGCATTGTTCTGGTTTGTCGGATTTACCGAGTCCCTTCGACGGAGTGCGTGTTTCGACGATGGTTAAAATTGTCGCCCTTCATCCGGTAGCCATTCTAACTTTTTCTACGAATGACTATGTCGGTTGGTTAACTTTGGCCAGTGATTAGGTACTGGCAGAAGCTGCAGTACCTTAGTATAGCATCTAGATTAGCAAGAGAAATCGACCGCTATTGACGTCCGGGGAACGTGGATCGCCGTGAATTAGATAAGTGGTTGACCTAAAAGCACGGAAGCATCACCTGACACAGTATTGACGGGGCACCAGAGATACCTGCATAGAGAAAGCTCCGTATTTGAAATGTGTCATGTGTGAAAGCGGTGAGGTTGATGATGTTATACACAATATCTTCCTCTGTCCACCAGTAGAAGACGCACGAACAGAATGTCTGGTTGCAGCGTTAGAGTCCTCGAGTACGGCGGTGACGATTTCATTGCCGCTATGCTCCAGGATGAACGCAAATAAAACGAGAAAGCATGCACCAACGACGACCGCAAAGAGGGCCGTAAAAAATACATGGATCACATAGGAAAACCTTAATTTTTTTTGTACCGAAGTTAAACGAATGGAGTTCTTATGGAAATGGTTGTAACATATATGTTAATCTAAAAAATAATAGTGGTCCACTAATGATTTTCAGACGAGATTGTTGATCTTCTACAGCTGCCACCACACCCCAGTATAATGTGGTTATTGATGCGTGCGTATCTTTTGCATTTGGATTTACCGCTTTTCAGGTGCCGCTACTGTTCAATACTCCTTTTCCGGTCACCTACGCGATAAACTTTCTGGCTTTTACCGGTGCAAGACGAAAAATACTCAGGGTGAAGATGTCTATTTTGCTTGTACCAAGTTTGAGGTTGGCTATCAAACACACTAAAAATACGATTTAGAATCAGGAGGCAATTCCACGAAAAGTGTTTCCGCAAACCTAATAGCTTGTCAAGTATGAAACTTGCTGATGCAAATATTTTCTACAGTCGTAATTCTGGCCTTTAGTTGGGAGTCCGGGTAGGATTTCATCAAACAACTGTATGAATAAATAAACACATGGCGCACAAGCGTATTGCTTTTGTGAAGTGCTCGTAAACATTTAAGTTAAGTGAACGCTCTCACTGGTTGTCGCGTGTGGTCTTTCTTTCCCAAGGCCAGGAATTTCAAAATTAATAAGTCTGGCTAAACTGCTTGCATAATTATAGAGAAATTATCCGACTGAAAGCAATGCTCTTGCGATTGAGAATTTCGTACAGACCCTGACTTCGACACTCTTTGCCATAGGCGTTTAGTATATATTAATACTCACATCGGATCCCGGCAATGTGATTCAATGATGAATATTCTGCATAAATTGTAAGGCATGTTGCATTCTTTGTAAGGCATGCTGCGTTCTTTGTAAGGCATGCTAAACGCTATTTAATCTGAAAAAGTGACTTTTGGAGTACGTTAAGAAAAAAGATTAGCTAAGACGCCTCAGGGACCATCATATATGCAGTTCGAAATTCCGTTTATATGTATATGTTAATTTTGTTTGAGAAAAAAAACTCAGATATCTTTACGAGTAGCTTGACTGTATCCCGGTATATTCAAACTACCCGTTAATATGTATAGAACAGGAGCTACTGTTTTACTGCTATATTATTAGACAACCAATAACTCAGTGTCCATGTGTTATGTGGTGCCTACTAGGCCGTGAGCGCGCGTCACGCATTTCCATGCTGGGATGAGCCGGCGATGAAGTCGGTCTTCGAGGTGACGATGATCACTAAGAAAGGTTTGCTGGCCCTCTCCAATATGACGCCCGTCGAAGAGAAGGATGCCGATGCTGGTTGGCAGATGACCCGCTTTGAGCCGACTCCCAAAATGAGCACCTACCTGCTTTGCTGTACGTATTTTGCTCAAGATCTTCACCCTTTTCATCTATTCCCTTCGTTTGCTTTTTTCTTGCTTTACTCTATCTTCTTAGATTTGCATTGGCGTATATATATATATACGGCCATTTTTTTCTCGCAGTCGTTGTAGGCAACTTCGATTATGTGGAAGCGAAGACATCGCGCTCGATTCGCGTTCGGGTCTACACTCCAGTCGGGAAAAAAGAATCGGGCGAGTTTGCGCTTAATATGGCCGTCAAAGCGCTTGACTTCTACGAGGACTACTTCAAGGTTAGACGTCGTTGGTTATTTTTCTGTGGAAAAATACTACTGAAGACAAATGGTATCGTCTAGGACATACGTTTAATGTGATTGATTACTTTATCAAAATGATGAGGTATTTTTAGCTGTCCAGCTATAATTCATATTTTTATTCTTCTCAGAGACTGCCAGAGTCGATCTCACCTGCTTGCATTACCTTGTTTTTTTTCATACGGGAAGTTTCGGGAATGCATGATGCACATGCGTCACAAGCAGCCTGCGTGACTAGTGAGAGACTCACACACTCACTAAACCCGGCCTCCTCCCCACCCTCCCAGGCTCGGTATTATTTTGACATTACTTCGAAGCCGTGGGAGAGACGTTTCTGCCGTTCACCGTCACTCAGCTCTATCATGTCTATCATCCCGCATGTTTAACTGCGGTTAGATAGGGGGACCTTGTCATTTTTTAAAAAAAAAGTCTACCATGCTCAACCGGCTTGTTTATGTGTTGGCCTCGACGCCAGTGGGGGACCTCAAAATTACTTATACCTTACTGAGAACGGAGGTATTCGACAGTAATCCTGCTGAGTAGCAATATACGTTTGCCGGTGTTAATTGGCGTTTTTATGAGACTAGAGCGATGACCACTACTAGAGGGTCCATTTTGCAAAAGCAGGGACTTGCTTGCGTTGCCGGGTTTGCAATACATCGATTATATACGAAGTTACGTACACGAAATAGCTGTCACGAACTAAGGACCCAGTGTAAATGTAAGATGTATGAATGATCGTGTGATCTGTATCACCTCTAACGAGATCGATACTGCCGGCGAAAATGATGTAGGAAAGCTGTAAACCAAATGGTGATAATTACATATTTTGCTAATAATGGTTTGCAATAAATAATGACGTTACAGTACGGTGCTTTGGTGTGCAGTAGCTCAATTTCACTCGCTTAGCGCTGCTTTGTTTCACTCTTCAGTCTCTACCTCTACAGTCAAGTTTACTTCAAACGAAGTAAACACTTGCGAAAAGGTACTTGCGTATTATGCGTAACTAAAGTACTCCCCAAGTAGCTACGTTTTTGGCTTTTATTTGCTTGACTACATACTTGGCTCTAGAATATTTGTTGTATTTAATTTCTCAAGTGTTTTTGTCATTTTTGTTTCAATTCGATATTTCTAACCATTTCTGGTGCAGTTCACCAGGGCAATAAGCCAACCACTGGAATGTTTGACTCCAACAAAGTAACTGCAGATATAAATTTTTCAGAGAACGTTTTTCTTTAAATATGTTGATCATAAACTTTAAGCAAATGTTTTAGACCTAGTTAGATCTGCAAGGTACGCAAGGTATAAGCAATTTTATCGTCTCAATCTAGAGACGAAAATCATTTACCGAGCAAGGCGGCTTAGTGGCAAAGTCAGTAGCTTGCATTCGGGAGGTCGTTGTTTCAAGACCTGGACCTGCCACTCTTACATTGGTTTTTATGGTTTCCAATTTAGACAAGATAAATACCGGAGTGGATTATAATCGGACAAAAACGGGGAGCACAGATATTAATTACCATCTAACCCCCCATTATGTTATATTATGAGCGATAATACAATTTGAGGGACTTATGAGCGTAGACACGGCAATTTAAGGCAAAGTGGAAATACACTAATACATTGAACACTTATAAACTGTTTTATGCGTAGATTCCATACCCGTTAAGTAAATCTGACCTGATTGCAATTCCCGACTCGAGTGCGGCTGCGATGGAAAACTGGGGTCTCATCACTTTCCGGTAAGTGATATATATATATATATATAATACTTTGATTATCCATTGATTAGATCATACATTATATTGTCGGTAGCATCATCGAATTTTACATAGCATACATTCAATATATGCATAGCTTTCAGTGTTTTTCTAACTAGCTAAGTATCATTTTCATGCAATGTTTAAACAAGCCAATGAATAACAAAACCATAATATATGTAGATAAGTAAAACAAATAATAGTTAAATATATAAAAACAAATAATAGTTCGCTAATGATAATATAATTAAGTTCAATAAAGTACAACCCTAGCTTTGGGCCATTACGTCGCTAATGTATTATTATATATTATGTAGAGATGCAAAGAGTTTATAGCTGCTTTGTTTAAGACCAGAAATGCCACCTACCAAGTCGATTGCTTTTTGCGCCCAGAGTTATGTGGATTTTATGAGTAAGTTAAGCACAGTATGACCTTTGATAGGTAGCAGGAAACAATGCTGATGCACGCTACGTGACGTCACTATTTGATTTTGCAGCGAATCTTGCCTTCTGGTGGATCCCGTTCAGACGCCTGTGCAGCTTAAAAAGTGGATTACGGAAGTTATCGCTCACGAGCTGGCGCACATGTGGTTCGGCAACCTCGTAACCATGGTGAGTAGCCTACTCACCTACGGTGCGGATGTCATACACTTGACGGGCTCTATGAACTAGAGCTATCTAAACTATGCTCGTTTTTGCCCTATTTGGTCCTGCTCGTTGCTTGTTTTCGATGCACTCTGATCGTTATTGTGGGTATGATGTTGTCATTCGCTGTGTAGGATTAATTCACAATTTTAGTCGTTCTAAATATACCCAGATGAAAAATGTAGATTTTTTAATTCCGACTGAATTTTGAATTCCGTTTGGACTTTAGTCAACTTTAGTCTTGGTAAGCGATAGATTAAATCATTGTTAATTACTGTGTTACTTTCAGGAGTGGTGGACCTACTTATGGTTGAACGAAGGGTTTGCCACCTTCATGGCTACCCGATCAACGACTGATTTTGCTCCCGAATACGATTTTCGTACGCAGTTTGTCGCTGATATGCTTCACACTGCGCTTCAGGTAAGCAAATGTAAATCCGTACCACTGACATTTTGCCTTACTATGTCGACTTTTTGTTCTCTATATATTATACGCTGTCTTAAAATAAATGGGGGCAGAACAACAGGCGGTTCTGAGACAGTTGGCTTTCGAAAATGAAATCTATAGTTTTTCGTATTTGTTTCTACCTATGATGGCTTTCTTCATTGACCATAACCATTTTGACATTGCAGTTGGATGCGTTAGATAGTTCACATCCGGTTGAAGTCAAGGTTTCCCATCCGGCCGAGGTGGAGGAAATTTTTGATGAAGTGTCGTATGACAAGGGAGCCTCCATCATCAACATGCTTCACAGCTACCTGGGCGATGAGGTTTGTACAACGTAGTGACTAAACAATGTAGAGAAAATATCTTTTGCAGGAAAACACGACTTATTCTTTTCCTTGATAGATTAATTTCAAAGATGTTTCTATTTTCATATTTATTAGTGCACTTTCAAGCGGCATAATTAAATGCATACCTGATTAGTTTAAATAGTTTCGTTTAGTCAGTGAAGGCCTGATATAAATTGCTGCCCATCAATCTCTGCAGACAAACGAGAGCGTTGGACCATGTTCGTAATAGCCATGCACCATGTATAGTGTATATACATGTCTGTCACAACGGCCCAGGGTGCTTGAGATAACGTAGCCGTTTCTGGTGATTTTTGAACCCGGAATTGGGTTTTGTTTCAGCATGAGAACTCTGACTGTTGCCGTTAGTAAGAGATAACTTTGGTTCTGCACTAACGGAAACGATGTATTTAGATATATAATTGTCTTATGCATTTCCGCTTGCATTTATCATAAAAGCATCATCATCTACAGCAATGCAGAACAATATTTGCCTCTTATCGCTGTTTTTTTGGTAAGAGGCAAATATTGTTCCGCATCGCCGTGAATGATGCACTTATCATATATACATAATCTTTTAACAATATGTACGCTGGCTTTTAGCGTGGTAAAATAAAAAAGTGCTAAGGTGCTTAATACATTATAAAGATTTGAGAAATATATAACTTAATTTTTGCGAATTATGTTCTAAACGACCATGTCGCTTATAATATTTAGCATAATTATCTTATGGACACGACGGTGTGCTTAGTTTCTGTATAGGAGAACTGGTTGTCTCGCAATTGCAAATTTTGTGCGCTTATGTCGTGCAAAAACACCAGTATCACAAATTATAGTAACTTCACTGTCACTCCGAAACAAGACTTCTCAGAGAACATGTTCCATTGGAGAAAAGATTTGGTTTTACGAGCTTTATAATTGTATATATTGCTCTTCACACTATCTTCATACACCCTGTATATACATAGCTTTGGCTTTCTTTACGGGCCCGTCTTCTCTGGACGGCCAATTTATTTAAATTTAGTAATTCTTCATTGAGATTGAAATCTCTATAATTACACAAACTCAAACAATTGTTACCATTCAGGGCATTTTGCAGAAAAGGCTATCGCCCGTGTCTTATCTATATATTGAAAACCTTTATACATATATACGATGCCTCTGGAATGATTTTATTTGTATAAAAAGGCTAAGGTGAGACCTAATGTTTGAACGCGTTTATGTGGGTAACTATAATGTTTTGTTGAATTAATTTGTTATAATTAACTATTATGTATTTTTAAGGTTAACTTTAATATACAAAAATTACTATTATCTGATTTTCCTGTTTTTAATATAGAGAGAGTTTTTAATATAGAGAACGTTTTATTGGTTATATATACATATATGTGTGCGTATGTGTTTACAGAATTTCCGGAAGGGCATTACGAGGTACCTTTCACGCCATGCCTATGCCAACACAGTCACTGAGGACTTGTGGGTAGCACTTGGCGAAGAATCTGGGCAACCCGTCGCTGAAATCATGTCGCCTTGGGTGAAGGAAATGGGTTTTCCACTCATATCGGTCGGTATTGCTAGTCTTGCCAGTGCTTCTAGATCTACTGTGTGTTTACATGTGGCGGCGTGGTATAGGGCACTACTGCGCTAATCATGGCTGTCAACTGCCGGAGTGCCGTTGGTTCAATCTCTATTGTTGATTGAATTTTCTTTGAGCGGTATTTATTAAGAATAGGTGATACACCATACGCCTGAGAGTTATCGACCATGCTGCCACAAGTTGACTATGACAATACTATTGGGGAAACCTTAGATATCTCAACATGTCTGCTTATGCTGCCGCTATAAGCGCAACTTATATAAAAGCGTAACATGTTTATTTAAGTATTCATGCCAAGGGAATAATAAATCAATTCAGCCATACATGTCAATGTGTCGAGCAGTTAGTCATTACCTGATTTTTACGCGAGTACATTGGTATAATATTATACTGTTGTTGTTTCCGTAGGTAACACAACCTGCCCGTGTTAGTAGTGGCTGATAAGTTACTATTTTTTAAATTGTAGCACAGAAAACTGGAGTCGTTCAGGGTGACTCCGCGAGCCCGTTCCTCTTTATACTGTATATAGCTGGGTTAGCGGACGCCCTCAGAGATGTAAAAGCGAGTTTATGCCGACGACTTAGTAGTGCTTGCAAAGACACGAAACCACCTAATATATATACTGACAATCAACTTGGTAGTACTTGGAAATCAAAGGAAATTAATTGATCACAGGCATATATGGCTCTGACTATAGTTGCTTGTACTAATAGCATATAGACATATTTTCTGTCACCAAGTGTACACTGACCCTGCGTGGTCATATATTCAATTTTCTGTTCAAGTAGTCAGCTTACTGATAGAATTGTCGGATTTTGCCTGACTTGCCGGTATAAAGGTTAAACGCCGTGAGTCGGGACCAAACTGCATTCTGGAGGTGAAGCAGGAGAAGTTTTATTCATCGGCCAGCAAGGCGTCACACAAGGCTACTCCATCGCTGTGGAAGGTATAACAAGAGAAAATCTGGGCTTTCTTTGAATTTACATGCATTTATTTGACACAATATCAATTTGACACACGCCACTACTCAAGGCATCAGTGTACAGTATTGTTGAACTCGATAGACTAATATCTATACAGATTGTTATTTTTGTTTATTTCGCTGAAATTGGCTATAATGTACACTTCTGTATAAGGTTCTCCTTGTAATTCTTTATCCTTTCCATTCGTCTGGCAAGAGAAGCAATGCAACGATGAATGTTTCAATGCGGTGCATTCCACTGCGTAGTACTTGGCACATTGCTGCAGGCAGAACCGGCAGGTGCACAACGTATATATACAACGTATATAGTGTACCATTTAAAAAGCGGCGTCTGAACATGCCCGGTAGTGATAACTATGCACTATGTACCTGGTGCAAATGTGGCGACTGTTACATGCAGACCAAAGATGCAAGCCAATTAATACGTCCAAACTCCTGGCCTGTTTGACTTTAGCTCCCCACTACGCGGCATCTTCAGCCTTAGTCGGAGTGTTTTAGTAGCTGGTGGGTTGTCCAACATAGGATACAGAAAGCGGTTATTTTCTTCATACATATTATATATAGAATATAACGTAATTGAAAATGTCTTGTCATGATATGTGAAAGTTTGTTATTTAACTTATCTTCTTTTTTTTGTTAATGGGGGTTGGATGGTAATGCACCATCTCTTTTTATTGAGACATCTGTGCTTCCCGTTTTTTTCGATCATGGTCGATTTTTAGTCAGCTCCGGCATTCACCTTGCTTAAATTGGGGACCATGAAAACCAATTTGGGAGTGGCCGGTCTGGGTTTCCCACTGCGGTATGATGTTTGAATAAATGTTCTGACAGTTGCGACTTGTGTTACCGTTGCGTAGGTCCCTCTTGTCATCGGAGCAGAAGGTCTGAAGTCAATGAGCGTGCTGCTCGACTCTGCTCAACAAGAGTTCGAGATTGCCGATGGAGCAAAAGCGAGCTGGATCAACGTAAGTCGAATGTAAAGTGCATGTCAAATAAGACTAGATGATTGACGATGTACTACTGCTCATCAAGGCGCATCATTGTTTTACACTGAAGCATAACTGATTGCAGTAGAAGTTATCCTTATTTATTAGAAATATTCGTATGCATATATGGGTAGAGGTAGTGTTAAATTGAGAACATAGAATGACTACATAAACTATGTAATGACTAAATGTTTTTTTTTTAATTTAAGGGGACAAGGTGGCACGCAACATGTATTTTGTTCGTAATTTACAAACTACTTTAGTTTTATCGAGCAATTTTTGATCTAGAGAAGCAACTGGAAATGCGGTTTGCACACACTGGCATCTCTCCATCCTCCACTGACCGGGAACTACCTATGCAAACAATGGAGGGCGGATGCGAGACTACTCACGGCTAGCTTATTTTCCGGAGGCCTGAGGAGTGCGCCTTGTGCGGCGTTTATTTGCCATATATGTGAACATTAGTGTGTCTTTAAAAAGTCTTCGTCGTTTTTCCACTAGGGCATAGGCTTCTGTATTGACTTGCAGACGCAGAGACACTTCAGAATCGTTTCTGGGGCGTCCTCGAGTTCATAGCCGCAGTAAACGCACGCGGGGCTAGGAGCATTCCCGATTCTAAACAGGTAGGATTCGAATTTTCTGTGGCCCGTTAGGACCTGAGTAGTGTGGAAGATTAGTTCTTCTCCGGGCTGATTTAGCCAATTTTAATAGTTGGTATACGTTTCCGGAGACTGGCGCTTGGAGCATCCTCCTCCTCAGAAGCCAGGGAATTGCTCTGGTGAGTAGAAGCGCCACGACTGTGCTCCACGTCCGGTACGTCCTGATCCCGAAGGGTTTCGACTCGTTGAGCCGGTACAGACGTTGCGGTTGTTAAAGTGCCAGAGAGCTAGACCGAAGCCTCACATATGGGAACTGACTCGGCCGCCAACATTATGATGCGTCGCTTGGAATGCCGAGACCGAAAGACGTACGAAGGCATTAGCAGTTTTAAGGGCTTTCGCCGTTGTCCGGCGCAAGTGAGAGGTGCCTCAGAGACCCCGATTAAGGAATACTTCAAGGTAGTTTAGCCTATTAACGGTGCTAACCTCTTCATTGTTGAGACGCAGGTGAAGAGCGGGGCAATTCCTCTGGCCCACAAAAGAATTGTCTCGCTTTTGGTCGAGCTTAATGGTGGTAAGAGGTCGAGTTAGCGCACCTCTCCAGCAACTCCGTTGTCCGGGCATAAACGGTGAGCATGAGGTCGTCAGCGCAAGCAAGGCGGCTGCCTCCGAGGCATGAAGTAGTATTAAAGAACGGGCGGGCTGCGGTCCGTTTTTCCTAGCACGTCGTCTTAAGCTATGTTCCATAGCCAAGCAACCTCTGCAGTAATATTAAAGGTTGTCCTTCCTTCCGAGTGGATTGTCCGGTTATGAAGGCTGAGAGATTCTTCGTCCTGTCATACTATCTAATTTAAGATGCAGTGGGTGTCTGCTCGGCGCGTTGTTGTCAGGTTGATGCAATAGGTGTGTCCACCTCTGTTGAAGGTGGGAGGACCACTGCTAAGAACCATAAGATCCTCTGCCGCCATCCATTTGAGGACCGCGAGTTCTCTCCGGCAGGTCTCGGCTGAACCCCAGGTGTTGGCGGCAACGTTAAAATCTCCGGTCGTGATTTAAAGTTGTGATTTCGCCAATAAGAGAAAGATACCTCACATGAGAATTTAAAGTTAAAACGTCACATAGGACGCTGCGGTTGCAACCGCGAGGGTAAAACGTCTAATGTAAGCCATGTTAATCCAGGCAAACTGTGCCTAGGGACCAGAAGGCCGTTCTCAAGTACGTATGCCAAGATCGCATGACACACCTGCGAGTTTATTTCCAGTACTATACAATATATTACAATATTGCCAATGTTGTTCTTTGCGGGCTTTGATATGCTGGACGTAATTAAATGTGTCCGTTTTCCTGTACTTGCCGGACCATTAAATAGATAATCTATTATATTCTTGTCTTTTCTGATCCTAATTGTGATTTGTTGTCACGTTCTTAGGTAAATTTTGGAGCAAGCGGTGTCTACCGTGTTCGGTACGAGAGGACTATGTTCGACGGTCTTATCTCGGCTATTCGAGGTCAGGTGTTGTCACCACTAGATCGGTTCATGCTCCACTCCGACAACTTTGCCATGGTAAGTCACCCTTATTTTATCTTGGCGTTTTTGCGAATTTATATGTTTTGCACAGTAATATTTAAGGTATTTTGTAGTACACACGAATTCCAGTCTATACGACGGCATTAGTCGAGTCAAAAAGGTAAAAAACATAACGGTTTTTAAACAAAATATTTCACAGCCGAATCTAATTACACCATACATCGATTCTTTGTGGAACTCTTTAGGAAAATGTGTTATTTATCTTCACCGAATACGCAACCCCCAGTGATCTAACATTTACTCCATTTCGTAGTCCATTAGCTACATATTTTAAAATGGTCTGTCAGTTCCGATACAACACAACTTTTTATACAGCTATAGGTCACCTCGTTTTTGTAACCTTTGTATTGGCAAAAGAGATACGCTTTCATGATAAATCTTACATTTTCGTCTGATAAATTTGGTATGTACCATCTCAACGGCACTTACATCTTTTACCATATAAGGAAGAAAAACCTGGCTGCAGTAAAGGAATTTGGGTACGACTAGACTTGTGTACAAATTCATATAGAAATCAGGAATTTTTAAAAATGAAACATCTGAAAACCCTGTTTAGGAGTCACAATCACACTAAGATCACGAAAAGACTCAACTTTCCCTGAGATCATTCAAATAATGTTGTCTATTTTCGCTCTCACAATATTTGTGCTGATTTACTCGTTATCAGCCTTACAAAAGTTGAACTCGCCACCCGACTCTAGAAACGAGAAACTGAGAGCTCGATGATAGGGGGGGCTACGACTGCTGGTTCGGTGACGAGCTTCCTCTCAGATGTAATAAGCAAGTCCAGAATATTGCTCCTCCTTGTGAGTAGAAGTCATTAATGATGCAAAAGTTGATAAAAGCCTTCTCCGGTATGTCCGCCGGTCGGTTTTTGCATGCCTAACGCTAGTCAGTGTTAGGCATGTTAAAATTACCAACAACACAAACAGGACAATCGACATCAAGACAGAATTATAAAACTTTTATTCTTCCCATATTTTCGGTACGATTCTTTCTTTGGGTGCCGGAGTCCGCATTAGTGATATAACAGCACATTATTGGAAAGATAGTATGATTATACTGCAAGTCCATTGCTAGAGTTTCCAGGCCAGCGGGTATCTCAACTCGACTACAGTTTTGTTTTACAAGTGTCAAAATGTTCACAACTCAACCCCTGGATCATCGATCCATTCGATGCACCGAGTATCGGTACCAAGTGAAACCTCTCTGTTAGTGGTTGCGCTAGCAGGCCAGGTCTCTGAAATAAAAATAGCATTGATGTTGTTTAATAAACAATAATCTGCCAAGGCACCCATAACACCTGAGTGGCTAACGAGCGGGTATTTAGATAAAAAAAACGTATATATATATATATATATATATATATATATATATATATATATATATATTACTCGATGTAGTTCAAAAAGCAAGACAAAACCAATGACCTATTTGTTGCGTATACAAAAAGTTATTGAACAATTAAACTAAAATAGCGTTACTGAATATCTACTTCACTCTTTAAGGTTATATATCTGTATATCTTAAGGTGGTTAATTTTGTCTAATAAAATATTGTTAAGACGAACCAGAAAGACCTGCTGTTTTTTAGAAAATATTAAGGTCAGCATTTATCTACTTAAGATGTTGATATGATGATATATCACACATGACCCAGGTATGTGTTTTAGGAGATTATCAGGTTTTTAGTGGTATTGTGAGTCCCATACTACCCAGTCTTTTGTTTGTTATATTGTTATATCGTCTGGTTATTTAGTCTATAGTCTTCTTTATAGTTCATACTATATAAAGCGAGAGAAGGTAAAAACATACGAAAAGAGACCACATCTAATCAAAGATTACTTTACGTAAAAACTACTTTTGCCCGAAAGAAATGTAACCACTGTCTTGACCAACGAGTGATTTTATATATATATATAAAGTATATATATATACTTTTCGATCGTTTATTTTCTATGGATTGACATTCTCAAGTAATAGTTGTCACTGTTAATACCGCAAGAGTTAATACTAGTTGCAGGCGTACATACTAGATTTGAAGGTATTGTCTCTGCTGTTTGTTTGCCGCCTGTGTGCGCAATTAGGTAAGAGCCGGCTACGCCTCGACAAAGGATCTACTCGCGTTGACCCAGGCCTATTCCGACGAGACGAACGTCGTCGTTTGGGGCTCTGTGTCAACGTTCATGGATGACCTCAGTCGGCTAATCGACGAGGACGCCGCCCTTATCGAGAAACTTCATTGCTTCGGTCGCCAGCTCTACGCAAAGATCTTTCAGCAACTCGGATGGGACGCAAAGGCCGACGACAGTACGTACACCAGTAACCACGATTTGCATTACTGTTCTGTGCTTGATACACTGCCGAGATTGTTTTTTAGCAGTGTCCTCCCCTACCCCTAGTCTAGATATAAGTACATAGACCTCGAAGCGCTATTAACACTGACGACAACCGAAGTTCTAATGGTATTGAAGGGACTTTAACAATGGACATAGATTCAGCTTCTACTGCGAAGAATGGCTGTAGTCATGGTGCAAAGTGAAGGAAAAATTCGAACTACAGTGGCAGTGCAGATGATCAGGAATCCGAGACGGTCCAGAAGAAATCAACTGGTCGAACGGGAACTTCGCTTGAACAAAAGCAGCTGGAGAAACAAAAAGGGTGTATTCAAACTGGTATAATGCGCTCATTCAAGGTGATCATAGGCAAGAAAGAAACATATATATAGTAGTAGTAGAATACTGAATTTGCTAAGGGACCTCCAGTAAAGATGTTCATGCTTGTTCATGAGATGTTTCCTTAATGCAAAATTTGCGGTGATGGTGAAGGCATTGTAGTTAAGGCAACTTCGAGAATCCACGCACGCATCCACAGCGTGTCCACGATTTTCACAGAAAGTGACAATCTTTTCGGAACTCTTTGCGCCTGGTGTGATTGAAGTTCGCAGTTCATACATTACGACTTGCATACGAAAAAGACGCTCTCGAAAGTAGTTCTAACTTTCGCAGCCACCTGTTTTGCTATTTATAGGCTACAAGGTGCACAATATAGCCCTGGAAGCGGACCAGCCAGTGTTCTGTTTCAAATGCCAACGCACGGGTCAATGATCAAGGCGGCTGATTGCACCAATACCCTTAGGTGTTTGAACTGTAAAGGTGCTCACGCAAAAGGGTCATCTAATTGCCCGAGACGTTGTTATTTCTCCTAAAGCCTTTGTTACCTTTTTGCAAAAGTGCTAAGAGGTCAAGTCGGCGTGTAGGATATTATATCCGTCGATGCGTTCGAATGCGTTACCGAATACTTGCTTTCGAGTCGGACCCCAAGTCTTCTCACACGGTTTTTTTCATATATGAGGTTTGGAAACACTAATCCACTATGGGTATTGACCACCACAGCAACTACTGTAGGACTTTCATCCACTAAAAACCTCAATCCTCCCCTCATCTAGAGTACGGATTTGTGTGGCACTATTTTGAGATCGTGGAAGGGGAGCATCGTGCTCCACCGGCTCTTGTGGATTTCGTCGTGTCCACAGCTCACAAACGCGAGGGGATGCGTCGAGCCGTTCTGCGGAGGGCTGGGTTGCCATAGCCTTTTGCGGGGTACCTTCATCTTGACCACTTAGTGGTGTCTGGGTGCCTCCGTAGTGCGCACGGCCAGCGTTTTCTATGCGCGTCTTCTCGCGCATAATAGCGTCTAAGAAATAGTTAGTCCTCTGCCGCCCATGTGGCGACACACTCCATCACATGACCGACAATGTCTTGTGTCGATCTCCCTGCATAGCAATACATCGAGCTTCTGCGGACCAGGGCCAGGGCGGAGAAGAACGAGACCGCTGCTCACACGGTTAGAGCACTCTTGGAAATCTAGGCTCTGTTGCAGATGCATTGAAAACGGTTAGTTGAGATTCTACGGAGGCTATCAAGATGGTGGCAGAGGTTCTCCCTATTAGCTTTGTTACTGCTAGCGAAGAGCCTGGAGTTTGCTGGACTTTTTCTACAGCTAGCTATAAATTAAAGTGCCCAATATGTCGAAAGAAGTTTTAAAGTTTTTAAGCTTTTTTTTAAAGAGAATTACTGAGACATATCAATTTTATGCAGGCGGGATCGAGATTCCACTGGCAGCCTGTAAAAAAGCGAACTCATTCATCTACGACTTTGAAAGATGACAAGTCACTAACTAACCGATGGTAATGTGTCGGGCGCTACAAGGCTGATAAGCTCGTGCGACACGTTCGGCGTCGAGTCCGATTGCTGAAGCGCCCCTGCACATAGCTTCAATTTATCAAGAGACGATATGTATGGCATAGTAGGAAGCTTTTCGAGAGACTCCGCTGCGGGTCTTGACTTTATATTTAGACCAAGACTTCCTCAAGATTTACTTTATCGAGCGATGGGTAAGAGAACGGAGGCTTTGGCCGATGCTCTTGCGAAGCTCATCTGGTTTTTTTACGGGGCGAGCCGTCAACGGGCCTTTTGCCTATCATTTTGGAGCGAGGTTATTTACTTTAGTCCGCTCTATCGCGTGCTCATCTAGTCCACATAGAATTTTGCGGCGAAGATTGCCTGCTGGAGGAATGCGTTCACCACGTTAAACTTTTAGAGTCGGGCCTGCAGGAGCAAGACCCATTAGGTCCCCCTCTATTTTGTCTTGCCATCAAGGGGTTGGTAGGCTGTCAAGTTTCCACTTTGTATGGTACTTGGATGATGGCATGTTAGCTGGTGACCCCTTAACGGTTGCTCATTATATTCAGAAGGTACTGGAAGTTGCAACGAAGGGCGGTTTATGCCCTAATCCACAAAAATGCGAACGACTTGTGTCGGGATGATCAATATCCGACTCCTTAATCAGACTGGTAACCGATTTTTTTCCAGACTGTATCAGGATAAATTAGACCAACCTCAACTTCCTAGGCGCGCCACTTTTTGATGACGGGAAGAAAGTTTAAATATCTGCTTGGGTGGAGAAGTTAAAATTATTTTTAAGTCACCTGAGTCTCCTGAGTACACATAGAGGCTTGTTTCTTTCAAGGTCCTAGGTTTAAGTATCCCCATTGGAACCCTCTTAGAGAACTTTCTCGTCAGGATCTGCGTTGGTCTTCGGCTTGGAGCCCCACTACAAAGCCCAAGTCTAGAAAGCCCACTAAAGAAAATCGAAGATCTGTAAAAAATTATTTATTAAGTAGGGAAAGTGAATTAGTATCGCAGATATGGGCTGAAGGGATATATTGTAACGATGTTGGTTGTTACGCTGAGTCACTGGGGATGGTAGCTCAGTCGGGCGGTTACTACGACGCAAGAATCGGACAGCGAGAAACAACACAAAGCGTAGGTTCGTATCGGTCAGGCAGCCGGACGGAGAATGCGTTATCCACATCCTTCTCCCGGGTATTTTATTTGCTCAAACGGTCTGGTAACCATAATGTTATAGGATGCCTCTTCTCTAGCGCGTCGCTGATTGGTTGGATGTGCTGCTTCTCCCCGGCCGAGATGCGCTGTTGATGATGATGATGTCGAGACCGTGCATGTGGCGCGGTCCGTGAGTGATGTTGCACGTACCATCTGGACGTTCGCGGATAGTTGGGTGGTTGTATGTCAGGTTGTTTATGATGGTCTCGGCACGGTGGTTCATGACGATTCTCTAGAAGTCGGGATGCACGTTCGGTGATGTGTTCGGTCGGTCGAGGTGTCGCCTTACGGTGTTGTTGTCGTTGTTGGTGGTGGCGATCTCCTAATTGGCATCTTTCCCACCGTCTTGGATGGTTGGTTGGCTCTCTGCTGTCATCGGCCTTCTGTGTTTCACATCGGCTTGGTTGTTTGATCGATTTAGTGACGTCATAATTGAGTGGCCGGCTTGGTTGTTTGATCGATTTAGTGACGTCATAACTGAGTGGTTCCCCTACGTCACTAGCTGTTAGCGTCAGCATGACTGGCGGTTCTGTTGCTCTGCTGTGGGCAACTCTGTTACACTGCCCCCCCCCTTGGATTGGCTCGTCCCAAGCCAACTGCGTTTGCTTGCCTGTGGCAATCGAGCAAACAAAATCTCGCGTCCACTTGGGGGGTTGTCGTGATCGGCCGGTTCGATGCTGTGGTGGTTGTTGGTTTGGAGGGGCTGGCTCAATGCGGCCGTGGGAGGTGGTCGGCTGGTCGACTAACTCGGACTGGTCACTGTGGTTGGACTGGATGTATGGCTTGACTCTCGATACGTGGACTATTTGTCGATTGCGCCGTGGTCCTGGGGTGTAGGCTGCTTCTGTCGGTGTCACTTCCACGGTCGTCGGGCTGGTTACACGGATGATTCTATATGGTCCGAAGTATCTTCTTTGTGGTTTGTCGGATTCTCCGACTCGTCGCACTGGAGTATAGATTAGCACTAGATCGTTTTCTTGAAACGATGGTTCTGTCTTGAACTCTGTCGTTCGTGGTCGGGTAGGTCGGGGTTGATCACTTGTCGGGTCTCGTCGCGCATGGACGGCCTCGTGGTTGGTCGGCGTCGGTGGCCTTGATCGGGAAGCGTCGTCGGTTTCGGTGGCCGTGGTCTGGGAGCGTCGGCGGCTTCGGTGGCCTTGGTCGGGAAGCGTCGTCGGCTTCGGTGGCCGTGGTCTGGGAGCGTCGTCGGCTTCGGTGGCCGTGGTCAGAGGTCGTAATCGGCGTCGGTGGCCGTGGTCGGGGGGCGTCGTCGGCTTCGGTGGCCGTGGTCTGGGAGCGTCGTCGGCTTCGGTGGCCGTGGTCAGAGGTCGTAATCGGCGTCGGTGGCCGTGGTCGGGGGGCGTCGTCGGCTTCGGTGGCCGTGGTCGGGGGGCGTCGTCGGCTTTGGTGGCCGTGGTCGGGGTGCGTCTGCCCCCACTACATGTCCTAGTAGTGTTAGCTGTGGAGCAGCGAAGGTATACATCTTGATGTTTAACGAGAGGTTGGCCCGTTGCAGGCAGGACAGGACGTCTTGTAATCGTTGATTGTGTTCACTCAAAGTTCGGCCGAAAATGCAAATGTCGTCGAGGTAGACTTGGCATGATGTCCATTTGCGGCCACGGAGGACGGTGTCCATCAGTCGTGGATAATCAAACGACATATCCATGACCGTGGTTGGCCTGTCAATAGTCGGGTCCGTGGTTGATGTGGTCGTGCGTGGTTCGGCGGCTGGGCTGGTTGTTGTGGTCGATGCGATCGTGCGTGGTCGTGTGGACGGTTCGGTGGCTGGGCTAGTGGTCGTGTCTTGGTCGTGTGGTCGTGTGGCCGGGTCGGTGGCTGGACTGGGGATGGTCGGTGTTTGGTGCGTTGAACTCATCTTTGGCTCGTTGGCGGTGTCCTGGTCCTGGTCGTTGCTGGTGCTTGGTTGCTGCTGGTCTGTGGTCGGTCTTGGCTCGTTGCGGTTCATTCGCCGTGTGCTTACTGTCATCTGCCCGCCGTCCGCTCGGTCGGTTCGCCGCCCTTCTGGTCGAGAGAGATCGAAGCATCTCCACCAAATGTAACGATGTTGGTTGTTACGCTGAGTCACTGGGGATGGTAGCTCAGTCGGGCGGTTACTACGACGCAAGAATCGGACAGCGAGAAACAACACAAAGCGTAGGTTCGTATCGGTCAGGCAGCCGGACGGAGAATGCGTTATCCACATCCTTCTCCCGGGTATTTTATTTGCTCAAACGGTCTGGTAACCATAATGTTATAGGATGCCTCTTCTCTAGCGCGTCGCTGATTGGTTGGATGTGCTGCTTCTCCCCGGCCGAGATGCGCTGTTGATGATGATGATGTCGAGACCGTGCATGTGGCGCGGTCCGTGAGTGATGTTGCACGTACCATCTGGACGTTCGCGGATAGTTGGGTGGTTGTATGTCAGGTTGTTTATGATGGTCTCGGCACGGTGGTTCATGACGATTCTCTAGAAGTCGGGATGCACGTTCGGTGATGTGTTCGGTCGGTCGAGGTGTCTGTCGCCTTACGGTGTTGTTGTCGTTGTTGGTGGTGGCAGTGATCTCCTAATTGACATCTTTCCCGCCGTCTTGGATGGTTGGTTGGCTCTCTGCTGTCATCGGCCGTCTGTGGTTCACATCGGCTTGGTTGTTTGATCGATTTAGTGACGTCATAACTGAGTGGTCGGCTTGGTTGTTTGATCGATTTAGTGACTTCATAACTGAGTGGTTCCCCTACGTCACTAGCTGTTAGCGTCACCATGACTGGCGGTTCTGTTGCTTTGCTGTGGGCAACTCTGTTACAATATGTATTGTCGGCTGACATTTGTTCCGCATAGTCATCAACGGCATTCAATTTAGAGGTTTTTACTTTTTTAGTTTTTACGCTTTACTGACATATAGACGCCACTACTGCTCTAAACTGTTTTGGGTATCCAGTATTATAATACAATTTGTTTTTGCGATAAATAAACTTAGTAACATAATAAAATGTTTTGTAACGACAATTTCAATAAAATTCTATTTATAAGCCCTGTTGAATCATTAGTTAAATGCCGCAACTTTTCGGAATAGCCATTGTGACGTCATCGGCTACCGAGGGACGCCACCAATGAGGATCCGCCCCTTTTAGCAGGAGCCGGCTAGAGGGCTCATACGCGAACCCGTCTAGTACTAAATATGATTGTTAGCGTTCTATATTATTGTTTAGCTTTCTTTTTAGGGTAAAGCCATTTAGTTTGCATACTTGCCTCTATGTCCACACAGAGCCCACCACACCGGTGTTGCGCTCTCAAGTGCTAAGGCAGATGATAGCGTTCGGGGACAAGAAAGTCCTCGACGAGGCCGGACGCCGATTTGAGGAGCACGTGACCGGGAAATGTCTGCTGCCAGCTGATATTCGCTCGTGCGTCTACAAAGCGGTCGCCCAGCAGGCGGATACCCAACCTGCTCTCTGGGATCAACTCCTCCAGCTCCATCGAACGGCCGACATGCAAGAGGAATCTAATCGAATTGTAGTCGCGCTCGGTGCAGCACGCAGTAAAGATCTTCTTGTTAAGGTAAATTCGATGCATTCAGTTCCTTATTCTAACAATTCAATTCAACAAGTGGGCTTAAATAATTGGCAAATCCCTATTCAACGGTTGCACAAGTCCCCTAAACTAGATCTCTTGCGTCCGTGTCGTTCGTATTATTGTGTATAATCCAGAGCGATGCTGTTTATTTGCTTAATAGTTATAATAACCCTGTCGCTGCTCTTGTAATCGTAACGCGGATGGACATTCAATTAGACAAATATTGTGCGCTTTCCTCTAAATATGACGAAATTAGAAACACTTAATTATCTTAGTACTATGCAAGCTATCCTAGCCCTGTCTTCATTACAGCCTATTTTCTGTGTGTATTGTTTCGATCTTCTTGACTTTTATGTAGGTCCTGGATATGGCAGAATCGAGCTCCGTGCGCAGCCAGGATGTACCTACGGTATTGGCATCGGTTGCCAGTTCAACGATTGGACGAAATCTTGCCTGGTCGCACCTCAAGACAAATTTCAACAAGTAAAGACAGATATATATAATATATAATATATATATATATACATATATATATATATATATATATATATATAGCATGTCAAACTATGCTACAGTTGTGAGGTCCGGACATATTATCGCACTTCCTTTTAAGAATTTCTTTACTCCATGGCGCCTAAAATAGATGCCGCCTTCCCTCTGCAAACGGTCAAAGACAACGCTTGCCTCAAGAATTGACTGTCTCTTCGATTGCTCGTGACCTCCTGAATTCGCTTACTTAATTCTATGAGGAATAGTTCGATTTTCTTGCTGGTCCTAGTGTCTCCATGAATATATTTTGCCTCCAGTCTTACGAATTTATTTCGTTTTCTGTCGTCCGCGTGCTTTGCAACCTACCCCGACTCAACTGAATTGTGATGTAAGTAGGAAGCCGCGGTTGTGCACGAAATCGTTGCATCTCAAGCTAAGGACTTCCTATGTGATTATAATGCAATGGCCAGCGGACACTAAACCTCTTGGTCCAAGTGTAGACGGTATACCGGATTTCCTAAGAGACCTTATAATCACACTGTTTATTCAGCATGTCTGTACGATCTACCGGCGCTCTTCACATGTACGCAGTATGTAGTTAAATCTTGATGACCCCAGGCTACGTCTTCCATATGTGAAATTCCGTCTCGCGTTACGGGCCCCCAAAACTTTTAAGCTGTTTAGCTCTACACGCGTGATACCAGGGAGTATTTCTGTGACCCCCTGAATTGCTTCCTCTCGCTCCTGAAGCGAGCCCCGACAGCAGCAATCTCACACTTTAAAGCATTTAGAGTCCGTCCCCTAATCTACAAACTATAGCACTCTTCTTAAATCTGTCGCGATGATTTTCTTAGGGCCGATAAGCGGGGCGTCGTCTAGATACCACACGTTAAAAGGGCTCTGTAATTGCGATACTAGATCATATATACCGACGCTGAATAGAGCAGGATTTTTTGGTTAAGAGCTGTAACTTGCGCCATAGAATACTAGTAGACAAAACTAGAACACGAAATATAAACGCAAGAAAGACGAGACAATATATATATATATGTCTCGTCATTCTTGCGTTTATATATTTCGTGTATCTCGTATATGTACATATATATTACGTTTCATTGTCTTACAGACCCAATCGAAGGGACTGTTCTATGTTCTTGAGAGTAAAGTTGCTCTTTTTATTGTGATGGAATTCTTTACAGGTACCTCGACATCTATAAGCCGGGCTATATGTTGCGTACATTAATGAATGGCGTATGTAGCGGTTTCCACTCTCTGGAAAAGGCCAGAGAAGTGCAGACGTTCTTTCAAAAGGTAAGCGATGATCACATATTGGATGTGATCATGATGATATCCATGCCTCCTTTACCCGTCATTCTTACGCTCAACCGTTCCTTAGCGAGCACAATAATGCAGTTAACGCTTTATGGGTGACGAAAGCACTACCGCTTTTTCCTGCAAGCGAAACACTTAACATATGCTCAGTTATGATATCGAGTTGTTCCATAAGTTGCATCATCAAAGTACCATACATTAAGCAGGCTGATTATGTAGAGGAAAATTAGATATTCCGACGCTATTGAAATCTGGCTTTAGCTTTTCATCCTGACGACGCAGCTGTTAGATTGTACCTGCCTGTTAGATAGCAGAAACGCATAATCTAACTTTGCCGTGTGTTATCCCGCCTAATATATGTTAAACGCATTACGGAGGTTTAACATGGCGAGTATCATTGCTCCGGCCTTTGTAGAATTAGGCTGCAGGAAATAGGCTGCTTTATATCGATATAATAAAATGATCCTCATTAACTATACGCTTGCCTCATAAAAGCTTGTTGAACACAGATAAAACGTGTATTTTGTTGCCACATTTAGCCCATATTATTTTTGTCTTTTGTTTTCTTGGTAACCAACAAATGTGAAGCGTGCACGTGTGTACCAAGGTTATCGTCAACTTAGTATAATCATTATTATTATTATTACAAAAACGGAAATTAAGTAACGGAAAATGCCACATTTCTGTTTCAAATGCTTTACTTGATTGCAGATTTATTGAAGTCATAAATCTTGGGCCGTTTACAATAGAATGTTTGAGAGTTATTTAGAAGTGAACTTTGCTTGACTTGAATTTCTTATGCTGTTATATTAATTACAATTGTTATGCTGCTATTATGAATACTAAAATATGTTTTTGTAATAGGGCTTTAATACGTACACAAAATATTAACGTAGTGCACTCTAGCCTAGACTATTTATGCTGTCTTGGCAATTATGTGTATGTGTGCATCTTTTTGTGACCTACGTGATGTGGCTGACATGCTTGCAGCACTTAACAAGCTCGGAACGTACCGCTCGTCAGATTGTGGAGAAAATTGAGATTAACGCAAACTGGCTATCACGGGATAACCAACAGATCCGAGACTTCCTCAATAACATCGCCCAATAGCGAGCAACATTAACAACCGTCTGTGTTTCCTGTCAGCAAAAAGATAGAGATTCGATAAGTTTTGTTTGTTCATATTTTTCCACATGATACGGTGATGTGTCTATTTGGAGAGACGTGTGAGCACGAAATAAAAGCCTTCACTCGCGTATGTTGTATTTTTTTCACATATGTATATATATATATATATATACATAGAGAGAGAGAGTTGTACCTGTTTAACCTCCCTCCAGCTCCCACCGCCTTTTTAAGACTGTCATATTCACTGTTTTCCCGACTATTGCGTTAAGTGTTATCCAGACTCCACTTGCCGGCCAAGCACTAAAGTAGAGTGAAAGAATATCAGTGAACGCTCAGGTGTTTTTTGGTTTCCCACGGCACCACTTCTCAGGTCCCGTTCATACCGCTTTTCTGCACATGGTTAGATCTATGAACGCGCAGATATTGTTGTGGCTTACTATGTTTGGCCTATAGAACCTCGCGTAGCTTCATTCCCACGGAGATTTTGTTTCCTTTTGTCCCTGCCGTCGGTAGATTGTCACGTCGGGCTACTTACTACATTTGAAGTCTCTTCTTTCCACCTAACACTTTCAAGTCAAATATGGTTAAGGTGTCAAAAGAGCGATATATTCTGCACACACTCCTGCCACAGCAGTGCTATCGCACTAGCCACAGTAGGTGGGCAGGTGCCCCAGTGCAACCCGCTATCACGGGCCGGAAAGGGGCTACTACAGTACTTCTACCCTGAGATGGCGACTCGTTACCTCGTGATTCGGCGTTACATTCCACAATATACGCGCAGTCATTTTCAGGAGGCTAGACCCACACAAGGACAGGGTCCACCGCTGCAAAAGGCCGCAGCTGACCTCAGACGGCTCGACCGCAGGAGGGTTTGATTCATGTATGTAGTGGTCACTCAGTCGTTATGCCCGTTGAGCAACGACAACAGGTATCCGACCTACATCACATAAAAAATTAGCATTAACCAATCAGACCGGAGTTCAGTGGCAGTCACCGATTCGAGAAATGAGATCTTGGAACGACATTGAAAAGGTAAACCCAAGAATGAAATGGTAATAGGAACATGAATCACACACGAAATTCCTTTTCGGTATTTAACACTGATATATCTAAGTACTGCACTTTCAAATCAAGGCCACTGCTTGACTACTGGGAAATATTTCTCCAAATGAGTTTGGCTAACCGGTTGAGCTCTTGGGTAGAGTCGTTTTTAAAACAGGCACAAAGCTCAGTCAAAGCTTTGTTGAGGTCGACTCGGGCCTCTACATTAATTTTTTTAGGCAAGACTCTACGCTGGCGGTTGACGCACACTTTCTAGGCTAACGCACATCTTGAAGGTTACTATAACTAATCTCATAACTAAAGTTATGAGCTGACAGGAGTAGCTGTGGGCGTCTCCGGTTAATGCTACAGTGGTCTCCAGCCTGGTTCACCACCCTCATGTATTCAGGCGCATTTTTAAACTCTCTTGTCTGTTCTGTCATTTCTCGTCGCCGTCGGTGGTCGGCCATTTGTCAGTTTCACTATTTTTCCCTGCAGTTCTTTTTATTCATCAATTAATGTTACAATCATGTGAAAGTAAACGCGTTAATACTGTGTAAGTAAACGTGTTAACTTTCATACTTCAGTCATACTGAGTTATTTCTTATGATCCGTCAAGCTCCCTTTTTCTGATATCGTATCGATTGTTGAAGAATGTGGCTTTTTACACAGTTGACTCGCCGATTCAAAATAGTCCTTGTTTTGAATATATTTGCCACAAACTTTCGAGAGTGGGCCAGAATCTTACTTTACGCACATGATGTAGTCACCTGTGGTTGCAGCTTTTTCAGGGTGAAACAAGCCCGACTAGTTACATTCATGGATGATAAGGGCTTAAAAATTAATTGGGGAAGGAAATAACTATTCATTTCCAAATTAATACAATTAATAACAAATTTGGGAAACAAAAATATTTATAAACAAACGTACATGCCTAGGGATCACCTTTCAATAAGCGGTATCAGTTTTTGAACATACAACAAGGGAAGGGTTAGGAAGGTCACCATCGCAGCCGCGGTAATTAAATGCTCACATGTGCCTTCGCTTTTCTGTAATTGTGGGTGCTTAGTCACACATAGTTTTAAGTTTGGGGGCTAATGAGAACCAGTTCTACGTAAGAATAGTCCCTCATTTGCCGCTGTCGAATACCTGATTAAGTAAGAGTGAGGTAACCAAGCGAAAGCGATACGTACTGGGGGTAGGAATCTCCAAGATGGCAGGCGAGATATCCCACGGCTGCCTTTTAAAGTGATTTGTTCTCGAGACTCGCCGCAGGTGATGAGGCTTGTGTACGGTTTATGACCCAGGTTAGGTGAACCCAGGATTATAACAGTGTTCTCACATAGAAATTTTAAAACTTTGCTAGATCCCCACTTGATATACCTTTCAGTAAATACATCCCAACTTGATAAAGCGCTGCTGAAGGATTTTACTAGTCTCACTACTTCTGTGTCACTTTAGCGCTACAGTCAGGAGGTACTAGTGGCCTATGGTGTGTCTCAAGGTTTTCGAGTTTGATAAAAGCGGCGCTCGCTTGCGAACAAGGCTCTGCTTGGTGCCTACAGGGCTTAAATTGTGGTTCGCAACAAGCCGCCTTGTGGTGCAGTTACCTCGGACGCGATAACGCGAAGTACGTACACCCGCAAGCGAACGCCGCTTTCATCAAACTCGAACACCTTGAGGCGTCCAATGAGCCACAACTACTTCCTGACTGCGGTGCACGGCGAAACGAGAAAGCAAATCTGTGCGCCTTAATTGAATTATTTTGAAAATTGAAATTAATGAAGGCCAACATCAAATGCACAGAAGTGTGTACCTAATAATATTTGTAATATAATAATAATTTGTAATATATGTAATTCCAATAGATAGATAGGTTTTATTATTCTCATGAGTGGTTTACATTTGTACAAAGGTTCACAGCTCCTCAAAGCCATCAAAGGCTAGTATGGAGTGTTTATAATGCATATTTTCTTATAATTTTATTTATTGTCATTATGATTATATTATTATCGTGTTCGGCTTATATTAGAGTAAGGCACCTAAATAGTATTGCTTAGCACTTTGTTTGAATATTGTCAAAGAAGAGGTTGCGCGCACATCTGGGAGGAGCTTGTTCCAATATGTGGCACCGATATTTGATATTGAGAAACGAGATTGGTTACATGAAGCTGCAGACAAGATGAGAAGTTGTGTGTGTGATCCCCTTGTGTTCATGGTGGATGTCGAATGGGACTGATTAAGCAGGTTGGGATGAAGTCCCATTAAGATTCGTTTGATCTCAATTACGACAGACATCTCTATTTGCAGAGGGTACGGCAGAATCGACATCTCTACGTATTTATAACGCATAGATTCCCTTGGTGGATATCCCAATATTACGCGCAAGGCTCTTTTTTGCAGGCGGTGTAACGGACATAAAAAACGCATATAAGTCATTCCAAATATTTCAACTGCGTAGGTCAGATAACTATGAACGTAGGCGTAGTACGTGGCGAGTAGACAGTCACGGGGCAGAATATTACGGCTCTTGAACAGGGCAGCGATGCTCCATACAACTTTTTTCCGAATATGATCTGTAGGAGCTTCAAATGATAATCTGGAATCCAAGACAACGCCTAAGAATTTGGTCCTATTGATCATGCTTATAGTGTGGTTTCCGCATTTAAATGTCTCATGGTTCATACTTAGGACACCTCTAGGCGATAAGAACTGGATAACGCCGGTCTTCGACCAATTCACGGACAAGCCATTGGCTCTAAACCAATCTGAGAGTCGCTTAAGGTCTTCTTTATTCATCTGCTCTACCTCTTGTGGGGAATCGCCCACAAAGAGTGCTATGGTATCATCAGCAAATAGGGCCAGTCGGCCGTGTTTTGGTACTTCAAATATATCGTTGATAAACATGTGATATTAAACAGCAGTGGGCCGCCGATACTCCCTGAGCCACTCAAACTGATATGTTCTCGACATCTGAAAACTTTTGCCCAATCTGTACAATTTGTTGTCTCTCTGACATAAAAGAACGTACCCACGATTGAACACGTTCGTCAGCTCCATAAACTCTTAGTTTGGTAATCAGAATATTGATGTCAACGGTATTAAACGCCTTTCTCAAGTCAACAAAAAGAGCAGCAACCGTTTTCTTTTTCTCAAGACTTTGACGGACGTCATCTACAAAGCTCATAACAGGGACGGTGGTGGACATTTTAGGGCGGAATCCAAACTGTCGGCGATTGAGTACATTATGTTGTTCAAGATGGCCTCTGAGTTGTTCGAATGCGCATTTCTCAAATACCTTAGCGAATTGGGGCCGGTATGCTGACTGGACGGTAGTTTTCTTTTGCGAATCTGTCACTAGATTTAAGAAGCGGGATGACGCGATATAATTGTAGCGCCTTGGGGTATTTACTGGCCGCAATTGACAAATTAATCAGATATGATACGGGGTCAGCAAGAACTTCGGCTGCTCTTCGCAATACCTGGGATGGAATTTGCTCAGGTGCAACTGAGCATATCTTTGTTTTGCGTAAAAGATGTGCGATCCTTAGAGTATGGACCGGCTGAAATGAGATCTCTGTTGCTCCACGAGGAAAATTCTCAGGTATTACATATCTATCAGAGCATTCCGTGTCGGCAGTCACACACGTCGAGTAATATTGATTAAACGCGTTTGCCACTGTAGTCTCATCGGACACCATAGTATCTTCTACTTTGAGTTTCACACACTTTTTTCCGGTATGCCACCTAGGACAGGTCTAATGGCATTCCAGGGATTTCTCCTATCCTGAATGTTCTTTTGTACCCGTTCTCCATTAAAATTAAGCCTACACTTTTTAGAAACAGCGGTTACTTTATTCCTTAACTTCCTAAATACAAATCGCTTCACAGCATCGTCTGGATTAGCTTTAAACTCTTTAAATGCCGCATTTTCTTCATTTATCAGTGCCAGCAATTCCCGAGTGACCCAGGCTTTCCTAGGTACCCCAAGATTGCTTTTACTTCTTAGTTCCTGCTTGTTGCTGTTAACGGACGTCATTACTCGTGCATTGAAGCACTCAAATGCTTCATCGATGTCATCTACAGCGTACACGTCGGACCAATCAGTCTGATTGAGCTCTAGTACTATCTGATCATAGTTATATTTCGATTTATGTGTGAGGTTGGTGATCGATCGAGTGGTCGGTAGTGAGATGAACGTGGCCTGGTGGTCGGAGATTGTTGTTGTGATTGATCCGCTTTGAATGACAACTTCGGGGCTTATATTGGAGTATATGTGATCAATACAATTGGCGCTGTAGGTGGAGCGGTCTCCCCTCCTCTCCACTACGGCAACTCGCGTCGGCACACTGACGAACTCGTTAAAGTTAAATGAGCACAGTATTTCTTAGAGATCACGAGAGTTTTGGTCATTGCAAAAAGTATCGATATTAGCATCTCCAAGTAAGAGCATATTTTGGCTGTTAATCTTAAGAATTATAGTTTCTAATCCATTTATGAAATCGGAGGCTTTGCCAGACGGCTGGCGATAGAATGCGCCAACCAGAAGAGATTTTCTCTCCACCACACCACTCACCTCCACTACTAAACTCTCGCAGAAAAAGGTAGCTGAAGTTACAAAAGGAGAATGTTAAGGAGAAGTTACAACAGGAGAAAGGAGGAATAAAGGAGAATGTTAATAATACGTGCAACAACTCAGTTACTTATTGACGCTCCTTGTTGTTCACTTGTCGAGACATCAATGACATATCTCGACTGACCGCAGGGTGGTGTGTATGCAATCATAATTTGACCGCAGTTATAGAATGCTATTCCAGGAAACACTCGTTTACGAGCGCCATATACACAACGGGCCTTTGCTATAGGCTTCTGCATTTGAGGTCGAGCTCGAAAAGCAAAACTTTATAAAGTAACATTTTTTTTTAAATATAACATACATATTTATTTAACATATATTCAGTACAAAACATGTCTCGACGCTCGTAATGGGCCTTAAGGCCTGTGGCACGGACGTCGAACGCATACACCCTCTTGTCATTCTGAGGGGGGGGGGGGGGGAAACGTCAACGTAATGCCGAGCCTGAAGATGGTGGGGAGGTATTCGGAGTTCCACGCTAGTCACGTAGACTGATGGCTGATGACGCATGCGCACCATACATTTCCGAAACCCCCCAGACAACGATAACAACAGCAACAAATAGAGCAAAGCACTTACAATAACATATACAATAGTTGGCACATGCTCAAAATGCTCTAACATAATTACGTTACTCTATGCTGTTAAATGACCGTTGGTCACTATACAGCTAGCTGTCTTGCAGCCCCAAAAAGACCCCACTTTGCGTCGTTATTTTTTTCTACGTGATTTTTTTATTAGTAGTGGTCGAACGTAGGACGTTCTGTACATATACAGATACAGTAGTGCCATATTTGGTCAGCTTGGCAGCGCTAACTAACCGCCGTCGCCGTTGTTGCGACGATTAGTCGAGGCATTGGCAGTGTACATATATATGGATGTTCTCTCTGATCAGTTCCTGTAGAAGGTACAGGTAAGTCGAAGATCTCCAGCACAGTAGCCGCCCTTTCGGCCAATGGACTGGCAGTGGTGATGGCATGCCTGAGCGTCCAGAGGACAGCCGAAACCTCGGCGCACACGTATCTTGGCCTCACCAGTTGACGCCGCAAACGAAGTCTGCGTGTCTTCATCTTGTGGTGGTGCTGCTGCTGCGGCCTCCGTCGCGGCGGCTGCCGTGAGCCGAGTGTGCTCTGTATGCTTCGCCACGTCGGCGGTACTCGCTGCTTCACTAGACCTCGCCATCCCTGCGCGTAGTAGTAGTAGTAGTATGCAAATCGCAAGTTAAAAGTGAAGCTTCAAAATCAACAAACACATGTCAAAAGAGCGGATATTGGCTGGAGGACAAGTAAAGAAGAGATCGAACAGGTTATTAGATCAAAAGACGACAAAACTGCGTGTGGAGAGAATAAGGTATCGCTAAAATTGATTAAGAATGTTGGCACGCCAATGTACGAATACCTGGCGGGTGAATTCAACAAGATTCTTGCTGGAGAGGAGATCCCTCATGAATGGCTAACAGGAAGACTCGCCTTCATACCAAAGCCAGGGGCGGAAAACACGAAATTGTCCAATCGCAGACCAATAACGGTAACAAGCGTTGTGTACAGGATATTTGCTGCCATTCTTAGAGACAGGCTACAGGACGAGCTGGAAGAGATGAAACTAATAGGACCATGGCAGAGTGGTTTTAGAATAGGCAGGAGAATAGAGCATAGTCTTTTCGTACTAACGGAAAGTATCTATTGGGCCAGATCTAGAAAACAGAACTTAGTTGCAACATTCCTAGATATCCGACGGGCCTACGATACAGTCGATAGAAACACTCTTTGGAACAAGATGATAGAAGGTGGATTAGGACCGGAATGGGTCAGTACGTTTAAGGAATCATATGACAGGAGCTACATCTTCTCATCTGATTTCTACAGATTAAGGAAAGGACTTCGACAAGGATGTCCTTGCTCTGTGTCACTGTTTTTACTGTACATTGAGGAGGTGGCACGACATGTGTATGAATCGAATCTTGGTTTTAAAATGGTATACACTAGAGGTGATGATATAGTATCCCTTCGACCGTGTGTCCTGTTGCTTGCAGACGACATGGTGATTTTAGCGGAAGGTGTTAACCAAATGCAAAAAATGCTAACAATATGCGGAGAAACGGCGAAACATATTGGACAGGAGTTCAACAAAAAGAAATGTGCAAATGTAATATTTTCCGGGGATATCAGAGAGATGCCGCTACAGATTTAGGGAAAAGAAATAGAATATAAAAACGCATACAAATACTTGGGGGTTATAATAGAAAACAGTCCAGATATTTTTCACGCTGAGCATGCAATAAGAAGAGAACGAGCTGAAAAAGGACAAAAGATTGTAAGAAAGAAGGCTTTGTGGAGTTGCAATAGAATCATGGTGGCTAAAGAGCTTTGGAAAAGCATGTTTGTGCCAACAGTGACGTACGCTAACGCTATTGTGAGTTTAGACGCAAGCATGGTAAATAGATTGGACACAATACAACGTGCAGTTGGCCGACATGCAATGCAATGTAGGTATACATGTGCAGCACAATTTATCGAAGGGGAATTCGGAGTCTCCAGCCTCTGGGCAAGGGAAGCACAAGCTAAGATATCGTATGTAAGTCGTCTAAAAAAGAACAACTAGCCGCAAGTGAGAAAGAACAAAACTGGGCGGCCGAACTGCTCACAGCAAAACTGAGCGAAAAAAATACAAGCAAATTGGTTGTGTAATTAGGTAGCAATATAACCATCGTAATAATCCAATTAATATTATGAATGCACGACAGACGAGGATATTTGTTAAAATACATATAATTATTTGTTTTAAGTTTATTCACCATAAATTGGTAGTGTACATATAATTATACCATAGCAATAATATACAACTATATACGAAACCAGCAGCACGCTGTATGACATACTACACAGCGAGCGCATCTGATTCAAGAGATATTCCATAAGGAATGGTAAATAAAACTCATATATGATATATATGATTTTGAAATTGATACTTAATTGTAGTTTCTCATTTTTGTTGCAACTTCATATAGCCACAGGCTAGTGCGAAGCATATGTACAAGTTACAGTAACATTTTATACATTATCACCGTAGTATCCCGTATTATTGCAATTATTTATCTATGGATTGTGTTCATTTAGTTGAAACGTACTTCAGCGTTTAATTCGTGCGACAGATTAGTCACGGCATCTGAAATATGTAACAAATTTAATTCTTCTCGCATAGATCCTATCGCACGCATTTGTGAAAATCTCTGGTCGACAGCGGTATTGTGACGAAGCGCTCCACCCCTGGCCAGTACAACGATGGTCCACACACTGTATACGCATCATGGCGCAATTCAAACAGTCCTAACCGAGCACGTCGAAGGGTCACAGCGTGCACGCCAAACCTCAACGTACTCTCAACGGCCCCAACGTTCACCGGCTAACGATGACACGTCTCAACCAACGGGGCAGAGTCGACTCAAGCCGCTTAATTCAAGTCAAATCTTAATTAACCTGTATTCCTATACGAAACAAGCAAACTAACACAAACCGTAGGTTTCGACTAATTTGAGACCGCTGGTGCGCGAGTTACGCGCGCTGCGGGGACCTTCACGCGCCCACTTGAAACTTGGTCAGACGGTGTAAACTCTCAATAGTAACTTTCCCAAGGTCACTTTTGTTGGCGTGGGAGGCAAGGCATACGATATCGATTGAGTGGCAACGAATACATATTGTCATTTTGTCGTGGCCCATTCGAGGTCTGTTAAGGCTACTAAGAGTATACGGGGGAAGTGTGCTGCACATGGAACTCGGGCCGGACGGTTAACGCCCCGGGCTTTAGCAACCCGGTGGTACCGTCTGGGGCGCCTGCTGCCTTGGCTTAATAGGCACAATGAGGGCGAGTTAGCCACATGAAAGCAGACCTCCCAATGAGAGGACCATCTGGCTCCGCTGCTGCCCTTTGCAGCGGTAGGGAACCCCTGCTCTGGAGTGGTCGAGCAACCCTTCGGGGGGGGGGGGTGAGTATATTCCGGGGTGTAACGCGGAATCGCGAGGTAATCGCGTCTAATTGTGGAGTAGGAGTTGTGTGGTACCTCCATTTCGAACCTCGATAGGGGGGAGGGTGGGGGAGCCGCTGGCCTGTCTATTCGGGCTGGCGAACACTCCCGCAAGTGGTCCGCGCGGGCTACGGGAGTGTAAGTATCTCTACGCGGGCGGCGGGAGTGTAAGTATCTCTCTCTTTTGTTGGAGTCTGACACCCTTTGGGGTGCCAGTAGCCGCGGTGCTTCGCGAACCAATGAATAGATCGATGGAGAATGACTCAAAAACACAGTTCTCTTCTCGGCCGTGCTACGCAACAGACCTACGTCCACTTATTTTTCTTCATTCGAACACTAACCTCTTTACGATGTAGTTGTCGTCGTACTGAGTTCTACATCCCCGGTTAGCTCACCATAGTAACATCGTTACATTTGGTAGCAACGTCGTTACAGGGGATACAACATTGAATTTATTCAATAATTGCACATTTGCACACTGAGGCAGTGCCCGCCTAAAAAAAATAATTTAAAATCGCCTCCCGGTGACTTCGCCTGCTCCTCCTCCGCGACGGACCCAGCTCTTGTGGTCCCGGTGCGCCCGGAAGACCCGTAGGGTACCCTGCATGGCCAGGACGGTTAGGTCGATCAGGTTTTTCTTCGATAACCCGAGAGTCAGGAGATCCTTCACCGACTCGGGCTCCCATACACCGGTCATCGACACGGTGATGGACCCGAATCGGTGGGGAAGCGAGCTGGGAAGTTGATCCCTGACCCCGGGTATATCGTATTTCCTGATCTTATCCCGTCTGGCCAATGCAAGGTCTCTTGAGGGGCCGCAGACCTCGGCGTCCAAGACCCAGACCCTCGTAGGTGTTGTTATGACGAGGTCTGGTCTCCGAGCCGGTGCGGCGGGTCTTCGGAAGGTGCGCTCTCGTTCCACCTGCATTCCTTTAGCACGGAGTAGGCGGGTGACTCGCTCACATATGTCATCGTGGCGCTTGATTATAGGGCGATGGGTGTGATCGCACACTTGAGCGATGTGGGCCAGCGTCTCGACAGCGTTGCACCCATGACGACAAAATTTGTCGTACCCGGGGCGACCCCTTGCGAGTCTGGCACGCGTTGGTAGTGCGTTGATCCTTAACTTAATCAGGTTTATGTACTCCCTACCGGTTAGGTAAGGAGTACCCTTGACCCAGTCATTTGTAAAAGGGGTTAGGTGTGTGTGTTTCAGGTGAGCCCCATCGACTGTGTTATGTAGTGTACGAGACCAGTACTCGGTCTCGTGTGCGGCGTCTTCAATGGTCGTGTCATCGAACACACAGAGAGCGCTGGTTTTCGCCAGCTCCTTACTGTGATACTCGGTCGACAGCAGCCATTGAGTGCCTATGTGGGATGATCTGTTCAGGGCAGTGAGGCGGGAGAGGCGAAGTCTGGGAATTAGTGTACGGAGACAGGGGATGTCCAGACCGCCGTGTGAGATGTGCGCGTATAGGAAGGCGTTTGGCACGCTGTTTTCGAGTTTGAGCCACTGCAACTTCACCGTTCGCCTGATCTCACAGTCTAGTTCTAGGAGGAATTTTTGAGACGGTCGGGGACCAGCGACCAGTTTATAGAGAATTTTCGGGATAAGGAATTGTTTCAGTATTGTTAAGCGTTGCTGGGGTTTAAGGGGAGCTGATGTTAGTCTGCCGAGTAGTTCTAGGAGAGTGACCTTGGCCGTGTCGACTCTGCCATTACTGTCGAACTCGATGCCGAGGTATCTCCATCGAGCGCATATACCCTTGGCTGGCAATTGCCTCCCTCCAACGGAGAATTCGGGGGTTGACTGATAAAGGCTCTTCTTCACCCGGCTATCATAAAGATGCGAGATCGTAAAGCTCTTATCAGTGTTGATTTCAAGGCCTCTTTCTTTAAGTAAGGGGAAAGCTAAATCTAGGAGTTGTTGGAGGGTGTTCTTGGTGGAGGCGAGGAGGATGAGGTCGTCCGCAAAGGCTAGGCCCATAAGGCGGTTTCCTTCTTTTAGTCGATATCCTAAATTGTCTAAGTTTATTTTCCTGAGAATGTCGTCAAGAACTAGATTAAATAACAGGGGTGACAGGGGATCACCCTGACGAACACCCCTGGTAGGCCTGATAGTACGACATTCTTTACCGAATTCGAGGAGAGTTTGGGATGATTGGTATAGGCGCTCGATATACTCGATGAAGACTTCCGGATACCCTCTGGCCCCGAGAGCCTAAGTTGACAACCGCCGAACTTTGCTTAAAGTATGACACATGATTGCAGTTGATCTGTTTTCATGTTGGCGGCTGTTCCACGTATGTCTATGTACAAAAACAACCTTCTTAAAATATCTATATCAATATATAATCCTATATGTCCTATAAGTTATCCCAAGGCGTTCCATAGGTCTGCACTGGATTGTACATCAACGCGATGCAACCTTTGCATGCATATTTGATCCTGCCTCTGTGCTGATTTTTCAAGGGACGTAGATACATTTTGATCGCATAAATTCCGCTTTTTACCGTACGGACAATTCAGTTACGCCTTACTTTCCCGGTTGACAGCTAACAGCTAGTTGTTCAGTTTTTATTAATCCTCTTCATATGTGCTTTTATTTTAGCTGAGGAATTTGTAATTGTGCTTTTTAAAGCCGCTCGTCGTCGTGCAGGCCGTTGCTAAGCTGTAAAAAGCAGAATTTGGCGCACAATTAACCCCGTAGAGCGCCATTTTGTCTCGGATTGAACATTCAATAAAAAAAAGAAAACGGAATGATTAGTTTATTACTTTTTGAAACAAAGAGTCAACTTGTTCGAAACATTCCTCCTCTCTACAGCAGAGGGTCGACAAAAAGGTCGACTGGTGCTAAGTTTATCATCCAGGTTAAAATCTGCACTACGAAATTTTGCAAACCATTGTCTGCTGTTGATTGATCGACAAGCGACTAAAAGTGTGTACGTATGCTCTCAAACGAGGTTTTTATGACCTATTTTCCTGGTTAGAGAGGTGTTCTATAAAAATCGGTTTTACGACACGAACTCGTGACAATTGTGCAAATATTTTAGTTAAGCCTGTGGTAAAAAGCTCGCTAAGACAGAGCTTCTTTCAGTAGCTGGTCAAGGGGAGACATGGACGTTCCGGAAAAACTGCTAAAGTTAGCCTCCTATAGTATTGTAGTTGTTTTGGCAATATTTGAAACACGGCTATTTCCTATATGTTTGAGAACTACCAACGTAATCTTATTATACAAGGATAAATTGGATATGTCTTGCCTCCAGCTACTGCCCTATCTCAGTTGTTCATTATATTTCAAAGGTCATTAAAAAGTTGGTGCTACAGAGCTTAACTCGACCACAAATTGTTTAACCAGATGCTGACGCTGCACGTTCTCTACAGTCCTATCTTGAGGATAGATTCCAGTCTGTGTCCCTTTGAGTTTCTGGCATTACTGAACTTCATACTTCTAATAATTAAACGCGATAACCTGGGAAAGATAATAGCTTTTGCTGATGACACGACAATCTTATTTCGACCCGACCCGAGTGGTACTGACTCTTCAATTGAAATTATTAAGAAAAGTTGTTAAGATTTTTAGTAAATACGCGTTGGTTATGAATACGTGTAGAACCAATAGTTTGGTGTTTCGGTCCACTATGATGCTGTTTTAACTGCCCGATCCTGGCATTCTCATATAGACCAATTGATGCTAATGTGCTATGCCGTTATCGCAACTTCACGGCAGTTAAGGCAGAAATGAGTTCCAATTGAGAAACGTTTGCTGTCTACAAGGGCCTGTTTTTATCCATTCTATGCTACTTAAAAATATATATTCTTAGAGTTAGCGACAGTAATTGTAATGCCGCAGACCGGAAAAATACATCAGGTCCCATTGCTTATTGTGATGGCTGCCGCAAACTGGAGGGCGAGTGATTTATTTGCTGAAGGAGGTCATAGTGCCAGTAAGTATGCATAACTTCACTTTTGATACATCAAACAAACATAGTTACTCGGCAATTACGTAACGCAGCTTCATCACTTTGGTACGACATTGATGAGCATCAAATTTGCTATTGCCTGAGGAGAGTCGTCTTTTTGGCGTAATAGAATTTTTTTTATGACTTTCCTTAGCCGTTCAGATCGGAACACACGAGTTTGGCCAAATTGAATATATCTATGGTAGTCTACGCGTGCTCCTTTATAAAGAACCAACTGCAGCACAACTGTGAGGATTATATAGACGGAATATTTACGAAGTACATTTCATGTGTCGGTAAAGCCATGGTACTTAATTTGACAACAACGGAATGATCAGTCATTGCAGCTGATTATAGCAGAATAGTGTTTGCGGTGTTGTTATTGTTGTTGTTGGTTTAAGCTTGCGATTATTTCCCTTTCCATGATTCCAAGTACGTAGGATGTGCCACATACTCGTACATATAATGTGCCGGGTGCCCGCACCAACAAGATCGTGCGGTAATGTTCCTCGTCTGTTTTATGCGCCGCTTTTCAACAAACACATCGAGTATTTGTTAAATGGTTCACACAGCGGTCATCCAGTTATGTGATATGCGTTAGACTCTTTCGGTTGTTAGTCGAAACATCGGCACATGCGCACATGGCAACCGCACAGACGTGATTTACTGAATTATGGTGGTGAAAGGTGAGAAATGTTCCCCGTTTGATAGCTCCTCGACTTAGTTAGCTCGCCATTCGTGTGCGATCTGACGTCGAAGCATAGTTTCACTCAGATAAGAGCGATTCAAACTATTTTTCCCTGCTGTACATTTCTTCGTATATTTGGTTAGACTTAGATATAGTGCTTGCTGCTTAGTTATCTTTTAAAAGTAAAAAAACGAGTCAGTGTGTACGACTAGCAATTGACATGGAAATAGAGCGTGCTGCATTGTGAAAATATACTAACTATGTATACACGCTTATTGTCGCGTGTCGTCAGGAGTTGCAGTAACAAAAGATACAGAATATATGTGGCATTTGCTGTCGTAGTCGTCCCACAAATTGAGATACTGTTGATCATACCGATGTATTTGCACAAATATGGATGCCATACGGGTGAACAGTATAACATTTTGGATAACACGATCGATTTATACAAACGAAGATACACGGTATGCTCCTTAACAATAAAACAGCAGAACAACATACTCACAAGCACTGAGGTATGTATGCTGTAAGGATGTTGCTTTGACTAGTAGGTACAAAAAACGTCCAGACGATTTGATAAAAACATCTACTTGGTACCGTATTCGAGAACAACCTGTAAACGACAATAAATATAGCTGACACAGAGTACAGTGCAACACCACAGAATAGTGCAGTGACACACTATGCGGTGACCGCAAGCGAGCGTGTTTTCTGTCCTAGCCTAAGATCAATAGACTAAGTCAACAAGTCAATGTGTACAGTTCAAGTACATATTAGTGGCGACGAAGATGGGATGGTCGTAACTAGTACAAACGTACGTCTAATTTTAACTACATATTAGTAGTGCTCTAAGCATATCTTGAGTACGCTTTTGCACTCCAATTACCAATTCCTACGGCAACTTGCGTTAAACAAAATAATTAATTAAAAAATACAAATTATATAATAAAATATATGTAGTATCCACCACCCTAACGACCAGACGGTACCGTTACGAGTTCGCTAGTCTTTCGCTCAAACAACACACGTCCTCTGCCTGGCTCGCACCAACGACTACTAACTCATTTATTCTCATGCCTCCTTATATACTCACAGATTGCCCGCGCATTTAGTGACTTCCCGCGTCTTCGCTAGTAGGGTGGCGGCATCTTCTAATTGGCGCCATGTATTTAGCTTGCTTCGGCATTCCGCTAACCGACGCTGTCTAAGCCCGCGCTGCTTAACGGACACTGCTATCCTACATTCTTCCCCCCTTCGCAGGCTTGTTTTGAATTCTATCCTGTCTTTACTCACGAACTCCCGTAAATGGCTTGGTGCGCGTCTAACCCGCCGTGGACGTCCTTCAGAGCAGTGCGCTGTCGTTTCATGTTCATCATGTGGCGCACCCGGCTCCGGCTCGCCTCCGTATACTGACCCAGTCGCCGGGCGAACCTGGTTCCGACTGCCGTTCTTCTTCCGTCTGCGTGCGCCTTCGGTTCGTCCACTCGCGCTCGCTCATCCTCATGTGCATCCTCCGCCGCCTCCAGGCATTCGCCGTTGGCCCAACGATCCCAGCGTGGCCGCTTCTTCACGCCGATCGCCTGCACATTCTGCCGCGTTCGTACACTTCCGGCCGAAATTGCCAAACTTGCGGCTCCTCACTTGTTTTGCCGGGCACATTTCGGCCCCTTACTCGTGCCTCGTCCATCCGCACGCCTGGCATCCATCCGTTCCGTTTTCTCGCCCTGCCGCCAGCCTAGGTCCGCTTCGTTCCGCCGGCCCTCGCTCACTAACTCGTGTCGTGCTGCAATCCATACTGGCCTTCGTGACGCACCTTCGCGGCTGTTAGGGCCTGTTCGACTGTCCCGTACTCGTGGCTTTTCCATCCGCCCACGATCCACCCGCTCTGCGTTCTCGCCCTGCCGACGGCCTTGGTCCGCTTCTTTCCGGCGGCCCTTCGCTTCCCGAACCTCGATCACCTACTCGTTTCCTCCTGCGATCCATCTGGCATCCGTGACGCACCTCTCCTCGTGTAGCGCGGCCGTCCAGTTCGGCCCGCAAGGCCTCTTCGAAAAGGATCTTTTCTCTCACCTATGGCCTTGTCGGCCCAGAATGAGGTGGCTCCTCAACACAGGGTTCGAACGTCGAGCTTGCACCTCACCACCAGTCACCGCAGTGCCGCTAAGTACTCACCGTTGTCTTCACCGGCAACGGCTGCCGAATTCGTCGTCGGCAACGGCTGTTCCCTTGTGTTCCTTGAACATCTCCGTTGAACAGCTTCGTCATCATCCTGACGTAGTCACCTCGCCGTCTTCCTCCGGGTCCGTGCCTGGTGCCATTTCCTCGACGGTGTTGTTGACCGGTTCATGGATTACAGAACCGGAGGTGGGAGTGGCAGACCTGTGTGCACTACCTCCTTATATACTCACAGATTGCCCGATAATTTAGTGACTTCCCGCGTCTTCGCTAGTAGGGTGGCGGCATCTTCTAATTGGCGCCATGTATTTAGCTTGCTTCGGCATTCCGCTAACCGACGCTGTCTAAGCCCGCGCTGCTTAACGGACACTGCTATCCTACAATATACAAATTAAACAATACAATTAAACAAGCGGCCACTGCCATCTCTTTCTCTTTCGTCTCTCTTTGAGTCCATCCACCTGCCTCACGGCGTACGGGGGCGGCACTCCACGCTGCGTGGTAGACCAGCGATCCAGGGGGTGAGATAAAGCCGAGCATATATAAATATGCTTCCTCAAAGATCAGTGCGAATAGAGCAAGCTGCATGTTAGAGATATTCAGTGCGGCCTTACTCTAATTGCTATGTGTTTGATATATATATATATATTATATATGTCAGGAAGGAGTGGAGGGCTCTCTCCTGATTGTAAATGCAAGTTTTTTTTTTATAAGGGCATCCTGCTGGTAGACGGTGAGCATGGTGTATTGGAGATCAAGCAAAATGTGGGAATTCCGCAAGAAGACCCGTTAAGCTGCGTCTCGTTTACCCTTGTCCTTGCTGGCCTTGTAGATTACGTCCGACAGCAGTACCAAATAGAATAAAATCAGTGAAATGTGCAGCACTGGAGCATAAATCGTTGCACTACTTCTCTCGCCGGAAGCGTGAAGAAGATAAAGCATTGTAAAGAAATCTCACTCGTCTTGCCGGGCACATTTCGGCCCCGTACTCGTGGCTTGTCCATCCGCACGCCTGACATCCATCCGCTCCGTGTTCTCGACATGCCGCCAGCCTTGGTTCGCTTGTTTCCGCTGGTCTTCCCGCACCTCGTTCATCTGCTCGAGTCCTCCGGCGATCTACCTGACCTTCGTTACGCACATCTCCACGTGTGAGGAAGGGCCTGTTCGACCGGCAAGGCCGCCTTGAGGAAAAGGAGGAGCCTTTCCCGCGCCTGTGGCATTGTTGCTCCCACAATGAGCTGGCTGCTCAACACCAGACCCCGAGCGTCGAACTCGCACCCTACCACCAGTCATTGCAGTGCCGCTATGTACTCACCGTTGTCGTTACCGGAAGAATTCGTCGCGGCAACGGCCGCTCCCTTGTGTTTCTTGAATATCTCCGTTAACTTCGCCATCCTTTCGTAGTCGCCTTGCCGTGTTTCTCCGGCTCCGTGCTTCCGGCCCATCGAAGGCAGAACCGAAGGTGGGGGTGGCAGACCTGCGGGCGTTGTTGTACTGCTGCTGTTCTTTCTTCCTGATCCTGTCGCCTCGCTCAAGCAGCACACGTCTTCTGCTTGCTTCGCACCAAAGACTACTGACTCTTTTTTTAAGTACGCGTCATTCGCGTGTTTCTTTCTGTTTTACGCAGTGCCGTGCTGCAATTCTGGCTCGATGGGCCGGGACCGCCGCCGAGGTTCGTGGCAAACGATCGGCAAGTGGCCACATGGCTTTTAAAGGTTGAACGACAAGCTTACTGTACCACCTGTAGGATGTGCCAATCCGTTGTTGCCAAAGGAACATGCAAATGGCACTGTGGTAACGATAATGGTGAATGTGTCGTGGCTAGATATTTGTTAGATAGCGGCTCACAGCAAACTTTCTTTGCTCGCCATCTCCCTCTCTCGCTAATTTCCTGCAGGCGAAGACCATCGGCAGCGAATTCACCTACCTGCACGTCTTCAGCAGACCTCGGCAGGCCTCAGTAGGTTACCGATCGTGCCGCTGCGCTTAGTGCCACGTAAGGGCGAGCCAGTGGCGCTTACCGCAAAGCGGTAGTGGAACGGATCGCAGCGGCTGTCACTGACGGACAGAGCGCGCCACACAATTTGAACAGACGACAGATCAGGGGGATAGAGCAGCATAGACGTTGTAGTAGCGCAGAGTGCCGCCAGGGGCGGTTCGGTCAACTGACGGTATTTAAGCGGCTGCGGCCATGTTAGAAACCTTCTTGAGTCGTGCCTCGTGCTTTGTGACTCGAGTCTCTCGTCTCTTGCTTCGTCCGCAGCCACTGCGCGTCAGGGGGTGAGTCAGAGCCGGCCCGCTGCTTTGCCGTGTTATAGATGTGTGCGCGTAGGTTAGGCTAGGTGCGAATCAGCGTATTCAGTACGGCCGCGCATTAGTAACAGTGTATGTTATATAATAAATATATATATATATATATATATATATATATATATATATCGTTATGTAAACAGACCCCGCCGTCTGTGCAGTGAGAACGAATGTGAGCTCCACCCACGCGAGCAAGACCAGTATCGAGAAATAAATACGAAACGGAGTATTCTATTATTCTTGATATATACATATTTGTTCTCGTTCCGCATTCGTTCTGTAACAGCATTCAAAGGCGTACTCTGGATATCTTTACCCAGACCACTGCAAACAAGTCGAACAAGTGTCCTGACTGTTTCCCTCCACCACCCCCCTCCCAATAACGCGATAGCACAACGTAGACCCGTCACGTTGCAGAGCTGCTCGTTATTCGTCTGTGGAGCTTGAGAAGTTTCGTGGAAACAGAATGACAGAATCAACAGTCAAGCGATCGTTCTCGCGGCTGTCCAACAATGTCGTGCCGGAACGCTACAGGCTCACCCTTAAGGTTGATATCGACAAGACCGAATTTGGCGGATCGGTCGAAGTCGATGTGCAGGTAAGTTTGACAACTATTGCGAATATCTAGTTGCACAACTCGAATTACTCTACTATTACTGGCGTCACACGTTATTTGCCCACGATAGATCTGTAACGTTGGATTCACAAAAACACGAATAAAGCACCCTGGTGGTAGCGGGGCAAACTCTAGCAACAACAGAACTCCTACTCGCTCGTGGGTTACCTTCAACATGGGTGAGCATGCTTGATTTGGCTCCCTGCTGTACTACGCGCATCGGTTAGCTTCGTGACAGGCTTTTGATAGAATTGATGACGTTTTTCTTTTTCAGTTTTTGTAACAGCTCCTTATATAGGTCGTCATATAATCGTCTAGTCGGATTTCTGCATGACAAATCGTCAGCGAAACTCGCAGAGATAATAAATAGCTAGAACATTAGGTAGAGGTGTTAGGTTGGTCGACGATTCGAATCTAACTGTTGTTCAGCGTGCTCTGACAGATATATAGCCATGTCGAACTAATTGAGGTAAGCGCATTACGTCAGCATGATTGAAAATAATTATTCTGGCTTCATTATATGGCTGGCTGTTAAACTACATCATCGACTGCATCACATTGGTCTGCTTACTGCTGCTGTTATGTGATGTTTTCGTTCGTAGGTCCATGAGCCGACTACGTCCATTGTTGTCTACAGCGTCGATCTAGTCGTGACCAAGGCAGAGGTACGAAGCGGCACAGAAACAATCGCTGTAAAGGAGATCAAAGAAAACAAGGATGATCAGCGCATCGAATTCGTCACGGACAAACCCGTACCAAAAGGTAGTTTTCGTTAATCAAGACGCCGCTAGAGGATGATGATAATGATGACTATAATAATACTAATGGTAATAAGCAGCTCAGTTGCTAGAGCATTGATGTCTTCAGACACAATGGCTGCATGATCTTCATAAGGAGTCCGAGTTGCAAAGCAAACATTCGCCAGCTCCCTGCTGCCAGGACTATTCTTCTGCGAGTTCTTCAACAACCTGAGATTCTGAGCATCGTTAAAGTCTAAGCAATGCTACATCTCAAGGCTGTTCGATTTTCTAGTTAGCAAGCGGAGTGGACTTGGACGGTCTGCGACCGTGGCACCTACAAGGCGGATGAATGCTTGGTCACGCAATCCCCTATTCAGAACTTCAGAGCGCTTACTGAAAGACCTGAGCATTCCAACAGCCTAATTGAAATGCGGTGCCTCTAACTAGAGCCATAGCGTGTAGGCACGTTTTTAGTAGCAGAAGGTCCCTCAGGAGTCCTAGTTAAATTGGATTATTGCCGTGCCTATATTTAAATAAGAATTACATAATATTTAAAGAAGTAGGAAAAGTGGCATGGAGTTTATAAGCAACTATACAGCCGCAATCTGGTATCCAACAGGGGAACTCTCCGGGTTCAGCATTGTTCTGGTTTGTCGGATTTACCGAGTCCCTTCGACGGAGTGCGTGTTTCGACGATGGTTAAAATTGTCGCCCTTCATCCGGTAGCCATTCTAACTTTTTCTACGAATGACTATGTCGGTTGGTTAACTTTGGCCAGTGATTAGGTACTGGCAGAAGCTGCAGTACCTTAGTATAGCATCTAGATTAGCAAGAGAAATCGACCGCTATTGACGTCCGGGGAACGTGGATCGCCGTGAATTAGATAAGTGGTTGACCTAAAAGCACGGAAGCATCACCTGACACAGTATTGACGGGGCACCAGAGATACCTGCATAGAGAAAGCTCCGTATTTGAAATGTGTCATGTGTGAAAGCGGTGAGGTTGATGATGTTATACACAATATCTTCCTCTGTCCACCAGTAGAAGACGCACGAGCAGAATGTCTGGTTGCAGCGTTAGAGTCCTCGAGTACGGCGGTGACGATTTCATTGCCGCTATGCTCCAGGATGAACGCAAATAAAACGAGAAAGCATGCACCAACGACGACCGCAAAGAGGGCCGTAAAAAATACATGGATCACATAGGAAAACCTTAATTTTTTTTGTACCGAAGTTAAACGAATGGAGTTCTTATGGAAATGGTTGTAACATATATGTTAATCTAAAAAATAATAGTGGTCCACTAATGATTTTCAGACGAGATTGTTGATCTTCTACAGCTGCCACCACACCCCAGTATAATGTGGTTATTGATGCGTGCGTATCTTTTGCATTTGGATTTACCGCTTTTCAGGTGCCGCTACTGTTCAATACTCCTTTTCCGGTCACCTACGCGATAAACTTTCTGGCTTTTACCGGTGCAAGACGAAAAATACTCAGGGTGAAGATGTCTATTTTGCTTGTACCAAGTTTGAGGTTGGCTATCAAACACACTAAAAATACGATTTAGAATCAGGAGGCAATTCCACGAAAAGTGTTTCCGCAAACCTAATAGCTTGTCAAGTATGAAACTTGCTGATGCAAATATTTTCTACAGTCGTAATTCTGGCCTTTAGTTGGGAGTCCGGGTAGGATTTCATCAAACAACTGTATGAATAAATAAACACATGGCGCACAAGCGTATTGCTTTTGTGAAGTGCTCGTAAACATTTAAGTTAAGTGAACGCTCTCACTGGTTGTCGCGTGTGGTCTTTCTTTCCCAAGGCCAGGAATTTCAAAATTAATAAGTCTGGCTAAACTGCTTGCATAATTATAGAGAAATTATCCGACTGAAAGCAATGCTCTTGCGATTGAGAATTTCGTACAGACCCTGACTTCGACACTCTTTGCCATAGGCGTTTAGTATATATTAATACTCACATCGGATCCCGGCAATGTGATTCAATGATGAATATTCTGCATAAATTGTAAGGCATGTTGCATTCTTTGTAAGGCATGCTGCGTTCTTTGTAAGGCATGCTAAACGCTATTTAATCTGAAAAAGTGACTTTTGGAGTACGTTAAGAAAAAAGATTAGCTAAGACGCCTCAGGGACCATCATATATGCAGTTCGAAATTCCGTTTATATGTATATGTTAATTTTGTTTGAGAAAAAAAACTCAGATATCTTTACGAGTAGCTTGACTGTATCCCGGTATATTCAAACTACCCGTTAATATGTATAGAACAGGAGCTACTGTTTTACTGCTATATTATTAGACAACCAATAACTCAGTGTCCATGTGTTATGTGGTGCCTACTAGGCCGTGAGCGCGCGTCACGCATTTCCATGCTGGGATGAGCCGGCGATGAAGTCGGTCTTCGAGGTGACGATGATCACTAAGAAAGGTTTGCTGGCCCTCTCCAATATGACGCCCATCGAAGAGAAGGATGCCGATGCTGGTTGGCAGATGACCCGCTTTGAGCCGACTCCCAAAATGAGCACCTACCTGCTTTGCTGTACGTATTTTGCTCAAGATCTTCACCCTTTTCATCTATTCCCTTCGTTTGCTTTTTTCTTGCTTTACTCTATCTTCTTAGATTTGCATTGGCGTATATATATATATACGGCCATTTTTTTTCTCGCAGTCGTTGTAGGCAACTTCGATTATGTGGAAGCGAAGACATCGCGCTCGATTCGCGTTCGGGTCTACACTCCAGTCGGGAAAAAAGAATCGGGCGAGTTTGCGCTTAATATGGCCGTCAAAGCGCTTGACTTCTACGAGGACTACTTCAAGGTTAGACGTCGTTGGTTATTTTTCTGTGGAAAAATACTACTGAAGACAAATGGTATCGTCTAGGACATACGTTTAATGTGATTGATTACTTTATCAAAATGATGAGGTATTTTTAGCTGTCCGGCTATAATTCATATTTTTATTCTTCTCAGAGACTGCCAGAGTCGATCTCACCTGCTTGCATTACCTTGTTTTTTTTTCATACGGGAAGTTTCGGGAATGCATGATGCACATGCGTCACAAGCAGCCTGCGTGACTAGTGAGAGACTCACACACTCACTAAACCCGGCCTCTTCCCCACCCTCCCAGGCTCGGTATTATTTTGACATTACTTCGAAGCCGTGGGAGAGACGTTTCTGCCGTTCACCGTCACTCAGCTCTATCATGTCTATCATCCCGCATGTTTAACTGCGGTTAGATAGGGGGACTTTGTCATTTTTTTTAAAAAAAAGTCTACCATGCTCAACCGGCTTGTTTATGTGTTGGCCTCGACGCCAGTGGGGGACCTCAAAATTACTTATACCTTACTGAGAACGGAGGTATTCGACAGTCATCCTGCTGAGTAGCAATATACGTTTGCCGGTGTTAATTGGCGTTTTTATGAGACTAGAGCGATGACCACTACTAGAGGGTCCATTTTGCAAAAGCAGGTACTTGCTTGTGTTGCCGGGTTTACAATACATCGATTATATACGAAGTTACGTACACGAAATAGCTGTCACGAACTAAGGACCCAGTGTAAATGTAAGATGTATGAATGATCGTGTGATCTGTATCACCTCTAACGAGATCGATACTGCCGGCGAAAATGATGTAGGAAAGCTGTAAACCAAATGGTGATAATTACATATTTTGCTAATAATGGTTTGCAATAAATAATGACGTTACAGTACGGTGCTTTGGTGTGCAGTAGCTCAATTTCACTCGCTTAGCGCTGCTTTGTTTCACTCTTCAGTCTCTACCTCTACAGTCAAGTTTACTTCAAACGAAGTAAACACTTGCGAAAAGGTACTTGCGTATTATGCGTAACTAAAGTACTCCCCAAGTAGCTACGTTTTTGGCTTTTATTTACTTGACTACGTACTTGGCTCTAGAATATTTGTTGTATTTAATTTCTCAAGTGTTTTTGTCATTTTTGTTTTAATTCGATATTTCTAACCATTTCTGGTGCAGTTCACCAGGGCAATAAGCCAACCACTGGAATGTTTGACTCCAACAAAGTAACTGCAGATATAAATTTTTCAGAGAACGTTTTTCTTTAAATATGTTGATCATAAACTTTAAGCAAATGTTTTAGACCTAGTTAGATCTGCAAGGTACGCAAGGTATAAGCAATTTTATCGTCTCAATCTAGGGACGAAAATCATTTACCGAGCAAGGCGGCTTAGTGGCAAAGTCAGTAGCTTGCATTCGGGAGGTCGTTGTTTCAAGACCTGGACCTGCCACTCTTACATTGGTTTTAATGGTTTCCAATTTAGACAAGATAAATACCGGAGTGGATTATAATCGGACAAAAACGGGGAGCACAGATATTAATTACCATCTAACCCCCCATTATGTTATATTAGGAGCGATAATACAATTTGAGGGACTTATGAGCGTAGACACGGCAATTTAAGGCAAAGTGGAAATACACTAATACATTGAACACTTATAAACTGTTTTATGCGTAGATTCCATACCCGCTAAGTAAATCTGACCTGATTGCAATTCCCGACTCGAGTGCGGCTGCGATGGAAAACTGGGGTCTCATCACTTTCCGGTAAGTGATATATATATATATATATATAATACTTTGATTATCCATTGATTAGATCATACATTATATTGTCGGTAGCATCATCGAATTTTACATAGCATACATTCAATATATGCATAGCTTTCAGTGTTTTTCTAACTAGCTAAGTATCATTTTCATGCAATGTTTAAACAAGCCAATGAATAACAAAACCATAATATATGTAGATAAGTAAAACAAATAATAGTTAAATATATAAAAACAAATAATAGTTCGCTAATGATAATATAATTAAGTTCAATAAAGTACAACCCTAGCTTTGGGCCATTACGTCGCTAATGTATTATTATATATTATGTAGAGATGCAAAGAGTTTATAGCTGCTTTGTTTAAGACCAGAAACGACGGAGCGACGGAGGCGGCAGCAGCAGCACCACAAGATGAAGACGCGCAGACTTCGTTTGCGGCGTCGACTGGTGAGGCCAAGATACGTGTGCGCCGAGGTTTCGGCTGTCCTTTTGACGCTCAGGCATGCCATCGCCACTGCCAGTCCATTGGCCGAAAGGGCGGCTACTGTGCTGGAGATCTTCGACTTACCTGTACCTGCTACGGGAACTGATCAGAGAGAACATCCATATATATGTACACTGCCAATGCCTTGACTAATCGTCGCAACAACGGCGACGGCGGTTAGTTAGCGCTGCCAAGCTGACCAAATATGGCACTACTGTATCTGTATATGTACAGAACGTCCTACGTTCGACCACTACTAATAAAAAAATCACGTAGAAAAAAATAACGACGCAAAGTGGGGTCTTTTTGGGGCTGCAAGACAGCTAGCTGTATAGTGACCAACGGTCATTTAACAGCATAGAGTAACGTAATTATGTTAGAGCATTTTGAGCATGTGCCAACTATTGTATATGTTATTGTAAGTGCTTTGCTCTATTTGTTGCTGTTGTTATCGTTGTCTGGGGGGTTTCGGAAATGTATGGTGCGCATGCGTCATCAGCCATCAGTCTACGTGACTAGCGTGGAACTCCGAATACCTCCCCACCATCTTCAGGCTCGGCATTACGTTGACGTTTCCCCCCCCCCCCCCCCCTCAGAATGACAAGAGGGTGTATGCGTTCGACGTCCGTGCCACAGGCCTTAAGGCCCATTACGAGCGTCGAGACATGTTTTGTACTGAATATATGTTAAATAAATATGTATGTTATATTTAAAAAAAAATGTTACTTTATAAAGTTTTGCTTTTCGAGCTCGACCTCAAATGCAGAAGCCTATAGCAAAGGCCCGTTGTGTATATGGCGCTCGTAAACGAGTGTTTCCTGGAATAGCATTCTATAACTGCGGTCAAATTATGATTGCATACACACCACCCTGCGGTCAGTCGAGATATGTCATTGATGTCTCGACAAGTGAACAACAAGGAGCGTCAATAAGTAACTGAGTTGTTGCACGTATTATTAACATTCTCCTTTATTCCTCCTTTCTCCTGTTGTAACTTCTCCTTAACATTCTCCTTTTGTAACTTCAGCTACCTTTTTCTGCGAGAGTTTAGTAGTGGAGGTGAGTGGTGTGGTGGAGAGAAAATCTCTTCTGGTTGGCGCATTCTATCGCCAGCCGTCTGGCAAAGCCTCCGATTTCATAAATGGATTAGAAACTATAATTCTTAAGATTAACAGCCAAAATATGCTCTTACTTGGAGATGCTAATATCGATACTTTTTGCAATGACCAAAACTCTCGTGATCTCTAAGAAATACTGTGCTCATTTAACTTTAACGAGTTCGTCAGTGTGCCGACGCGAGTTGCCGTAGTGGAGAGGAGGGGAGACCGCTCCACCTACAGCGCCAATTGTATTGATCACATATACTCCAATATAAGCCCCGAAGTTGTCATTCAAAGCGGATCAATCACAACAACAATCTCCGACCACCAGGCCACGTTCATCTCACTACCGACCACTCGATCGATCACCAACCTCACACATAAATCGAAATATAACTATGATCAGATAGTACTAGAGCTCAATCAGACTGATTGGTCCGACGTGTACGCTGTAGATGACATCGATGAAGCATTTGAGTGCTTCAATGCACGAGTAATGACGTCCGTTAACAGCAACAAGCAGGAACTAAGAAGTAAAAGCAATCTTGGGGTACCTAGGAAAGCCTGGGTCACTCGGGAATTGCTGGCACTGATAAATGAAGAAAATGCGGCATTTAAAGAGTTTAAAGCTAATCCAGACGATGCTGTGAAGCGATTTGTATTTAGGAAGTTAAGGAATAAAGTAACCGCTGTTTCTAAAAAGTGTAGGCTTAATTTTAATGGAGAACGGGTACAAAAGAACATTCAGGATAGGAGAAATCCCTGGAATGCCATTAGACCTGTCCTAGGTGGCATACCGGAAAAAAGTGTGTGAAACTCAAAGTAGAAGATACTATGGTGTCTGTTGTGTCTAGGCATATTCAGGTAGACACGACTGTCGGCACTACGCTACACTGTTGTGTCTAGGCATGTTTAGGTAGACACACGGCTGTCGGCTCGGCGCCACGTGCTGGCGGACGTGCAGTGGAAAGAGTAAGCACGAGAAGGTACGAGAAGCGTACAGACGATTCGATAGAAACGTCTACTCGGACCGAATCGATTCTACCACATTCGAGAACAATCTAAGAGGCAATAAATACAGCTGACACAGAGAGTCAGCAAGCCACTCTACAGGTGACAGCAGGCGATCGTGTTTTCATTCCTTACGTACTCGGCTAGTCTACGTTCAATAGACTAAGTCCTCTGGTCAGAGTGTGTACAGTTCACGTACATATTAGTGGCGACGAAGATGGGATGTTCGTAACTACTACATATTAGTGGCGACGAAGATGGGATGTTCGTAACTACTACATACGTACGTCACAGTTCAACTACATATTAGTGGCGACGAAGTGGTTACGAACTGACCGACTTTCCTTCAAGCCTTACTTCTACTTTCAAGATCGGCAGGGTGCCATAGTTCAAACGGCAACAAGTTCACCTGCTACGTCTGAAGGACGTGCCTGCTATTACTACAACTTCTACTTCATTCGGCAACTACATTGCTGCAACTTCTACTACTACTGCTTTCGGCAACTACATCGCTACAGCTTCTACTACTACTACTACATCTTTCGGCAACTACAGCGCTCAGAAGAATTCCACGATGGAACGAGACGGAAGCATCAGGGAAAACCGAGCACTGCCACAGTTCGAGAGATTCATGGAAGAAGAGATGCCGTGGTCTACATATCGGTGTCGCTTCCGTGAATTTATCGAGCTTAACGAGTACCCCGAGAGCAAGCGTGCTTTAGGTTTGCTAAACCACCTCTCGTCCACAGTGTACCAGAAGCTGCGGGACCAGATATTCCCAGAGGAGCCATCAAAGAAGACATACGAAGAACTTCTGGCGGCCTTGGACTTTATCTACACGAGAGGTACGTCAAAATGGGTAAAAAGAGTTGAATGCCAAGCCCTAAAACAAGAGGAAGGTGAACAGATTCAAGATTTCGCGCGTAGGTTACGAAGAAACGCGGAAGAATGCGAATGGCCAATGGAATTCCTGACGACAGTACTGCTAGTACAATTCATCAGCGGTGTCAGGGACGACCATGTAAAGGATCAAGTTTTGCATAAGGCAGATACTTTCAAAACACTGGACGACGCAGTCAAAGAAGCAGAGTCAGTGTTCGTGCGTAAAGAACGGTTAACGATCAACAAGATAGTTGCTGGCACACAGCAGCGGGGAGCCAAGCTGCCTTGGAAGAAGCAGCCGACGAGTTCAGGCAGTAAGGACAGTACAGCTCCGGCTCGCTCTAGACAGCGCCTGATGCCAGGCCACTGCTATCGTTGTGGGAAGCCTGACCACAAGGTTGACAAGTGTCCGCATATTAAGTCTACGTGCAATTCATGCGGGAAGACCGGACATCTTAAGATCGTCTGTCAGCAAAGACAGCCCGGTGCTAGTTCAGCCAACAAATTCAAGAATAAGAAGAACGGAGCATTCGCCGTACAAGTTGAACCAACCTTAAAAAAGACTTCAGGTATGAAATTTGTAAAGCCAGTACATACAATTCGAACAGTGAGACCCGATATCGACCCGTTACTCGTAACAGTCGAGATCGAGGGTACCGATGCTACAATGGAAGTGGACAGCGGCTGTGGAGCCACTGTGATGCCACTTTCACGTTTCGCGGCTGTTTTGCCAAAATTCATACACCATGAGCCAGACATTACGTTAAAAGTGGCGAATGGCAGTGAAGTGAAACCACACTCTTTCGTGGAAGTTCACGTGAAGTACCGCAACATTACAAAATTATTGCGGCTGTACCTGGTCAACGATCCCCAATTTCCAATGTTATTCGGTCGCGATTGGATGAAGGCGCTGAGTTGGGGGCACCTCGAAGTTCATCGAGTAGAAAGCGAGGTTGGTGACATACTTTCTGCATACCCCAAACTCACTGCGCCGGGCATTGGCACACTACCGGCAGTACACGCACTTACAGTCCAGTTCAAGGACCAGCCGAAGCCAGTGTATTTCAGACCAAGGAGAATGCCCTATGCCCTCGCCGAGAACGATAAGAAGGAGCTACAGACAATAGAGATGAAATACCTTACAAAAGTTGGATCATCGGAAAAGAAACCCGGAGAGTTCAATGCACTTCAGCGTTTCGAGAATCGGCATTCAGAAGCTACAGGAAGTAGCCGTGCATCCATATTCCTGGGCCGACAAATTCGCATATCCCAGCTGAAAGAGAAGCGACAAGTTCCAGCGAAGCCAGCTGAGATGGTCTCTCGATTCAGCGTGGGGGAGTCTGTGGCAGTCCGAGACTACAAAAAAAAAAGACAAGTGGTGTGTGTCCAGTGTCGTACAGATACTTGGAAGAAGGCACATGCTAGTGCAGTCGCCCGAGCTCGGCACGGTGAAGAGACATTTCGATCAAGTCCGAAAGACGGACGTAAAAAAGGAAACAGGCTATACATTGCTCAAGCATTTCGACGGTACGGTCGACCATGGCGACAAACAGCCAAAACATTCAGAGGTTGCGAGCACGGGACCATCTTCTACTGCTAGGTTAAATACTTCTCCGGCGCCAGCACCGTCTATAAAAGAAGAAGCAGAATTCTCTACCGAGCCAGCTACATCAGCGGATCCGATTACGTCGACGCCGTTACAAGAGCCTAGAGTTCTACGACCAAGAACAAGAATAGATTATCGAAAGATGGCCGGGCGAAGCCGTCGTCATACATAGATCTAACTATTACTACATACATACAATATTACATATTTCATAGTTAGCGTGGGGGACTGTTGTGTCTAGGCATATTCAGGTAGACACGACTGTCGGCACTACGCTACACTGTTGTGTCTAGGCATGTTTAGGTAGACACACGGCTGTCGGCTCGGCGCCACGTGCTGGCGGACGTGCAGTGGAAAGAGTAAGCACGAGAAGGTACGAGAAGCGTACAGACGATTCGATAGAAACGTCTACTCGGACCGAATCGATTCTACCACATTCGAGAACAATCTAAGAGGCAATAAATACAGCTGACACAGAGAGTCAGCAAGCCACTCTACAGGTGACAGCAGGCGATCGTGTTTTCATTCCTTACGTACTCGGCTAGTCTACGTTCAATAGACTAAGTCCTCTGGTCAGAGTGTGTACAGTTCACGTACATATTAGTGTCCGATGAGACTACAGTGGCAAACGCGTTTAATCAATATTACTCGACGTGTGTGACTGCCGACACGGAATGCTCTGATAGATATGTAATACCTGAGAATTTTCCTCGTGGAGCAACAGAGATCTCATTTCAGCCGGTCCATACTCTAAGGATCGCACATCTTTTACGCAAAACAAAGATATGCTCAGTTGCACCTGAGCAAATTCCATCCCAGGTATTGCGAAGAGCAGCCGAAGTTCTTGCTGACCCCGTATCATATCTGATTAATTTGTCAATTGCGGCCAGTAAATACCCCAAGGCGCTACAATTATATCGCGTCATCCCGCTTCTTAAATCTAGTGACAGATTCGCAAAAGAAAACTACCGTCCAGTCAGCATACCGGCCCCAATTCGCTAAGGTATTTGAGAAATGCGCATTCGAACAACTCAGAGGCCATCTTGAACAACATAATGTACTCAATCGCCGACAGTTTGGATTCCGCCCTAAAATGTCCACCACCGTCCCTGTTATGAGCTTTGTAGATGACGTCCGTCAAAGTCTTGAGAAAAAGAAAACGGTTGCTGCTCTTTTTGTTGACTTGAGAAAGGCGTTTAATACCGTTGACATCAATATTCTGATTACCAAACTAAGAGTTTATGGAGCTGACGAACGTGTTCAATCGTGGGTACGTTCTTTTATGTCAGAGAGACAACAAATTGTACAGATTGGGCAAAAGTTTTCAGATGTCGAGAACATATCAGTTTGAGTGGCTCAGGGAGTATCGGCGGCCCACTGCTGTTTAATATCACATGTTTATCAACGATATATTTGAAGTACCAAAACACGGCCGACTGGCCCTATTTGCTGATGATACCATAGCACTCTTTGTGGGCGATTCCCCACAAGAGGTAGAGCAGATGAATAAAGAAGACCTTAAGCGACTCTCAGATTGGTTTAGAGCCAATGGCTTGTCCGTGAATTGGTCGAAGACCGGCGTTATCCAGTTCTTATCGCCTAGAGGTGTCCTAAGTATGAACCATGAGACATTTAAATGCGGAAACCACACTATAAGCATGATCAATAGGACCAAATTCTTAGGCGTTGTCTTGGATTCCAGATTATCATTTGAAGCTCCTACAGATCATATTCGGAAAAAAGTTGTATGGAGCATCGCTGCCCTGTTCAAGAGCCGTAATATTCTGCCCCGTGACTGTCTACTCGCCACGTACTACGCCTACGTTCATAGTTATCTGACCTACGCAGTTGAAATATTTGGAATGACTTATATGCGTTTTTTATGTCCGTTACACCGCCTGCAAAAAAGAGCCTTGCGCGTAATATTGGGATATCCACCAAGGGAATCTATGCGTTATAAATACGTAGAGATGTCGATTCTGCCGTACCCTCTGCAAATAGAGATGTCTGTCGTAATTGAGATCAAACGAATCTTAATGGGACTTCATCCCAACCTGCTTAATCAGTCCCATTCGACATCCACCATGAACACAAGGGGATCACACACACAACTTCTCATCTTGTCTGCAGCTTCATGTAACCAATCTCGTTTCTCAATATCAAATATCGGTGCCACATATTGGAACAAGCTCCTCCCAGATGTGCGCGCAACCTCTTCTTTGACAATATTCAAACAAAGTGCTAAGCAATACTATTTAGGTGCCTTACTCTAATATAAGCCGAACACGATAATAATATAATCATAATGACAATAAATAAAATTATAAGAAAATATGCATTATAAACACTCCATACTAGCCTTTGATGGCTTTGAGGAGCTGTGAACCTTTGTACAAATGTAAACCACTCATGAGAATAATAAAACCTATCTATCTATTGGAATTACATATATTACAAATTATTATTATATTACAAATATTATTAGGTACACACTTCTGTGCATTTGATGTTGGCCTTCATTAATTTCAATTTTCAAAATAATTCAATTAAGGCGCACAGATTTGCTTTCTCGTTTCGCCGTGCACCGCAGTCAGGAAGTAGTTGTGGCTCATTGGACGCCTCAAGGTGTTCGAGTTTGATGAAAGCGGCGTTCGCTTGCGGGTGTACGTACTTCGCGTTATCGCGTCCGAGGTAACTGCACCACAAGGCGGCTTGTTGCGAACCACAATTTAAGCCTAGTAGGCACCAAGCAGAGCCTTGTTCGCAAGCGAGCGCCGCTTTTATCAAACTCGAAAACCTTGAGACACACCATAGGCCACTAGTACCTCCTGACTGTAGCGCTAAAGTGACACAGAAGTAGTGAGACTAGTAAAATCCTTCAGCAGCGCTTTATCAAGTTGGGATGTATTTACTGAAAGGTATATCAAGTGGGGATCTAGCAAAGTTTTAAAATTTCTATGTGAGAACACTGTTATAATCCTGGGTTCACCTAACCTGGGTCATAAACCGTACACAAGCCTCATCACCTGCGGCGAGTCTCGAGAACAAATCACTTTAAAAGGCAGCCGTGGGATATCTCGCCTGCCTTCTTGGAGATTCCCACCCCCAGTACGTATCGCTTTCGCTTGGTTACCTCACTCTTACTTAATCAGGTATTCGACAGCGGCAAATGAGGGACTATTCTTACGTAGAACTGGTTCTCATTAGCCCCCAAACTTAAAACTATGTGTGACTAAGCACCTACAATTACAGAAAAGCGAAGGCACATGTGAGCATTTAATTACCGCAGCTGCGATGGTGACCTTCCTAACCCTTCCCTTGTTATATGTTCAAAAACTGATACCGCTTATTGAAAGGTGATCCCTAGGCATGTACGTTTGTTTATAAATATTTCTGTTTCCCAAATTTGTTATTAATTGTATTAATTTGGAAATGAATAGTTATTTCCTTCCCCAATTAATTTTTAAGCCCTTATCATCCATGAATGTAACTAGTCGGGCTTGTTTCACCCTGAAAAAGCTGCAACCACAGGTGACTACATCATGTGCGTAAAGTAAGATTCTGGCCCACTCTCGAAAGTTTGTGGCAAATATATTCAAAACAAGGACTATTTTGAATCGGCGAGTCAACTGTGTAAAAAGCCACATTCTTTAACAATCGATACGATATCAGAAAAAGGGAGCTTGACGGATCATAAGAAATAACTCAGTATGACTGAAGTATGAAAGTTAACACGTTTACTTACACAGTATTAACGCGTTTACTTTCACATGATTGTAATATGAATTGGTGAATAAAAATAACTGCAGGGAAAAATAGTGAAACTGACAAATGGCCGACCACCGACGGCGACGAGAAATGACAGAACAGACAAGAGAGTTTAAAAATGCGCCTGAATACATGAGGGTGGTGAACCAGGCTCGAGACCACTGTAGCATTAACCGGAGACGCCCACAGCTACTCCTGTCAGCTCATAACTTTAGTTATGAGATAAGTTATAGTAACCTTCAAGATGTGCGTTAGCCTAGAAAGTGTGCGTCAACCGCCAGCGTAGAGTCTTGCCTAAAAAAAATTAATGTAGAGGCCCGAGTCGACCTCAACAAAGCCCTGACTGAGCTTTGCGCCTGTTTTAAAAACGACTCTACCCAAGAGCTCAACCGGTTAGCCAAACTCATTTGGAGAAATATTTCCCAGTAGTCAAGCAGTGGCCTTGATTTGAAAGTGCAGTACTTAGATATATCAGCGTTAAATACCGAAAAGGAATTTCGTGTGTGATTCATGTTCCCATTACCATTTCATTCTTGGGTTTACCTTTTCAATGTCGTTCCGGGATCTCATTTCTCGAATCGGTGACTACCACTGAACTCCGGTCTGATTGGTTAATGCTATTTTTTTACGTGATGTAGGTCGGATACCTGTTGTCGTTGCTCAACAGGCATAACGACTGAGTGACCACTACATACATGAATCAAACCCTCCTGCGGTCGAGCCGTCTGAGGTCAGCTGCGGCCTTTTGCAGCGGTGGACCCTGTCCCTGTGTGGGTCTAGCCTCCTGAAAATGACTGCGCGTATATTGTGGAATGTAACGCCGAATCACGAGGTAGCGAGTCGCCATCTCAAGATAGAAGTACTGTAGTAGCCCCTTTCCGGCCCGTGATAGCGGGTTGCACTGGGACACCTGCCCACCTACTGTGGCTAGTGCGACAGCACTGCTGTGGCAGGAGTGTGTGCAGAATATATCGCTCTTTTGACACCTTAACCATATTTGACTTGAAAGTGTTAGGTGGAAAGAAGAGACTTCAAATGTAGTAAGTAGCCCGACGTGACAATCTACCGACGGCAGGGACAAAAGGAAACAAAATCTCCGTGGGAATGAAGCTACGCGAGGTTCTATAGGCCAAACATAGTAAGCCACAACAATATCTGCGCGTTCATAGATCTAACCATGTGCAGAAAAGCGGTATGAACGGGACCTGAGAAGTGGTGCCGTGGGAAACCAAAAAACACCTGAGCGTTCACTGATATTCTTTCACTCTACTTTAGTGCTTGGCCGGCAAGTGGAGTCTGGATAACACTTAACGCAATAGTCGGGAAAACAGTGAATATGACAGTCTTAAAAGGCGGTGGGAGCTGGAGGGAGGTTAAACAGGTACAACTCTCTCTCTCTATGTATATATATATACATATGTGAAAAAAATACAACATACGCGAGTGAAGGCTTTTATTTCGTGCTCACACGTCTCTCCAAATAGACACATCACCGTATCATGTGGAAAAATATGAACAAACAGAACTTATCGAATCTCTATCTTTTTGCTGACAGGAAACACAGACGGTTGTTAATGTTGCTCGCTATTGGGCGATGTTATTGAGGAAGTCTCGGATCTGTTGGTCATCCCGTGATAGCCAGTTTGCGTTAATCTCAATTTTCTCCACAATCTGACGAGCGGTACGTTCCGAGCTTGTTAAGTGCTGCAAGCATGTCAGCCACATCACGTAGGTCACAAAAAGATGCACACATACACATAATTGCCAAGACAGCATAAATAGTCTAGGCTAGAGTGCACTACGTTAATATTTTGTGTACGTATTAAAGCCCTATTACAAAACATATTTTAGTATTCATAATAGCAGCATAACAATTGTAATTAATATAACAGCATAAGAAATTCAAGTCAAGCAAAGTTCACTTCTAAATAACTCTCAAACATTCTATTGTAAACGGCCCAAGATTTATGACTTCAATAAATCTGCAATCAAGTAAAGCATTTGAAACAGAAATGTGGCATTTTCCGTTACTTAATTTCCGTTTTTGTAATAATAATAATAATGATTATACTAAGTTGACGATAACCTTGGTACACACGTGCACGCTTCACATTTGTTGGTTACCAAGGAAACAAAAGACAAAAATAATATGGGCTAAATGTGGCAACAAAATACACGTTTTATCTCTGTTCAACAAGCTTTTATGAGGCAAGCGTATAGTTAATGAGGATCATTTTATTATATCGATATATAGCAGCCTATTTCCTGCAGCCTAATTCTACAAAGGCCGGAGCAATGATACTCGCCATGTTAAACCTCCGTAATGCGTTTAACATATATTAGGCGGGATAACACACGGCAAAGTTAGATTATGCGTTTCTGCTATCTAACAGGCAGGTACAATCTCACAGCTGCGTCGTCAGGATGAAAAGCTAAAGCCAGATTTCAATAGCGTCGGAATATCTAATTTTCCTCTACATAATCAGCCTGCTTAATGTATGGTACTTTGATGATGCAACTTATGGAACAACTCGATATCATAACTGAGCATATGTTAAGTGTTTCGCTTGCAGGAAAAAGCGGTAGTGCTTTCGTCACCCATAAAGCGTTAACTGCATTATTGTGCTCGCTAAGGAACGGTTGAGCGTAAGAATGACGGGTAAAGGAGGCATGGATATCATCATGATCACATCCAATATGTGATCATCGCTTACCTTTTGAAAGAACGTCTGCACTTCTCTGGCCTTTTCCAGAGAGTGGAAACCGCTACATACGCCATTCATTAATGTACGCAACATATAGCCCGGCTTATAGATGTCGAGGTACCTGTAAAGAATTCCATCACAATAAAAAGAGCAACTTTACTCTCAAGAACATAGAACAGTCCCTTCGATTGGGTCTGTAAGACAATGAAACGTAATATATATGTACATATACGAGATACACGAAATATATAAACGCAAGAATGACGAGACATATATATATATTGTCTCGTCTTTCTTGCGTTTATATTTCGTGTTCTAGTTTTGTCTACTAGTATTCTATGGCGCAAGTTACAGCTCTTAACCAAAAAATCCTGCTCTATTCAGCGTCGGTATATATGATCTAGTATCGCAATTACAGAGCTCTTTTAACGTGTGGTATCTAGACGACGCCCCGCTTATCGGCCCTAAGAAAATCATCGCGACAGATTTAAGAAGAGCGCTATAGTTTGTAGGTTAGGGGACTGACTCTAAATGCTTTAAAGGTGTGAGATTGCTGCTGTCGGGGCTCGCTTCAGGAGCGAGAGGAAGCAATTCAGGGGGTCACAGAAATACTCCCTGGTATCACGCGTGTAGAGCTAAACAGCTTAAAAGTTTTGGGGGCCCGTAACGCGAGACGGAATTTCACATATGGAAGACGTAGCCTGGGGTCATCAAGATTTTAACTACATACTGCGTACATGTGAAGAGGCGCCGGTAGATCGTACAGACATGCTGAATAAAGAGTGTGATTATAAGGTCTCTTAGGAAATCCGGTATACCGTCTACACTTGGACCAAGATGTTTAGTGTCCGCTGGCCATTGCATTATAATCACGTAGGAAGTCCTTAGCTTGAGATGCAACCGATTTCGTGCACAAACCGCGGCTTCCTACTTACATCACAATTCAGTTGAGTCGGGGTAGGTTGCAAAGCACGCGGACGACAGAAAACAAAATAAATTCGTAAGACTGGAGGCAAAATATATTTCATGGAGACACTAGGACCAGCAAGAAAATCGAACTCATAGAATTCCTCATAGAATTAAGTAAGCGAATTCAGGAGGTCACGAGCAATCGAAGAGACAGTCAATTCTTGAGGCAAGCGTTGTCTTTGACCGTTTGCAGAGGGAAGGCGGCATCTATTTTAGGCGCCATGGAGTAAGAAATTCTTAAAGGAAGTGCGA